>CM060080.1:32842768-33422768 GCA_030533445.1 Cyprinodon diabolis | reverse complement strand
CTTCTCACTTTTTCCAACAATTTCTCTTGTTTCGATTTCTCCTCATCTTTCCTAAACTCATTAAGATTCTTGTCGTCAGCATCTGTTAGTGTTCTCCCATTTCCAGAGAAATCTGGGCTGTCGGTGTGCTTTCTGTGCTTTCTGGACTTTATGGCATCTTTTGTACCCTTTAGGTTCATGGCAGCTTGAAAAGAGGAGACATCAGAGGTTCTGTTGTATTAAGCATACCTGTGCTGACTTAGTGCACTTCTTCTAACCTTTTTGAGTCACATGCCTGACCAATATATACTTATACATTGTATTTACATAATTTACATAATCAGACAGGCCTCAACCCTCTTCAGCTGTTAGTCTCTTTATCGTTTTGATGCACTTTGGTCCTGTTGGGTGTTGAAAGTGCTTTATAAATAAATTTGGTATGGTATTTAACATTAATAAACACTGGGATTCTTTTTGGATGAACAGGGAAGCAGTGGGTAGCACTGTTGCCTTGCAACAAGAAGATTCGATTCCCGGTTCTGGGTCTGTCTGGATGGAGTTTGCATGTTCTCTCTGTGCATGCGTAGGTTCTCTCCGGGTACTCCGGCTTCCTCCCACAGTCCAAAAACATGACTGTTATGTTAATTGGCTTCTCTAAATTCTCCTTAGGTGTGAGTGTGTGCTTGAATGGTTGTTTGTCCTGTATGTCCCGTTGCTCAGCAATACACTAGTGACCTGTCCAGCGTGAACCCCGCCTCTCGCCCATTGAGGGCTGGAGATAGGCACCAGTACTCCTAGTGACCCCAGCAGGGATAAGTAATGAAAAAAGCGATGGATGGATGGGATCTTTTGAAAAACTAAGCAGCATCAAGAGGCTAACTTCTGAAACAGACCAGCAAAGGTCATTACATCCCATAACTTTGTTGTTAAAATATAAACAAATAATGCAAACATTAATTTCTTTCTATAAAATAACAGCTACACATTTACAAAACACACTAGAAAACAGCCTATGTTTAACAAGTAAACACTTCCTGGTCAAACACTACCTGGTCAAAAGCAGAAATGTTTTTCAGCAACCATTTAATGTGACGGCTGGGCCTACTTATTTGAAGAGAGCTGCTGCGTTGAGGGCTTTATGTTAGAAACGGCAAGCAGAGATCCATATATGTCAGCACAGAAAATAATATGCGGATGCAAATGAAAACAACGCATCAGTTGCAGCTTTTGATAGAGCTGCGTACTCAGTTGCTACGGACAACCAGAACTCTTCCAGCATGCATGCAGAGAAAACAGTCTGTAATATGGGATCAGAGGCAAGATTGGACAGGGTGTCCTGCAGCTCTGATGACAGGCGGTGTACAGTTAAGGTGGTTCAAGGCCTGTGCAGTCGTTCTTTTCTGGCGAGTCATTATTCGGGAAGTACTTACTGAAAATTCAAGCATGCTCATAGTTTGAATGGTTATGTCGTAAGGCTCCATAAAGACCTCAGCCCCCCCCCAAGAACATTTCAACCCTTCCACCATCCACTGGCCCAGCCCTCTGCTCCAGCTTTATCTTTAACACTGTGACCTTAGTGGACATGTTGATTGTTGAACAAAACCTGTTAAGTTATGGCGAACAGTAACTCACCATCCTTCTAATGTCCGGTCGGAAGCTCAAAAATTTTTCCAAATTGTATTTTCTAAAATGATTTGTTATCTCTCAGAAATCATCTCACGACCCCAACGGAGAAGAGGAGAACTGACTACAAAGTTGGCTGACTTTATTGTTTCAGACTGTCAAATTGTTTTTCCTATATGAGAAATAAAACCTTCTTCATTTTAACCAGCATGTGTTCCTCCACATGCAGGACTAACAGCTGACATTTTCCTCTACCTGAGCTGTGGATCCCTGCAGCTCCTCCAGTTACAATGGGCCTCTCAGCTACTTCTCGCCTTTTCCAATCTGTCAATTTAGCCGGACCTCCATGTCCTGGTAACTTCTATGTTAACATGATTGATTAAAAAGAGCCCAGACATCTTTAAAGCTTAGGATACTGTTTTACGACCTACCTCTGCTTCAACCTCCACCCTAATATTTCTGCTTTGTTCCTTCGTCTTAAAAAGCCCACTAAGAATTTAACCTGATAAACCTGAATTTAACCCTACGCAATTCTGGACTCTATTCAGCAGTTAAATAACTCCTAAAGGATTGTTCTGGACATTATTAATGGCTATCAAAGTGAAGGGGAGGCTTAAATACAAAAACACACTAAACTTTTAGATTTTATTTGATAGAAAATAAAAGCCGTTTATCATTCAATTATGCACCAGTTGGTATTGATCATTTGGATAAAATGCTAATATGTTGATGGTTTTCACATGACAGAGCTGAACATATATGAACACTTTTGCAAAGTGATAAATAAATGGATTAATAATCCTACCTGAATGACAGGGATCGAACAGAAGCTGCAACTCTCTCGAATATGGAGGATCTCTGATTTTCGTCTTTGTCCTCCTGTTCTTCTTCTTCTGACTTTTCTTCTTTCTTCTCTTCCTCCTTCTAAGAACAAATCAGACATGTGAATGTGAATATTGATGCCTCTGTGTGTTTACGGATTAGAGCAGAGGTAAGAAAGCGGATGTCATGTGGACTGCGATGGCAACCCCGTTCCTCGGGGCTCCATCTGCACTCACTGCGGTTGAGCAGATGAGAAGGCAGCACAGTCCCACAAACACAAAGTCTGTGAAAATCTCACTGAAACCGGGGCATCGTCTCAGGGCAATATGGGAGCTGATATATGCAGCTGATTCACATCTTCTGAAGTGTTCTATCAACCCATGCTGCCGGCTAAATCTGAGATTATCATGGCAATGGTCACAAGGGGGTGTGAAGCACACATTGTGTGCTGGTGAACTTGTGCATTGATGCAGGCTGTATTTCACCGTGGTGATCATAAACAAACAGCAGTCGACATGGTGATGGATTGAAGTGTTTGTGGAAACTGGATCCCAAGAGGTGATAAGCAGAAATTTAGCTGAATAATTAGGAGTTTTCCAAGTAAACTACGAAGACCAAACAGTATTAGGAAAACATGTTATATGACATTTAAAAGAAATAAAAAATTCCATAATATGTGACGTTGATGTAAGATTGGTTTGGGTTTGACTCGTTATATTACCAGAGATACAGGAGTCACTGAACCATTTTCACTTTTTTAAATTTTTTTAGGTCAGTAGTCACAGACTATAATATTAGCAGATTTCTGTGTATGTCAACTGCTGCTTGTGAGCTTATTTTTAACCAGAAGGATCTAGTATGAGAGCTCTGACAACTCCATTGATGAGCATTTCAAAAAGTAATGTTGATGCACAGAGCTTAAAGGAAAAGTCTGGTCACATTCGGAATAAAAAACTTCTGAAAGTACTTTAACTATAATATTATAACATACTTTTCAATAATACATGTTTTTAATTAAGAGTAATATCATTTGAATGTACTTTACCGGAGACATCTATGTTTGTCAAAGAACACTACTGCCACCTACCGGTTTGTAACGTCACGTTGCGGTATCGGCTGTCGAGCAAGTCCCAGTTGGCAATCCAACTACGAACCCATCCGTGGGGTGAAATAACTCTTTTTTTTTTCTTCACTTTTACCCAATGTATTATGACATCCAACTGCCATGCACGAGGGCATTGTCAGTTTAACTATAGCTCTGGTGAATTTCAATGGTGAAGTCCTCTAGAAATCTTCAATAATTGTTGTTGATTGCAGATGTGTCTAGTAGTTCCCATTGATTTTGCTTGTAAAGCAGGGAGAATGGCGCTAGGCTTACCGCACTGTGACGTCACTGCCAGAAGATGGCAGGAGGGAGGTGTTAATATATTTGGACAAAAATGGTCATTCCTGGACTCAGTGATTGTGACTAAAAATACAGTTTTTATTTTTTTACTGAATTAACACTAAATTCATTATATCACCGCAAATGTTTTTGTTTTAAATATAGATAATGATCCATTGATTATTCCTTGAGTCACATCTGAGTGAAATTAATATGCTGAAACAGGCCCTTTATTAAAAAAAAAAAAAACACATTTCACATGGATAAAAAAAGCCATAAGATGTAGTTCAATCTCTAAATAAGTAAGTAATGTTGTAACAGCTGTGTACTTTGTGAAATAATTACCAATGTTTTGCAACCTAACTAGTTTGATCGTCTGCTGGCAAGACTCTAACACTCGACAGTTCTGGTTTTAACCATTTAACTCAAGCCTGAAGGGCAAAAAACACATCAGAAGATTTGCTTTAGGTCTTTTCTGCCATCTTGTTAGAATACTGTTTTGAACATTTGCCAATTGATTAGTTCATTACCGTCTAGTATTATTTGCCATCCAAGATGTTGTTTCTTTGGGGTTCTTTTGGCAGAAGTAGACTTTCTTAGAAAGTAAATTAAAAGGAAATGTGGTTTCTATTTAAATAGCTCTACCCAAGAATCACACCGCAAACTCCATATTTATACAGCATCCAAGTAACAACAGACTATCAGGATATTAAACAACCAGAAAAAAATTAAAACTTAACTATCATAATATGATAGCTTGCTTGTTGATTGATTAAAAGCATCTGGACCAAAAAAAATATATATGTTGATATTTTTATTCTGATGGTGATGTATGATTTGAATCTTGTTTTTTTAAAACATAAAAATCACAATAAATCTAATCATATTAATGAAAAAACTGATTCAAATCAAAGCTTTGTTCCAAAGGTCATATGGAAACATAATGATCCCTCTCAAACTAAATGTGTTTAGAGAGGGAAGGGGGTGGGGCAACAGGAAGTTCAGTGCAGACAAATGGGGAAGAAGAAATGGATGAACTGGGGGATCTGAAGTATAATTATAACCAACATACTACATCTCGACAGTATATTATGTCTATTTGTTTACAGTTTCGATATTTTAAAAACCTCAATATACTGCACAGCCTTACTAGAATGTTATTCATGTTTTGATAAAAAAACTTTCATTTGTAGTACATCTTTATCAAGATGACAGCTGTATAGTTTACATTGACCTTACCACGTGAGCAGAGGATGTCTGTGTGTTTAGGATCTCATCTTTTTTTTTTTCCGAATTATTTGGGGTATTATAGTTAAACAGTCTATAAGTGTCACAAATTTTATTTGAGTTTGTAAAATTAGGATTGCAAATAATCCTCTGATTCGATGGAGGATTTCTGTATTCTTCTGTATAAAAAAGGAATTAAAACCTACTAAACCTGTAGATAAAAACTGTATGTTTCTCTTAAAAAAACAAACTAAAAGTCCAATTCCTGGTATATACAGCGGTATATATATTGGTCACTTGCTCAAACTCAGCATCAAACAGTTGCAACAATACAGGGTATATTCTTTGCTGTTTTATAATGTCTAATTTTTCAAACTCCCAGGGTAAAATCATCATCTTCTTGACACTCTCACTGTGACGAGATTTTATTCTCACGAGAATAAAAGGTAGAAATAACATCAATTTGTTGAAAGGAACTTCAGCTCTTTGTGGTGTGAAGCCATAAGTGCAAAAAGTCTCTGACCTGCACTGGGGTGATCCGGATTGAATGTTTGTGTCGCACCGATCCAGGGATTCTCTTTAAGACCAGAGTCACTCCATTGGGATTCTCCTGCAGCTTCTTAATAAGGTTTGCTCTGCTCCAACCCACCTGATGCAGCAGCACAGATTCTTTTAGTGTAATAGTCTTTTCTTTGTGCAGTGAAAAAAATTTACCTATGGTATTGATCAGCACATTAAAACAGGGCAATCCAACGTACTACCTTCTGGTAGAACACAATAAACACGAAAAAACTACAACTGGTCCTGAACTCAGCTGTTCATATCATTACACACATACCCTCAACCCATCAGACACAACTGTTCTCCAGCAGTATAAACTACATAATACTTATTCTTGCCTTCAAGGCTATCCATAACCTCGCTCCCCTGTCTTTTTCTGACCTCCTCCATGTAGCCACACCCACCTGCACCCTCAGATCCTCTTTTCGCTACTCTGCCCCCCTGCTCTAGAACTCACTCCTGTAACCCCAATTCTCTATCACTTTTTAAATCTAACATCAAAACTCACCTTTTTAAACTTTCCTGCTCACTTTAATTCATTTATCTTAACTGTTTCACCTTAATCATGTTTGTATTTATTCTACTGTATTAACTATGTGCCTCTCTTGTATTTTAGCATGTTTGAAAAGTCAGATGACCTTGATTGTTCAGAAAAGTGTCTATAAATAAAATGCTTTATTATTATTATTATTATTATTATTATACATGGGCTGCAACACTTACCACTATCTGCTCATTGACTTGGATCACTTCATCACCAGACAGGACTCGTAAATAGGCATCAGTGGAGGGCTGAAAAAGAAGGAACTTAAAGTATTAGGAAGGAGCTGATGAAACACAAAACCAACAAAAAGTGACACCAAAAAACTGGAGCATTAGTACAAATAATTGTGTGAA
This sequence comes from Cyprinodon diabolis, assembly GCA_030533445.1. Lineage (NCBI taxonomy): Eukaryota > Metazoa > Chordata > Actinopteri > Cyprinodontiformes > Cyprinodontidae > Cyprinodon > Cyprinodon diabolis. Next base: position 33,416,275 of record CM060080.1, on the reverse strand, counting down.
AATATGAATATTCTCAGCTTATCGAGTTACAGTTTGTTACATCCAGAACTGGAATTAAGTTACGTCATTTACAAATGCACAGTAGCAGCAAGTGCTTGCAGCATGTAGAGTTTAGTGGAGACAGATGAGCCTTTGGCTAAAAATAATGTGTCATGCATAAACATTTCCTAGCTGCCTCCCTGCCTTTAACTGTGCAGAGCTGAGAAAACTGTGCAGTCACCTTGCTGCTACCTTAAACAGCAAAGAACAAAAGAAGTTTTTTTTTTTTTTTAGCATTCTCAATGCCACAGAATAAAAACTGTTGTTGTGTTTCACTCCTCATAATGAAAATGACAAAGAAGAGTTTGGCACAACACCACAGACAAATCAAATACCGGCAGAAAGAACAAAAGTGTTCTTTTTCAGCAAAAAGCGGGTAACACATTACAGTGGAGACATTTCAGATTTGCTATTTAAAATATTCTGTTCATATGTCAGTGCCTTTTTAACAACGCAATAGCCTTTTAATGATCAACCTCACTGGGACACAGATTTAGCCACAGTTGACCCCAATGGAGCTGAGTTCAGGAGGAGCAGTGAGTCACACAGTGAAATGGCACAGATGGATAAATGTTTACCAGTCAATTCCACAGTTAAATGGGAAGAAAAGCAAAAGTGTGAACCTGACCTCTGCAGCCGTTCCAGTCACGTAGTGGTTGCTGGAGCTGGTGGATGTTATCTCAATCCCCTGAGAGAAATGGAAACAAAAAATACTTTGCATATTTCAGAAAGATAAAATAATCATACTCTGTGAATGCCGCTTAGCCTACTGTTACACATCATAAACAAAAGAAAACCTCAACATGATAATGTTACAATCATAGTTGGACTGAATAAGGGATATCAGTGTCTGTTTGTCTGATTACAATCAAATCAAACAATAAATACATACCTAGTGACTACAGAAATATCAACATAGTAAAAAAATGCTAATTCTGCAGCTATGACATTCTGACATAGGCTTACATGTGCAGAAATGATCTTTTTTTTTTTTGTGTGATGGATTAATAGAACCTGATGAGAGAAAATGGGACTTTCTTTATACAAATAAATAACACAAACTAGTAAAGTTAAGTCCCATTTACTCAAATACCCCCAAATAAAATACAAGACAACCTATTCAAGCCAACCAGTTAAGAGTCCGTTGGATTTTTTTTTTTTTTTGTCAACAAAAATCCAGCTTATCTGTGAATGCCTCAGAGGTCAATTGTTAGCGAACAGACAGCTTCATAAAAACTAAAGGACACAGCAGGTAGGAAAGAAAGTAAACTCTGGAGAAGTTAAAAACAAGGTAAAGTTATAAGCCCAAAGATCTCTGAGCCGCTTAATTCAGCACAACTACAAGCATACCAACAACACCAATGAGAGAGGCCGGGAAAACAGAGCATTATTCAGAAAAGCAGCCAAGAGGCTTAAGGTAAGTCTGAAGGTGCTGCAGATTCAGAGCCAAAGTAGAAAAACACAACTAGTAACTGCGTAGTCCCGAAATCTTTTTTTTTATATATATATATATATATATATATATATATATATATATATATATATATATATATATATATATATAAATATTAGAAGGAGGAAACCATCATACCAAGAATTAGAGGTCTAGTTTCTGTTTCTTTTTTGTTACTTAAATGTCCTTTGGGATTAATAAAGTATTATTGAATTCATTTGAATTGAATGTGGCAGGAAATTAATTCTGTACATCAGGCTAGACACAACATGGTCTGAATTGGCCATGGCAGCATCATGGTATGGGGATGCTTTGGAGGAGCAGGGGAGAAAAATGAATAAAACTTCTAAGTGGTTGCAAAAGATCTGAGATATGGCCAAAGGTGCACCTTCCAACAGGACAGTGATCCTAAACATATAACCAATGGATACCAGTGGTTTACATCAGTGTAAGAATGACTATGTCAGTGTATGTATGTCAGTACAAATCAGTATTTATAGAAATAATGAAATACCCCGAATAATTTCCTTTGACCTATGAGCAATGCGTTGCTTGTATTTGATGTATCACATAAAATTCCAAGTATCTAAAGTCAGATTAGTGGTGGTGAAATCATGACAAAACGCACAAAATAAACATTTAACAGTTTGGGGTGTTTTTAGTCAATAATTCTAGCATTTTCTCAAGTATTTTCTTAATCCAGTAGCTTTAAATGTAAAACATATCAATCAAAGAAGATTAAAAAGATCATAGATTACATTAATAACTAAATCAGCCTCCTAGGCAGAAGGATTTAGATGTGCTTTGAGCGATAATCAAATATATATTCTGACTAGGGTTGTCAAAAATATAGTTACTCACAAAAGTATTGATACTCAAATGCTGTACCCACGTATACTACTAATTAGGCATGGTATCAACACTACAGAGAAGTGTTGTTTACATATTTTTGCTACTCTTAATTTGATATTTCTAGCTTATTTGCACATTAAATAAATTATATTGAAATATAGTGAAACATTGTTATATTAATGCTATTAGATATGCATTTATTTAAACAATTAAATATTATCTATGGGTCTGTTTAACAATTATGTTTCATGTTTATGAAACATTTTCTATGCTTTTAATTATTTGTCATTTTTTTATCCTCGCATTATGGAACATTACAACAGGTATCGAATATCTCCCTGGGTAGCAATACAGAGTTTGATATTTTGGTGTCATTGAAACCCTAACACTTACCAAATACAATTTATGCAAGTTAATTTGAGCACCAGACAATAAAACTATTTTCATGATCAATACAGAATCATAAAAACGCAACAATGAAGGAAGGAAAACAAGGTTGTTCATTTATTTTATTTTATTTTTTAGCCGCACTAGAACAGATAGGGGATTTGTCTGTTTAACACAGCTAATAAAATGTCATTAATTCATAAAGTTCTGCCATTCTTAAAGGAAATTATAAAAAAAAAAAAAGACTGAAAAAAGATCTTAGTAGCTTTAGAAAGTTTCATTATTTTTTTTTTTTTTACCATACACTAGACCGGAGGTCTTCAACAGGGGGTCCGTAACCCCTAGGGGGGTCCAGGGAGGTACTGCATGGGGTTGCTAAAGTTTTGGTTGATTAGACCTCCTTTTTTATATTTTGAAATGTCATTAAATACACGAAAACATGAATTCAAAACACTGTAGTAAACAGATAAATGGAGGCAGAGGAAGTCTTTCAGTCATCAATGCACACATTCAGTGACACACAGGAGCCTTTTTAAGCTGGGCAACGTTTCATTCACAACGAGGAATCAGAGTCTGAAATACTTTAATAATCCCAGGGCGAAAGTATTTTCATTACATTACTCCATCTGTAATACAGTGACCATAGGATCAGTTATATATAACACAATTTCATACAATATATATAATTAGGGGGTCCCCGCTCCATCTCGTCATCAGTTTGGGGGTCCTTGGCCTGTAAAACGTTGTAGACCCCTGCGCTAGGCTATTAATTTAAATGCTTATTGAGCTACTTATTTTATACTTTTATTTATTCTACTTATTTTTACGTTATTTACCAAAGAAATAAAACATTGTGATCATTTTCTTGTTCATATCAGTCAGTTAGTTAATAAATGAATTATGTTAAATATTTCCAAGATATAACCTCTGCAACTCTAAATAAGTTAGTCATCCTCATGACTTAAATTCCAGAAAGTAAAGCATTAACAGAGTCTAAACATCAATCTATTGTTCTTTCTCTATTCCTTTTTCTAAATTTCTGAATATATTTACACACAATTAGCAAAACTCTGGGTAAAAACACTAGTTTTTGATTTTCATATTCATAGATTAGGTGGTGACGCGTCACATTCTGTAAACCCCCTTTATCAGAACCATAATGCCTTCTGCTTCTCACTTCCTTCTCTGCCTTTAGTTCCTATTACTCTTAATGTGTCAGAGGACTGACTTCATTATTGGTGATGTGCTTTAATCAATTACCTGCTGTCAGCTGTAATTAACAAACTCGGTCCTCTCCACCTAAGTACAGGTGCTGGTCATAAAATTAGAATATCATGAAAAAGTAGATTGATTTCAGTAATTCCATTTAAAAAGTGAAACTTGTATATTATATTCATACATTACATACAAACTCATATTTCAGATGTTTATTTTGTTTAATTTTGATGATTACAAATGACAACAAATGAAAATCTCAAATTCATCATATCAGAAAATTAGAATATTACTGAAGACCAATAAAAACAAAGGATTTATAGAAATGTTGGCCAACTGAAAAGTATGAACATGAAAAGTATGAGCATGTACAGCACTCAGTATTTAGTTGGGCCTCCTTTGGCCTGTATTACTGCAGCAATGCGGCGTGGCATGGAGTCGATCAGTCTGTGGCACTGCTCAGGTGTTATGATAGCCCAGGTTGCTCTAATAGTGGCTTTTAGCTCTTCTGAATTGTTGGGTCTGGTGTATTGCATCTTCTTCTTCACAATACCCCATAGATTTTCTATGGGGTTAAGGTCAGGAGAGTTTGCTGGCCAATTAAGAACAGGGATACCATGGTCCTTCAACCAGGTACTGGTAGCTTTGGCACTGTGTGCAGGTGCCAAGTCCTGTTGGAAAATGAAATCTGCATCTCCAAAAAGTTGGTCAGCTGCAGGAAGCATGAAGTGCTCTAAAACTTCCTGGTATGTGGCTGCGTTGACCCTGGACCTCAGAAAACACAATGGACCAACACCAGCAGATGACATGGCACCCCAAACCATCACTGACTGTGGAAACTTTACACTGGACTTCAAGCAACATGGATGAAGTGCCTCTCTTCTTTTCCTCCAGACTCTGGGACCTTGATTTCCAAAGGAAATGCAAAATTTACTTTCATCAGAGAACATGACTTTGGACCACTCACCAGCAGTCCAGTCCTGTTTCTCTTTAGCCCAGGCAAGACGCTTCTGACGCTGTCTGTGGTTCAAGAGTGGCTTGACACAAGGAATGCGACAGCAGAAACCCATGTCTTTCATACGTCTGTGTGTGGTGGTTCTTGAAGCACTCACTCCAGCTGCAGTCCACTCTTTGTGAATCTCCCCCACATTTTTGAATGGGTTTTGTTTCACAATCCTCTCCAGGGTGCAGTTATCTCTCTTGCTTGTACACTTTTTTCGACCACATCTTTTCCTTCCCTTCACCTCTCTATTAATGTGCTTGGACACTGAGCTCTGTGAACAGCCAGCCTCTTTAGCGATGACCTTTTGTGTCTTGCCCTCCTTGTGCAAGGTGTCGATGGTCGTCTTTTGGACAACTGTCAAGTCAGCAGTCTTCCCCATGATTGTGTAGCCTATAGAACTAGACTGAAAGACCATTTAAAGGCTTTTGCAGGTGGTTTGAGTTAATTAGCTGATTAGAGTGTGGCACCAGGGGCCATCAATTTTGAACCTTTTCACAATATTCTAATTTTCTGATATGATGAATTTGAGATTTTCATTTGTTGTCATTTGTAATCATCAAAATTAAACAAAATAAACATCTGAAATATATGAGTTTGTATGTAATGTATGAATATAATATACAAGTTTCACTTTTTAAATGGAATTACTGAAATCAATCTACTTTTTCATGATATTCTAATTTTATGACCAGCACCTGTACATTTGAAAAAGTCCTTTTTTACAGAGGACAGCCAAAACACATCAATGCAATGGTGCTTATGTTAACAACATGCAAGTGCAACTTCAAGACCAGTAAAGCAAAATAAAAAAAAATAAAAAATAAAAAACATAATGTGCTCAAAAGGAAATAATTTAGCCACCATCTAATAAAAAAGTTATTTACTTAATGGCTTGAGTTCACAGAGCGCAAATAAATATGAAAACTCTCAAAATATATACTAAAAGCACAGTGATTAGTGGGATAGCAGTCACAAAAGATGGCAGTGAGTACAGAACCAAATGTGCAGACTTCACAATAGAAAAGGACAAGCAGCACAAAAAGAACATTGTGCCTTAGTGACCAAACATCAGGGATGTTTCAGAGTACTGACAGAGGGTACAGGGAGAACCAGGAGATGGTACAGATATCATTTGACAGGATCTAATGATGAAACCCTCAAGCAGTGATAAAGATATAAAATAACCAGAAATGTCAGTGTCAAGAAAAATTCCAGACCTCTTACCATCTTTAATAAAATGATAAAAGCAGGAAAAAATTAATAAGAAAAAGATTATTTTTGACGAAGCTGAAATCTTTTTGTAGTGATTTCTGTGTGTAGGCTTGATGTTTGGATATATACATCTAATAAGGAAATACTCCAGTTTTAAAATGGATGATAAGCACTTATTTTCCAACATCATTAATAAACATAATTCATTTCAGGACACAAAAAATGTCTCTAATTAATTACAGACTTTGCTTTTAATTAATCCCAAAAACAATTTTTGACACTGTGAGCGATGTTTTTATATTCCTATTTGGATTAATATCGATTTCAATATATAGACACATAAAATGTGTTTTATGATGATATTAAGCAATTTCTACATCAATTTAGCTTTATTCAGAACATCACGGTTCATCCAATCATACAGATCCAGATGCAGATGTAATAATACCAATCACTGCATGTTAATGAAATGTAATTTTGGAATCCTCCACATTAATGCACTTTTTTTCTAAATTCAGGCCTCAAAACTCATAGAAGCATAATTAATCAGAAGATAATAAGTAAAACAAAAAAGAAAAATACATTCCCGGATTGAAACATGTCTGCATAGAAATACTGAACAACGTGCATCTTGTTTATTTGACATCTAAATATTAGCTTTAGCTTTAGAATGTTGAGGCTCTGTAGTGATCTTGCACGACTTACTTTACTCCCATCCTTTGATGCTGTTTCATCGCATTAACCTCACATTAAATGTGCATTCTCCCTACCCAAACAAATGATGGAGGGGAGCGCTACGTAGCTTCAGAGTATTACTGGCTCAGATTCATTTAAGTTCAGATAGCATGGAGATTAAGGATTTCATTCTACAATTAATTTTATTGTTATTTTGATTTCATATATTCTCTCATTTATTATTCTAAATTGATGCATTTAAGTCCCATATTTAATATAAACTATACATAAAGACAGAATTTCTTTAAAGTAGTCTGATTAGGCCTGGTTTTGATTGAAATAGATTGGATTTATCACCATCAACATGACTTGACATTTATATTATTGATATATCTTATTATTAAGATATTAATGAAGGAGAAGATAAAAAAAACAGCTAAATCATAGCTTTACCAACTGATCACCGGGTGAGGCAGGCACCAGGTCGACGCTCTCCAGCTGAGCCGTGTGGGTTAGAAGTGAGTCGGAGCTGGAGCTCAGGATCTCGTCACAAACCTCCACCAACTGACGGCACTGAAAAAGGAAAACACAGCTTTACCAAGTGGGAGGAGACAGACTCTCGCAGTTAAAAATATCTCAGAAAATCATGAAAAAAAAAAACAAGCAAATGATAGACAAACTCACCACAGAAATAATGTCCTTCTCCTTCTCATAGACCGTGGTATCCTGTTGGATGAGTGAAACGACATGATTTGATAAACCAAACGAGTCACACAATGACACCCAATCAGCCTATATGCAAATGCATTGATTTGTGGAAATGGGACAAACTGAGTCAAAACCCATGTCCCATTTCCTCTTCACAGCTTGAGTCAGAAAGCAAAAAAGCCACACGCAAGTCGAAAGCAATCTAATAAAGTCAATAGCAAAGATTCATATATCTGTAATTGCAGCTCCAACAGCATCTGTCTGCTTTTAATAAACATAAACACCAACACATTTTAATGTTTTTTCATTAGACAGACCAACACAGAGGATTGTAGATTGTGTAGGGTAACAAAGGGAAAGATTTTTATTTCTTACAATTAAATTAATCATTAGACCTTTGTACAATCAATCTTTAGAATATGGATAGAGTTAGGCATAACTTCAGACTTGCAGAGACAATAAATCCACCTGGATAAGGAGAGCATGAACGAGAAAAGCAGCCAAAATGCCCTCTGTAGGAGCTTCAGTCTGTAGCACACAAAGGAGAATCTTTGTAAAGGGAAACCTTTAGCCATAAACTCCCTAAACCTGGCCTTTATGGAAGAATAGCCATTTTTCACAAAAAGAAAGCCATCAAAAGCATGAAACAAGCCATTTAGAAAACTCAGAGAACATGTGAAAGAGATCATCTGGTCTTTTAATTGTTTTTGACCTGCATGCAAGAACCTAATGTACTTGGGAAGAAAAGCTAATTTCCGCATCATCCTGAAATCACTTTCCTAACCATGAAACCCTGGCGTGGCAGAATAAGACTGTGGGGAGGTTTTCTTCAGCAGGATCGGAGAAAGTGCTGAGAGCTAATGGGAAGACAGACGGAGCTAAATCTATGGCAATCAGAAGAAAAGGCTGAATACGACCGAAGGCTGTGGTGAACAAACACAACAACAACCTGAAACATCCAGCCAGAGTTGTGATGTTTCATTCAAAGCATATTCAAATGTTAGAACGGTCCAGTTAAAGTCCAAACATAGAATCGGTCAAATTGCTCACAGCTGTGGTGAACAGGTGCTCTTAAAAGGCTGATTTAGGGAAAGCTAAAGACAAACGAACCAGATCTTTTTATGCACAATGTCGTTTTAAAGATTCTATAATTCAGTTTCCACTCCACAATTTTGAAGAAAAAAAAATCGTTATTTCTGATATAAAATCCAAATGAAAATTAAATTATTGGTTGTTAAGTGATGAAACATGAAAAAAAGTTCAATAAGCTTAAACACTTTCGTAAGAACTGCATCTTTTGTGATGTAGTACTCTTGCCGTTTATAATCATTTGGTTTGCTTAGGATCGATCAGACAGATAAGGACGCTGCAGAATAAATCAGCTCAGTCATAACCTGAGAATTATTTATAGTGAGGGATGGAAAATCCAAAAAAGGTTGCTTTAATCAACATTTTGTAAACCAACAGACATATTCAATAGAATTAGCAGGACAGCAAGAATGGAACAATGATAACAAAATCCATATATCCTCATTTCATTTATTTATCAAAGATTGGTGAACAGCTTTTTATTCACAAGGCGCCTGTGTTGAATGACACAGTTATTAAAGCTATTAGAGAATAACTAAATTGCTTTCATGTCTGCTTTCTGGGATGTGAGTGAAATAATAGTCCTAAAGGGGCAGTAATGGGTCCAGACTGGGAGGAGAAGAGATGAAAAACAAGCTTCATATAAAGGAGAATAATAAGAAATTCAAAGAGAATAGGAGCCATGTTTACACAGCATAGGAGACCAAAAATCATTAATGCCCAGAGGTAATTCAAAAGGCCGGGTGACGAGCTGCACAGAGCTTTGCATGGGAAAGCTAACCCCTATGAAATGTTGAACACAAACCAACTGGGTTAATTTAGAGGCTATATGACACCAGACTCAAGGGAGAATTAGGATTACCAGCTGCTTTTATGTCCGTACTCATTATAGTATCAGTACCTAATAGAACCTGTGATAATGACTGACGGTTTAAAAATAATATGGCGGATGAATATAGTTGTTTAGACTTTAAACTGTTTAAGCAAAGCAATCTCCTCATGCCATTGAAGCTAATTGTTTAGGTTTTCTCAGGCCAACTGGGTAAGTAATTAGATTTATTTCACAACTTAAGGATCCCTAAAATTATTAATAAGTAATCAGGTTTAAAAAGGTACAACAGAGGAAATTATGAACACAAATAGGCTTCATTCACTAGTTTTTTAGAAGAGGAGATGCTTTTCTTCAGTCTTTTACATAATAAAACACTACAAGGAACCTCAAACCATATGACAAAATTGGATTGGAGAATTTAAATCCGTCCTTAATTTCTTATATTATCCTAAGTCAATATGTTTCGACTGTCTGAGCAACTAGACAGTGGTAATAAAATGTTGCATATGATGTCATCAAAAAGGGCGAGGCCATATTTGACATAACATTGTCTTCTTTTAAATCACTTGTTAAGACTCACTTTTTTCCTGTCTTAACACACCTTCAGGTGTTTCTTTTATCCCATGAGTCATTTTTTTTATTTTAATTTCTTAATGTCTTATTTTAAAACCATTCTTTTTTTCTTATTGATATGTACGGCACTTCGATCAACAAGTTTTTTTTTTATTTGCTTTATAAATGAATTGGATTGGATTGAATTGAATAAACTAACATGCCAGTTGAGTTGCTGCAGCCTCTAATCCTAAGTGCAATAAGTGAAACAAAACGACAATAAAGATTGCTTGTTTTCAACAGACGGTCTAAAAGATGAAGAAGAAGTAAAATACCAGGCGTGGTGAAGAGAAGAACATCTTTGAAAACTAAGCTACACCTAAACTGCTATAGGAAAATTTTAGAAAAATATTTGTATTTCTGATGTTCAATAAGATAATTTTGGTGTTTGAACTGTTTTAAAAATGAATATTTCACATGCATAAGATTCAAGATGACCGTTGTTTGCTCTTTCCTGTTAACACCAAGCTCTTGTTAGCACTCAAGCATTTGTGAATGTTTTTAATCTCTACCAGGTACAATGAAAAGTAGATATTTTAAATAGTTTTGCAAAGCATCACCCTGTTAAAAGTACGGTGAGCTTAATTACTGGTGCTGAATCACATTCATTATAAAAGCATGCAGTAGAGTGAACTCTGGTGCGCATGAAAGATTCTCTGCTCTGTGTTTGAGCTCTTTTTTTTTTACCTCATTACTGTTGCTTGAATTTTGATCAGTTCATATTCACAAGGTTCAGCTTGGAATTCCCTTAAACTTTGGCTCAATTTGGAACATCTCAGTTATTAAAGTTGGCGATGACCATAATTTAAAAGGTTAGACTAGGAGTAGAAAAACTTCATATTAGACTAATTCAGATTGGATTGGCCTACATTAAATTCTAAGATTATGTTAACCTTGATAAAAAAGAGGAAAAACATTTGGAGGGATTTTATTTTACAGTTATTCCAAATATGTGTAATTTCACCAGATTTAGGTTTAAAATAATCTGAAATATGAGCAAAAGTCCTGCTGTCTCTGATTTAATCCTGTTTTGGGCCTGTTTTGTTGTTGCCATGAACCAGATTACACAGAATTCGTCCAGACATGTTTAAAGTGATCTTTTCATTTTACAAACATAATTCTTCTGGCTGGAGGTAACTTTAACCTTTTGGAAAAACTCAGCACGATTCCTGACTTGACACTAATAAAGAATCAATGGGGGAAAGATCAGGTGGCGGCAGGGGGCCTTTGCCCGAAGATGAATCATCAAAGCAATATTACAAACATTAAAAAAAGCTGATCGGCACAAACAACACAATTTGATTGAGGTAATGCTAATAGATTTTTTCCCTTTACTAAGAAAGGAACAAATCCCTTACCCATATCTTAACTTTTAATAAAATAAAATAAAAAACGGATATTTTTGCTCACTGTTTCATTATCTATTGAGAGATGTAAGTGTAATTCCTAGGTAAATGAAAATTATTTCATTTTAATATTGTTAGGGTTAAGTCCGTCTCATGAACTTCACCGGTGCATTTCATCTAAGGAGCTTTTATGCTGTTATCAAAATAATGTTGTATTAGGCCATTAAGGTGGCTTTTAATTAGGTTAACAGCTCATAAATGGTCATAGGGAGGTTGGGGAGGAGTCATAAAGTGCTTGGCTGTCAAGCTGAAAGGCTGATGGTCGGTCTTTTTTTTTTCTACCACTAAACGTCCCATTGTTGCTGCGCTTTTTGTGTTTTTAGGTGCAACATTACTGGGTCAATTTCATATTTCACATAGAAAAGGGAGAACTCTTACTAACATAAAGGAGTAAAGAACAGAAAAGTAATCATATTATAGTATTAATATTGTTTTTTTAGTTACAATACCATTATTTATTATAATATTTGGTCCTATTAGTTTGACTTTCAAATCTAAACTTCATATAAAATATACAAACTCTATATTAGTAGTTTTTAGTTCCTGCAAAATATCATTCCTTTATGATCTTGTTTTCATGTTTCCATGTTAGTGTAGCACAGATATACCAAGCAAATATCAGCTGTAATTAATGTTGCACCGATACCAATACTAGTATCAGACGGGGCCCCGATCCAGCAGTAAAATGGTGGTATCAGTATTGGCGAGTACCAATAAATAGGGTATTGATACCGTTTACCGATACCGTTTTGAGAGCAAAAACTCCAACTTTTGTCACCCATTCCAGTTAGGCAATAAAAAGTTCTACTTAATCCACTTTGTATTAGTCTTTTTTTCTGCTCCACAAAGGTACGCAGCAGCTTGACAAAGCCATGATGGCAATTATTTTACATCCAAGTAGTATGCAGTTCTTCATATATACACACAAACATCAATTTCAAACAGAGAGTATCTGTATTGGCCAATATTGCACAGCCAGGTATCTGGTATCGGTCCCTGTCGGTCCTTCCTGTGAAGCTGCTGTGTACACTGCTAAGACGTCACTGTAACCGCCAGATTCTTAAAAGCCATACGTGTGAGTAGGCCGCCAAGCAGTTTTTGATTTGACCTCCTAATCTCGATCTGTCCTTGTTTTCTCCTGCCTGGCTTGCCCCTGTTGGATACTGTTGTTGAGTTGTGATCTCTGGATATTGACCTCTTGCGTTGCCTAATGACTTAAGTCTGTTTGCCTCCATCCCTGTCTTGATTGTTCTGTGAAGTTGTGTATGACCCAAGCCTGGACCACGGGTTTGCCTCTTACATTTGAACCCTCTGCCCTGTTGGTGTGCCTGTTGTTACAGATACTAATGCCTGGAACCCCTCTTGTCTAGCTCTTCTGGAAACCTCTGCCTTGTGGACTGTTTCCCCATGCATGACCCCAGGACTGACCATGATTTGCCCAGCTAAGGTAGACTCATTTATTACTGTGTAGTCAAGATATGGATCAGTCAATCAGTGATCTATCCAAATGGAGCCAATAGAATCAATCAGCAGAGCCAATACAATCTCCTGGCTTCTGCAAATGTTAATGGCCTTCATTTAGTAAAGTAAGTAAAGTAATGACTATGACCTGGATGACTGAGAATCTTCATCAGCATATTTAGTAAAGTAGCAACACCACTGAGTTATTCTCTGCCAATAATCCTGCTCTCCTCTGAAAAAGTTATACCAGTTTCAGTCAGTCTCTGCAACAGCAATCCACCTATTAATAAATCTTTATTTTGTAAATTAAATCTAACATTTACTGCTTGTGCCCTGCAACCAGAGGGTTGTTTTTTCAAGCCCCGGCTCCAGACTTCATTGTCATTGTGTCCTTTGGCAAGACACTTCACCCACATTGATTGTGGCCAGAGAGCCCAGTGGCCGCAGGCACCTGTGGCTAAAATGCAGTTTACCAACATTAGGGTGGGAGTGTGAATACAGTGTATGAATGACTGAATGTAGCGCCAAGTGCTCTGATCAATTATCCTGACCTAAAAAAGCGCTATAAGTACAGGTCATATACCATCAGGTCTCTAGATTGTGTCCCGGCGTTACGATTAGCTAATGAATTTTAGTATCTTATACCTTAGCCTTATAAGATGTCCTATACCAAGGACCAAAATGAAACCATTACTTGTGTGAGGTAAGGTTTGTCAGGTTCAACAAAGGTTGCCACCTCCCACTACCTCACTAAGTATCACTTCTGTTATTACTTAGCAACACCTCTTGCATTTTATAAATTGCTCATCCCTCTGCTGTACATTGTACACCAGCTGCAGGAAATTTGCCCACAACAAGACAACCAGTTCTGCATTTTACCTTAACTATAAAAGAACAGGAAACAGCAAATATAAAGTATCCAATACGTTTCTGTAAGTACACTGGTCAGAAGGCTGGGGTGGAGATATCAAAACCAGTGCCCTCCAGTTCTATCCTTAAGTGAGGCAAGTGGCTTTTTGGTCTGTGTAAAAAGCATACTGGTGTGAAAACACCAAGTTCTCCTAAATGTGATCAAATTTCTACAATGCCTTTATCGTAAAGAGATAGATAGAAAAATATTCAACCAATGCTTTCTAATGCAAAACGGATAAATTATTGAAGACCGTTGTGATTTAATGCTTGCATCACAATTCCACACATGATGTTGAATATTCTTCCATATACCCTTTAATATTCATATGAAAAAAGTCTATTGTAGTGTCAACAACATGAACAAAGACAAAGCAGATCCAGCACAAAGAGATGAGGTGTGGTGAAGATGTATTCAACTTTTCAACAGCCTCCAGCATTTTGATGCTCCATTTCCAGTCCTTCTATTCATTCTATGTCAAAAGGATTATAACAGAGAAACCACACCTGATTTTTTTTTTTAAGAAGCACATCCTTTAAAAGTAACATTTATTAAGGATGCAGGAGCTCTATGGCTGACCAATGTCCAGTTCCACATGGGCAACAAAGTAATTTGGAAAGAACAGCTTCACATTCATTCAACTACTCACACATATAAAGAAAGCAGTGCTTTAAAGTTATCTGAGTCATGTCTAAACAAACTAATACACATCAGTCTCAACTAATATACAATATTCAATTATACTTAATATACAATATTCAATATCGACTGACTGTAAGCCAATCAATTCTCAATGAAAAAAATCATTGAGACAAAAATTAGAAAAAGGAATCTCCTTGATTTTGGTTTTATTAAATGAAAAAAATGATCCAGTAAAATTATTAGTTTCAGAGTATTATTAGTCCATTGTTGGGTTCTAATTGAGAGCTGATCATTTTGCTCCTTCAGAGTTTTTGCTTTCAAGATAGATTCCGCAAGAGATTTTGATCCTTTAATTAAGGTGAATTTAACCATTAAAGTTATTTCTGATTGGCAGATTTTTAATTTATAGGTTTTGTAGCAGTCTTACAGAGACTTGTTAATCACCATGTGTTAATTCCTTACTGGCTGAATGTTTCATACCATGCTCCTTCTCATACATGTGTTAGGAAACTTGTCAATTTTTACCTGTTTTAGGTTAGCTTTGCACCAGCGATTTGAGGGAACTCTTCATTATCTCACATGCAATAACTTCAAACAGGTTTCTTAAATCTAATAAAGTTCTAAATTCAGGAAATGCGATAACGTGACTTCAATCAAATTTCCACTGGGGGATTAATTAAGGTTCATAAGGATTATAAATGATCATATCAAATAAGATTCATTGAGTTCAGATATAAATTAGGTCCATATCAGTGCAATCAGTTTGTGATATTTAATCTTCAGAGAATATTTTACAATTATATTAAGTATATTTAAGATATTAGGATTGTTTTATTATTTATCCCTGTCACTTATCAAAAATAGTAAACTACAGGTTAGTAGGAAGGAAATAATGCAAGACCAGCATGAAAGGGCCAAACTTGGCTATGAATAGATGTACTGAGCTACAGTAGATGTAATGAAGAGGTGGATTGACTCATACTCTGGATATGTTTGTGGTTAGTTTTCCTGTTTTAGCAACAAAAGTTGCTTCCTAAAAAGCCTCCCTTGATGTGCTAATACGTTGGCGCAGCATTCTTAGAAAACACAAATAACAGGACAACTTAAATGGGCCGAGCCATGCTTCAACACCAGCCAAGGCCACAGACAGTGTTCAGACATGATGAAATTTCTAAATGAGAAAACAGGCAGGTGAACCTCATGCTGCTGCTGACTGCTGTTGATCAAACAGTAAAGTAAAAGTTCCGTCTGATAAGAAAAAAGTTCTAGCTCAGTTCTGGAACTTGCTCTGATTGTGTTTCATCATGCTAGCTACCAGGTCAGATGTGCTAAAAAAAGATTAAGAAATATAAATACGATAAATCATCTAACACCTGCTGCAATCATTTTATTAAATTACACTCTCCTTCTCCACTGGTGGCAACCTGCTTAACTTTGCTTATTTTTCTGGAGGTCTCCTTTCTTTTTTAACATGTTATATAGAAAAGGTTTTGCAGACGGACAGCGTTATCCTCTAATCTGTCAATCCAGTCAGTATTTTCTCCTTTCTGCCCTCTTCATAAGTTATCCATTGTGGTTAACGTCCATTGTGTTAATATTTGCTAAGCGAGTGACAGCTGTGTTATTATTGTACTCCATTATTCTACATTTCCCATCAGGCTGAGGCATTATATAATCCAAACCACACAGTAGCAGCCAAGCTGTCATAGATGTTTTGTTTTAGAAGCATCAGAGCCTTCATGAAGTCAATAAAAATGTTAATAAAAAATGTGCCATAAAAAAGCATTCTTTCATAGAAACTTTAAGAAATACTTTCTCTATTTGAAACAGAATAACTCTTACATACCTGAAAGTTTGCATTTTTCCCTCTTTGCTCTAAGTCTCTTGAGCTTTCTCTGATGTCTGGCTTTTTTTAAAGCAAACTGAAGCTGCGCCGCAGTAAAACTCCTACTTGACAACTTAAGTGTTGGGTCGTGGCAACACCAGCTGACTGCTGAACCAGATCACCCCCAGGGTGGGACAAAGAAATACACTCTCAAATGCACACACACTTGCAGCGAATCAAGCAATAATAATCTTTTCTTCTCTAAAGGATGTGGTGTGGCTTCTGTGAAAGTGCCTCTTCAGAAAAGACGTCACGATTAAGCCCTGGCCCCCTGACAGCACAAATGTCACGCGGGGAATGACACCAGATTCAATTAGCCACGAGAAAAGGTTTAAGCAACCATGACTTTGCTCATCTCTGCGGCATGGGAAAAATGCATTAGTATGTATTGACACCCAGCTGTACAGTTCTTCCTTAAAGATGGTGGTGTAGTTATCATTCGGTCCTGCAAAACTTGTGCCTGCGGGTTCATTGTATATAGCAATCTTTTATTTCTCTTTGAAGACCAAAAGCATTCAAATTTCTCCATCTTATCTTACAATTGCAAACATATAAGATCAATGCATGGTATTGCGATCTTAAATGTTTCACCTACATGAATAAATACTAGTCCATAATCGTGAAGTGAGTCAGTAAGAATTTGTGTAATCAATATCTGAAAAGTCTGATATGCTTTGTAGTCAGCCAAACTCAGTAATTAAACCACATCTTTCTGAGAATACAGCTGCAGGTTTTATGGGTAAGTTAAATCAACTTCGCACATCTAGAAACTGTGGTTTTTCACCAATATTCTTTGCAGAATACCTCAAGCTCCGTCTGAATGAACTGAAAGTAATGTGAAAATTGATTTTCAAGTCTTGCAACAGAATCTTAGTTTAAATCTATGTCTGGACTCGACTAGACCCTTTTAACAGATGAATATGCTTGGACTTAAACCCGGGGTCATAAACCTGTACAATCCTAAGAGTCATTTTGACCCCGAGTTCTCCTAATTTCTTTATAGAAGTAATACTTAAATAAAGTATTAGACAAATAAGTTTTGTGAATACTAGGGATGCAAACTGTTGATTTAACTGATGTTAAATAATCTTACTCTCATTGATTGTGCAATCGACTAATGATTAATTGATAAGCAGCTATTTCCCTTAAAAAATCAAGTTTTCTCTCATATCAAGAATCTTTCATGAAGGGCTAAATATATTTTTACAATATACTGAATCAGAGAAGTACTATATCCTTATATTTTAATTATTTATTGTGTCAGATGTAAAAAATTCTGATTGACCAAACAAAAAAAATACAGATGATAAACCACACATTGTTATAAGATAAAAAACAGGTACCTATTAGGTTACTCAATAAAAAAGACGTATGAAATAAAAGCATTTATTTCCAATGAACAAAAATGTAAAACCACCATGAAGACATACTAAGATGGTGTGAGAAGCTGTCAAACAACTGACACTTCATTTCATTAATACAGCTCTTTGTATTTAACATAATCCAGCATTCATTGCTTTGTGCTGCTAGCAGTGCCTTTAAACTAGTGGTTTGGTAACTGTCTGAGGATTGTTAAAACTTGGCTCCATCAAGTGCATTCACAAAACAAAGACCTTCTCAATCTACCTGGCTAATTGCAAGCATTTTTTTTCTATTGTGTTACAAATCTTTTGCAAAATAGCCTCTATGTTTCTATCAACAATTCCAAACATTTAGCATGGCTAAATGGGCACTCTGTTGGTGATAACTTAAGAAGTTTATCCAATATTTATATTTGCATAGTTTTCTTAGATTAAACTAGGTGTTTCAACAATTTTGTCCACATGGGGAGCTGTTGAATACAGTGTTTTTTGGCCTTTGCCTCCTTGAACCCAGTCTGCCTCAGCAGATGGCTGCTCACTGTGAGCCTGGTTCTGCTGGAGGATTCTTCCTGTTAAAAGGGAGTTTTTCCTCTCCACTGTCGCTACAACCATGCTTAGTGTGAGGGATTGCATCCGAGTAAATGAGTGGATGAAATCAACTGGCTTTCCTTAGATAGAAAACTTTAAATCAATTTGACAGTACGATCTGGTGGACTGTAAAGTGCCTTGAGATGACGTGTTGTGAATTGGCGCTATAGAAATAAACTGAATTGAATTAAAAAACACAGAAATGAAAGCATTGTTTGCAGCAATTTGACAAAAAAAGAAAAGTGAACAAAAACAGTGTTAATAATGTCAATGTTATATTAGCTTCAATCAATATTTTTATTACAAGGTCAATAAATAATGCCCCTGACCCACTTCCAGTGGTTTGGTCCAGATGAAATTTTGCATGTGCAATTATTCTTTAGATTAAGAGGCAAATTACAGCTTTGAACTTATTGTGGTTTCTGATTTACAAGTGTTTGAACTGAATCAGTTCTGAAATGAACCCTTTTGGGTGTGGAGCAGTGATTCTGTATTTGAAAGGATGCACACCAAGGAAGACTTGATGACGATGCACCATCATATGACCATGCAAAATGTTTTAGAAGGTTATATGATGGGTTATCATCACCATAAGTTACTTTCATTTCATCAAAAGTCTCCCGTGGTGTGCGTCCTTTCAAATACAAAAACTATATCACAGGTTCCTGCAGACACAGAGCTTTAATTTGCCACTTAATTTATATATTTAAATAATTGCACACGCAAAACTTCAGCTAGATCAAACAACTGGAAGTGGATCAGGGACATTACTTATTGACTACCCCTTGTATATAAAAATAACTACTAAAACTATTACCATTTTCGCTAGAGACAGTGCTTAGTTCTATATCAATTCTGGCCAAACTTGTAAAGAGCCACTTTAAAGCAACCCTTGACATAAACTCTTCCATTGTTTTTCTGCCTGTATGTTTAACAGCTTCCTCCCCGTTGAATCAGGGGCGCCACCAGGGGGTGGCCAGGGGCGGCCACGGCCACCCCTGGTGATGTCCTGGCCACCCCACTGGCCACCCCACTCGCCAGTGTAAATGGTAGTAGCGTCAGTTTAGCGGTTTATCCCATTATGCAGAGCCAGCAACACTGCCGCTCTTCTTGACCTTCTCGCGCACCGTAGCTCACCAGCCGCTCCCCTCCCCCTCCCGCCCCCATTCCGTCCCATCAAGCAGCAGTTGCGTTCTCCGACAGCTACAGTTTAGCGCGTGCCCGCCTTCAACAGTGATTAAAAGAACTCATAGAGAAACCGAACAAGACTTACGGTAAGTAAATAAGTCAAATCGTTCGTTTGTAAAAGAAGAGGGTCATAAATGAACTGTATCAGCTCCTGTTACAGCGACTTTGAGTGTCTTTTTGACAGAGTTACGTAGCTAACGTTGTTAGCTTGTGCTTATGTATGGTTTGACAATTTCCAGACAATGAAGAGAAAGTCCAGAGATATATCTTCTTATTTTAAGAAGAAAATAACAGTGGAAAGAGATAAACAGATGACAGGGGATCAACAGAGAGCGAGTGAGAAGGAGGAGAAAGAGGAGGTGGATGGAGGGAAGCAACAGATAGAGCAGCACGACGAGGAAACAGAGTCAGCGATAGTAGACAGTGATGAGGAAAAGCATCAGGCAGCAGAGCAGGAACAGTCAGCACCACTGATCAGTGAAACATGGCAGGACTCAGCAAAAGCAGGTGTTCCTGGACCGACAGGTGAAGTTATGACCATGTGGCCATAAAAATGAAATAAATGAAATTAGTGAATTGTCTAGAAAGTAATATCCTCGAAAGAAATGTATGTTTTGTTTGTGTTTCTATTAAATCACAAATCAATAAGGACTCACTTAAAGTTTTTTATTTATTAATTTTGATTAATTAAAAAAAATGTTGATGGGTTAGTTTTCATTTTTCTGAATCAAAATGCCTGTAGGCCATTAATACAGCTATAATTATTCATTACGGTGGAGATTCTGGTATTATTATCATTTATTATTAGTGTCCAGTGTTGGGCACGTTACTTTGAAAAAGTAATTAGTTATAGTTACTAGTTACTTCTCTCAAAAAGTAACTGAGTTACTAACTGAGTTACTCCACAATAAAAGTAACTAGTTACTAGTAAAAGTAACTATTGTGTTACTTTTGCGTTTCTCGCCCCCGTAACCCTCACCACCCAGCCCCCACCTTCTCGCGGTGTGATTCAAAAGCCAGCTGAATAGAGTGGACGACAAAAACAAGAACCTGCAGAGAGTTTTGCATTTATTGCAACTCAATGTAAATGACATCAGGGGGGGACACGATGTGAAGTTTTTTAAGAGGGCATTCAGATCTGGTGAGTATATGAAATTAATAACTGGGGATGTCTAATTCTGAAATCCTGTGTGTTTGGGTTGTTATAGATACTGCAACATCTATCTATACATCTATCTATCTAGATGTATACTCTGTGTGTGACATAAAATATGGATCTCCATCCCTGCCACAAAGGCTATTAAAAAATAATGTTTAAAATAAAAAATACAGTAGGTTGAGAAGGCAGAGTATCCATCCATCCATCCATCCATCCATCCAGATTTCTCCCTTTCTCCATATAGGCTATCATTTGATCGTTCACGCTCTCCATAGTTCTCCTGTGGCGCAAGCACAGGGCGACTGGTGCGCGCCTTTAGCGAGCATGCGCGTTTCCTTTCGCTTGCGCGGTGACTCTTGCCGCCTGCGCTGTGCGGAGATGCAGAGGAAACCGTATCTGATGGGGAAACGCAGCTCGACGTAACACCGGTATTTCCATCAGGAAAACGCTGTTTTGCTGCTGGAGTCATCCTCACTCTCCATCTCTCTGTGTGTGCTTTACGTTAACACCCACCAGCGGAAACACCCACCTACCCAACTGACAGATGGAATCTCTCTATACATCAGCCATTCTCATCCTCCCCGCTCTCATGACAAGGCGCGCACCTCTGGATGACCTAAAAAATAATCTTTAATATCTTTTAAACAAAAGTAGCACAAACAATATTTTTTTCTGCACAAATCTGCACTAACGTTGCACTAACCATTCAGTCTATTTGCAGAGTTTTTGGACGTGGGTGGGGTGTCAGCTTCACGCAGCTGCGCACGAGTCCTATCATGAAAAAAGGTTCATTGTGCGACCTGAGTAACGCGCACTAACGGGGTGTCTGCAATGGTAACTGCGTTATAGTTACAGTCAAAGTAATTAGTTAGATTACTCGTTACTAAAACAAGGTAACGGCGTTAGTAACGCCATTACTTTCAACGCCGTTAGTCACATCACTGTTAGTGTCATCATTTTGATTTCAGAATAACGGACTTTTGCTCCTGTTTCATTGCAGATATCTCCTAGTCAAGAGCAGAACAGCCCAAGCAGCCACAACTAAACATCTTCCCTAGAACCTGTCATGGGGACAGGAAAAGATGTTTTTCTAAAGAGTGGTACAGCAGATATAAATGGCTCGAATATTCTCAGAGTAAAGACTCTGCCTACTGTTATGCCTGTCGTCACTTCAGTCTGCCCTCCTCAGGTGATTCTGTATTTACATCTGAAGAGGGCTTTAAAAATTGGAAAAAGGCAACCTTTAAAGATGGGGGTCTTTTAGGCCATGCCAAATCTGAAGCCCATACTAATGCCATGTTAGCATGGGCAGAGTATGAAAAATCCACAGCAAGCACATCCTCTCTCTCCGCTTCCTTAAATGCAGAATACAATAAATTGGTGAAGGAAAATAGAGAGTACATTCAAATTATTGGAGAAACCTTGCTCCTCACAGCTACACAGAACATAGCACAGAGAGCACATACAGAATCAGATGGTGAGAATAAAGGAAATTTTCTCTCTATTATGGAACTGATAGCCAAACACAATCCCACAGTCAAAAAAAAAAATGAAAAGTCAAAGAAATGATACATATCTTGGGCATGACACACAAAATGAAATAATTGATTGTCTAGCTGAAATGGTCCGCTCTTCAATAACGAGTGAAGTTGCTCAAAGTGAGGCTTTCAGCATCTTGGTGGATGAGACTAAAGACCTCAGCAAAAAAGAACAGATGTCCTTTGTAATAAGATACTATTACAATGGGTCAGTATGTGAGAGCTTCCTTGCCTTTGAGGCAGCACAGCGCCTCGATGCTGCATCACTTTCACAGAAAATAGTTCAACTTTTGCAGAAGCATGGTCTTGACTACCATAACCACCTTGTAGGGCAAGCATATGACGGTGCCTCAGTCATGAGCGGAAAAAACACAGGTGTGCAGGCACGCATGAAATTAGAGGCCCCATTAGCCTTTTATGTGCATTGCAATGCACATTGTTTGAATTTAGTATTGGTTGACAGTGTGAAATGCATCCCTGAAGCTAATTGTTTCTTTTCTATTTTGCAGAAACTTTATAGCTTTGTGTCAGGGTCATATGTGCACCAAAAATGGCTTGAGGTACAGAGAGAGATGTTTCCGGGGGCCCTGAGAGAGTTACAAAGACTGATAAGAGACACGATGGGCATGTAGGTATAATGCCTGCAAGACAGTGAAAGACAGAATGCCAGCCATCATACGTCTACTTAAAGAAATATCGGAAGAGCAAAATGGTGACAGAGCTATAGAGGCAAGAGGTTTATTAGCCCAAATAGATCTCATGTTTGTTGGCTTGCTTGTAACATTTACCAGAGTGCTTGGAGAGATCAAGTATCTGTCAGATATTTTACAGTCCCCTCAACTTGATTTGGGTACAGCTGTAACACTCGTTGACTCTCTTGTTGACACATTGGAGAGTTACAGAGAGGGCTCTCTCTTTAATGATATCTGGGACAACACTCTAGCTCTTACAGAGCAATGCAACATCAGTGCCACACCTCCAGGCCGTCAGGTTAGACCAAGCTCTTTGCTTGAAGGCCATTACTTGTTCACTCCAATAGTTCAAAGACAAGTCAGTACAGAGAAAGAGTCCTTTCGGACAGGTGTATTCATTCCAGTTATTGATGTGCTGCTCTCCGAGTTGAAGAGAAGATTTTGTAAAGAAAATTGTGTCATAATGAAAGGGATACAGGCCTTGAACCCGTGCAGTGCCACATTTTGTGAGAAGGATGTGTTTCCATTTGCCTCACATTACAACTGCAGTACTGAGGATCTGCAAAATGAGATCCCCAAGCTTAAGCAGATTCTTGAAAGGAAGCAAAGTAGTGGTGAGGAAATACCAAAGACATTAACAGAGCTCACTGTCTTTCTGGAGTCATATAGGAAGGTCTTCCACCAAATGTTTAAACTGTGCAAAATTGCACTTGCGTTACCTGTGAGCACTGCAGCCTGTGAGCGTAGTTTTTCAGTGTTAAAGTTAATCAAAACTGCCTTGAGAAGCACCATGACTGATGAGCGTTTAAGCAGTTTGGGTGTGTTAAGTGTAGAATCAAAAAGGGCTAGGGCCATTAACTTTGATGACTTTGTGGATCTGTTTGCCAAAAAGCATAGCAACAGGGGAATAAAGCTGTTCTGAAGCCTGGTAATCAGAGTTGGAGACTGTTGCTTGGAAGTTCTTTTTGTAAAAGTAATTATTATTTTTATATTATGTATATTTATATAATATATATTTATATATATTAAGAATAAGTTAACATATAAGTGTTTCTTGTAACTTTTTTTTTGTATCCTTGTAATCATTATATGACCTTTGTTCCCTGTTGGGAAATTCCTGTTACATAAAGATATAATTTCTTATTTTTATCTGCCAGTATCTGCTTTTCCCCAGTATAATTTAGTTTTCAATAAATGAATAAAATTACACCTTATTCCTAATGTGATTAGATAATACAAAGCAATTATTGTTCAACTCAAAATGTTAACTGTACTGTTATTGGTCTATATCAGGGGCCGCAACCTTTACAGTCTAAAGAGCCATTTTGCCTTCAGTCCACTTGAATTAAACTTTTTCAGAGCCCCAAATGTTGCCTGGCCTTTTGAAAAAGGACAAGTTATATTTTAGATAAAGATCTGATGTAGGAAATATGTTGTCATTGTTAAAGAAACGCCCTTTTATGTCTATTTTGAGGTTTAAAAAAAGATGATGGATGGGATGCTGACATTTGTGGATAAGGATGTAAAATAAATCATAGTTTCCAACATAATGGACAAATATTGATTTAAAATTAAATATTACTGGCACTTTCACCATCATTCTGTTGTGAAAATTAATAGCAATTATTCCAAGAAAAAAACTGCTAAAACCTGTATTTATTATCATTATTACATTTAATTACCACAATAAAAATATAATGTGTAGCCAAAGTTATTAAGAGCCACTGTGGAAGGTCCAAAGAGCCACTTGCCACAGGTTGCAGACCCCTGGTCTATATCTATGCACATTAGATCATTAGTAACATTAAAAATCACACAATAACCCAAAATATATCAATAGGTGTTTATTTAAGTCTTAAAATCCTGAAAATATGGCCATTAGCTTCAGTGTGCCACCCCAAGAATTTAAGTGGCCCCATCTGGCCACCCCTATGAAAAATTTCTTGAGGCGCCACTGCATTGAATACAGGACATCTAGAAGCAACTCTTACCAGCCTTGCTGCCCTTACCAAAGAATGGCATCCCAAAGGCATGATGCTGCAACCACCGTGTTTTATGATAATAATAAACGAAGAGTTTAGAGAGATGTCATGCGTTAGTTTGTCTTTGAACACAGGGTGCTGCATGCAGACCAGTTCTAGTCTCGTCTCACCAGACCACATTCTTCCACGTTTTCCGTGTACCCTTATAAAGCTTAAAGCAGAATAGATTTTGTTTTTTGCTTACTTTCTTTTTTTTTGCCCCTTTTATCAACAAGTCACAGATTAATGCAGTCCACAAAATTTATCTATTGTGATTAAGCTTCTCAGGTTTATATTGTACTTGCTCAGCCAGATGATTCAGAGCAAATTCTTTATTTTTGCATGTCATATGTGTCTTAAATACTTGTTTACACTGATTCAACAAAGCTTTGTGAAATGTTCAGAATCTTGTGATTCTTCTAGAGCCTAATCCTGCTTTAAATATCTCCACAGCTTCTTCCCTCACCCAAATTCTGATTCCTTGGTCTGTCTGATGCCATTCTTTCTCTAACATACCGCTCAGGCCTTCACAGAGCAAGTTAAATGAACACTTAGATTCAATGAAATTCCTTTTGGGTTTTCTTTAGTAATTGTCTTTTAGCTTAGCAAATGTGTCAAACCCAAAGTAATATATCCAGTTCTCATAAGGCAAAAAGAGTGATAAAATAGAGGCATGTTTTCTTTTGAAGTGTAAAATGTGGCTGAAACTACAACATTACAGTTATGATACCAGAGTGGTGTACTCTTTCTAAATGAAATTAATGAAATTGAAAGCTTTATCTATATAGCTTCAACGGATCCTTTTAACTTGATGAGCCAGAAGTAGCTTGATACCAAAATGAGTTTAAAACACCTGATGGAAGGGTATCACAAATATTTGGCTGGATAGAAATCTATGTCTCACTTCTCAATGTTTTCTTTCCTCGTTTACAGCTTTGCACAGCTTAGGTAAGTGTATAACGTAAATTGTTAATAAAATGAAAGTCTCGTTGTGGTAAGACATAACGGGGAATATATTTTGGCATTAAAAAAAAACATTTGCAAGATACTAGCATAGTAAACTAGCCCCACCCGCTAGCGGCCAAAATCATTTTTGCCTGCGAGTGGTCTAGCCTCGATCAATGCCCCAGGCCCTAGAACTGGCGGGCTGATCACAACGCAGAGATGTGTTTTGAATTCCTGGATGCAAAGCGGGCGGGGTTTTGAGGGCGTGACGACAAAGCTGCACGACGCTGGAGAAAGCACAACAAGGAAGATGGCAACAACTATTGAACAGTTCTTGTTTGACTCAGCTTTGGAGGGATTAGACCTGGGGTTTTCGTTGACACGGGAGCAAGAAGAGGCTCTACGCTCATTCATTTTTAAGAAGGACGTATTCGCTGTTTTATCGACAGACTGCTAATTAACACTCCCCCACCAGCTTTCTGTCACGCTTTCTACATCACCCGTCAGTTGGACTCATTGGTCTAGGCGTTGGTCAAAAATTGTTTGAAAAATAACGGGTTGTTCTCATCAACAATATTCCGATGTCTCCTTCTTCGGGGCCAGACTAAATTACACATTTAATCTCAGATTTAGTCTGGTTTATCAGACTAGCAAGATACAATAGATAAGCAAAAATGTTTTAAAGTTGCCTTAAAGAATATTTTGACATTTTCAAACACATTTCCTATGGAAGAAGATGGCTTGGTGGATTCCTAGAGCTTAAAATGTAGAATCATTTCCTTCTTTGCAGGTGCAGCATGTTTGTACGCTTTGTAGCTCTCAATAAACATACAGTATGTGAGGCCCAAAAAACAGGAACTGCACAAACAATCACCTATAAATAAAACAACCTAGAAGTAACAGAAAAGGTTAGTGTTAACTTACTTAACACTCTCCCCCGTGTTATTTTAGCATGAATAATGAATGAAAAGAGCTGTCAAGGTAGATAGCTCTGAATCAACTTGTGGGAGCAAACAAAAAGAAACATCTTTTCAGTGTCAACGCACTTCTAAACCAATCTGACGTTCACACTTCCCTCAATTCTCAGTGTTGCCCAAGGTGAGTCAGAATATTTTCACAGTTAAAATACATCAATTTACAACTTTAACTTCTGATTTGCCATCCCCTCCACAGCTTATATCTAAATCAGCTCTTTTTTTTATATATTACTAAGTCAGAGAACAAAGTTTTGCTTCAGTGTTTCCCTCAAAACACATCTAAAAGCAGAAAAGGGAAGGATCACCATGCTCCGGATTATCCAATCAGAGCGGTGAGAAGAGTACCTGTCATGTAGGGCAGGCTTCCAGATCCGGATATATTTAAACTCCTATAAAAACTGGGTCTCTGCTCTCAGACTCACTGGAATGCTTTAGTCTCTTCTTGTCCATTTTCCTTTGTCTTCTTCTCTTCTTTACCTCTATCAGTCTGTTTTTCTTTTTTTTCTGTTGCGTTTCGGAGTAACCTGCCTCTCTCTCGCTGCCTGTTCCTCAATGTTTGGTGTTCACTCCCCTAAGAGCTGGAAGTCATTGACAGCAGCAGTGCAATCCCTCTCTAAGTCTCCTCCCTTGCTCTCTGACTCCCTCCCTCCCTCTGGCAGACAGGCAGGCAGGCAATGCAACATATCCAGGCCTGTCCCCTTTGCTTCAAGAACCACTTAACACTTTTTATCCACTTCTTATGTATCCCGGATTCCTTCTTCAACAGTTTCTGTCAAGTATTTCACAACCCCACGATGGACGAAACAGATACCTAGTCCAGCTAAATGTTTGTTGTTTTTCCGCCTAAGCTCCACGGAGGTGAAACCTCCCTGAAAATATGTCAGGAATTTGCAGATGAAAAACAACATAAATAAAGTTCAGCTGAGGAGGAAAGAGTCATGCATTGCTTTTGTTTTTCTGGTTTAGTCTAATTAATAGAAATAAAAAAATAAACCTGCACACATCTGACTGTATTTCCTCTTTGAATGTTTGTCATGCATGGCCCTATGAAGAGAAAACATACTTGCTGATAGGTAGTTCCTTTTAACACAAAATGGATCGAGGATTTGGGAACCAAAATTACAGTAGGGCTTGCCGTCCTCACGCAGCGTGGAGCTTTGTGTTTTAGCTCTCAGAGTTGTAATAAAAACAGACGGAGCAGCTTGAAGTAGTGAAAGACATCAGATCTGAGCTCAAAAGATGTGGGAAAAATATAACACCCACCTTGTGCACAATCTCGCTCAGATCTCTGCAATAAGTGAATATATTTTGGGTAGAGGTGTATCCGCTCAGCTTGGTTAACTGATATCTGGAAAGACATGATGCTACAAATCAGTTCGGATGATAGGGAGTGGGAGGAGGCAGGGTCATTTAAGTGAAGAAAAGATAATTTATTGAGGTTTTAAAGAAAGAATCCAACAGTAAAATTATTCTAACATACAACAAATGAAGGAAAACAGAAAGAATTGTGAGTTCTACAAACTAAGCCCTATGATAAGAGCTAAATACACTAAGTCTCAAAATGATGCGGGTAGGAATTCCTTTTTACAAACCTGTTAAGCAGAGAGAAGAGGCCTTTGGCAGAAGTGATGAGCTCATTGACATTCTTCAGAATGCCAGCTGGCAGCTTAGTGGAGCTCCGTCCGTCGTAGCCGTTGAGGCGCCAGCGGCTCTGGATGCCCATCTGCAAGGAGTGGGCAACAGCACGCAGCTTTTCTGTCAGACCTCGCAGGCTCTGTCCTCCCATGCCGTAAGTCTGGAGACAAACATACACAAACACACATGGTTACGGATGGGCAGTAAATTCCACCCCCTGCTGTCGCCAAACCCCTCAGAGGAGGGGAGAGATGGTTTTTAAGTCCAGCTTAATGTTCCAGCTGAATATTTAACACATATCTTAATTTCCTGTGTCTTTCCTACTGCCTGGTTTGATGAAATCCATAGAAGGCCTAAAAAAGAAGTCTATTTTTCTTTATTATTGGAGACAAGAGAACTGTTTTTATTCTGCTTTTCAATGCATAGCATCTTTCATGTGACTTTTTTGTGAACAGCGTGGCTTTGATAAAAAATGAACAATCATCCCCCTTAAAAAGAAACAACAGTCATTTAATAGTACTTTTTAGGATCAATCCATTTACGAAACAGCAAAGGCAGGTACTTATTATTTATATTTAATAGTGTAACATTTAAAAATATAAATTTACTTCCAGTAGAAGTTGTACTCTATTACTAGTTCTGTAATATTCGTGCTTACATAAAACTCCTGGTTAGTTAATCGACTATGAGTAACAGGAGCTACTCATAAAAATATATACAGAAATCATTTCATATCTGGAATTTCTTATCCTCTGCATTATTGTATAAACCATTTTTAAAATCAGTTATGTTGAAAAAAAAGTTTTTTTCCCCTTGTTTTTTAGCTTTGTGTGATGTTGTTTTTTTTCAATGTTTTTAATTTGAATTTAAATATTTTGCAAATAGCTCTCTGCCTGATTACATTGTTGCAACCATTAAATCAAACTTTTGATCCCTTTAGGAATGAGTTCTTGGACAACTTTCTACTTTTACTTGAGTAAAATGAACATGTCAAAGTTGTGCTCCTTGAGTAATTTTTTGGCAAACAGAGAAAACTGTAAAAAAGCAAAATAATCCATCAGTGCATGCTTTATCCCGGCATCAAGAGGATTGTTGTTGTGAATACGGTACAATCTCTGCACCTATTGTCAACAAAAACAAAAAGCAAAATGAAATAGATTGCAAATTATATCAATAAAAATTATGTAGTAATAAAATGTTTCTTTACATTTAGAAAAGAACATTAGTTGATTTAAAGTACAAAAGAAACATGAAAAGCAAACAAAACAATAACATCATTGTTTTGTATTAATATTCCTTAATATAGGCTTATGTTAACAGTAGAGTTAAGCCCAAAATAATTCACACCCCTGGCAGATTTAGATTTCAAATAATTTAATTTAGACAAAGTTTGTTTTGTTTACGTTTTGTGCAACTGATGTGCTATCTTTGGGAATAGTGTTACATTTCTGTTACAAGACAAAATGAGAATGGGACACCCTCTTTCCTTTACTGCAAGGAAAGCAGCAGGCATTGCTACGGCAACACAGTGACACCCTATGTGCATGGCTTTAGCTCTGTGGCACAGGTTGCAATGGAATCAAACATTTGGCCTTTTCTTAAAAATAAATTCATACAGTCAAATTAATAATATTTTAAATCAAACCTCCCCTTATGGAATAAATTTTTTTTTCCTTTGTACATTTCTTCAGTGTGACAAAGATGCATTTAAATGCATGTTTTTTCTTACACCTGCTGCCAAATTTCAAAAAGCCTGCACTGATGCATACTCATTATTTAAGGGCTGAACGGTCCACTCGCCCTACCCACTATGTGGTCCGGGACGGCCCAGTGGACCGACCATTGTCTGTTTGAAGAAACAGACAATGGGAATGGGAAAGGAAATTATTCTTATTTCAACCGTTGCATATATTAGCTGCAACATATGAATCAAGACGCTATGACCTGAAAAAATTTGATTGACAGATGACCGTTGATATTTGATTGGCCAAATTTAGGTGTACAAGCTGACATATAACTAACTGGCCTGCATAAAAATACAGATTTTAGGAAAGGATTTTTTTTAAATAGAAAATTTGTAACCTTTGTGACAATATGGTCTGATAGACTATATTTACATACATCTTTAAGCCAGAATGATTTGAAATTCAAATGACTTCCCTATGACTTTAATAAAGATTATTTTTATCCTGTTTCAACAAAACCATCATACCTTTAACAATCATAATACATTTACGTATAACATTTATAATACTATATTTTCATATTGTTACATGCCTATATTGCAGGTTAATCCTTGTTTTTTGCCATTTAAAAACTGTAAGCAGTTCAGTTGTTATAAAGCTTAGGTAGAGTATCTGTGGGCCAAAAACACTGCATAAAAAAGCAGGTATAACAGCAGGTGTTACACACGTATGATGCTACTACAATGATAAATCCTTTCAGTCCCATTTCATAATAAACAATGCACATAACGCCACACCTTAAACGGATTTATATCTAGTAAAATGCTACTCAAATCAAAGCCTACACAGACATATCCCTACTATGGAATCAGGGTGCAGAAAGATGTACAAATGATGTTAATTGCCCCTCAAGTTTTTCTTTGTTTGCCCATCACCCCAATTTTCTCCATCACATCATAAAACGATACTGTTTAACCAGAGTGTTTGATTGCTACGGTCCACTCATCCCGAGGTCAAGAGCTTGAGACGGGTCGGGCTTTGTTGGCACACATCGACCAGCTACCTGAACGAGCTTGTCAACAAATGGCCATGAATCTTTTATGGAACTGGTAATTATGTAGCTGTGCACTTGAAAGCGTTTTGTCTGTGCCATGTGAGCATCTGATGGGGGGTGCTGTTTATGAATGAGGACAGTGTTAGAGTTTCATGGAGCATCATGGCAGACACAAGCACCCACACACAAGGTCTGTTTGAGCCAAAAGGCAATTACTAAAGGACTAGTTTTCCTCATTCACACAGACTCTGGGCTTAGAGGTTCAATCTGCTTCACGGCTAATTCAGGAACTCGACAACCAGCAGTTTAAGCCGTCTTAGTCTGATGTTTACAGGCTGTTACGCCACCAGAGCTGGACGTTTGCCTGCTACTATCCTGCTGAATCAGTGGTTAAATTAAGCAAAAGGCTATACCGGGAGACCGCAAATCTCCACATATAACAGCTCATTTGTTAAATCCTTAAAGCCTCCTGAAAGATTTCATAGTGGTTGCATTTATACAGCAGAAAAAAAGAACAAAGATTCAATTAAAGGGTGAACATGCTTTATTGCACATGTATCACTTAGAATATGATTAAAATTTTTCATATCAGTGATTTATTTCCAAAAGTTAAAGTCTCACAAGAGGAAATTTACACAAAAAAAGTTATATATTATGAATGTTAATTTACTTTACCTTACTGAGAACGGTTAAAGTTAACAAAAAAAAAAGGAATTTTTTTTTTTATAAAAATTAAGATAGAAAAAGGATTTCAATATTCAGATGTTATGTTAAGGTAGAGTCTTGAGCTGACGTCACTAACAGCCTCCACTACAAGGTTGAGGGACAAAAGATCAGCGCTAGAGACGCTGGCTGGACACAGAACGATGTATATGAGACTGTTAATGGAAGGAAAAAAAATATCTGACATTCTGCTGCAGCCTTGAAAGGATTGTAAGGCAAACCTCATTCAGCAGTTTGTGGAAGTATAAGCGCTTCAACAGCCACAGCAAATAGACCTATCCATGACATGGGCTAACACTGTCACATTTCTGTGCTAAGCCACATCTGAACCACAGATAATGTCAAAGGTGTCTTAGTTAGATCAGGAAAAAGATGGAACTGTTACTTATTAGTCCAAAGTTTCCTTTTCAGATCGAAGCAAATACTGCAGTCTTATCTTTAAAGGAGAAAAATGGAGAGATAGATAATCCATGTAACTTGAGCTCCAATGTAAAACGTTTACAGTCAGTAATGATTTGAGGAGCCCAGTCCTCT
This sequence comes from Cyprinodon diabolis, assembly GCA_030533445.1. Taxonomy (NCBI): domain Eukaryota; kingdom Metazoa; phylum Chordata; class Actinopteri; order Cyprinodontiformes; family Cyprinodontidae; genus Cyprinodon; species Cyprinodon diabolis. The sequence continues at coordinate 33,383,794 of CM060080.1, read as the reverse complement.
GCTGTTGTTGGTCCACTTGGTTTTAAAGAAGATTCTGTTTCTTTTATAAAGATGATGATTTAATTTTCCAGCAGAACATGGTACCGGCCCACGCCACTAAAAGAACCAAAAACCTGGATCAATAACTGTGGTGTCCCTGTGCTAGAATGACCAGTACACTGTTCTGGCCAGAACCCCACTGAGAATCTATAGAATTCTAAAGATGATGATAAGAGGCACTAGAATTAACAATACAGACCAGTTGTGGACGGAGATTCCTGAACACCTCAGCAGAAGCACAGGGTGGATGGATGCTGAAATTGATGTGAAAGAAGCCTATATCTTTTACAGTAAATGACCATAATTTTCAGTAGCCTCACATCTCTGCTTTGAAACTATTATTTGTCTTAAGAAATTATCCACTTTTCTGGACAAAGTACAAGAAAACACTTGAATTTATCACTTTATGTTTAACGACTAGAGATCAATGATACAGGGTTCTTAAGGCCAACGCTGATACCGGTTATTCTGACATGAATCTAACCCAGGCATCCCCAAACTCGGTCCTCGAGGGCCGCTGTCCTGCAGGTTTTAGATGTTTCTCTGCTCCAGCACAGCTGATTTTAATTGATAGTTGATTAACAGGCTTTTGCTCTACTGCAATCATCATAATCCGCTGTGCTAAAGCAGGGAAACCTCTAAAACCTGCAGGACAGCGGCCCTCGAGGACCGAGTTTGGGGATGCCTGATCTAACTGATCGTCAATATGGGGCGATTTCTTTAGAGCTGATATTGTCATGATCTTGGCACTGATGACCAGCTTGACTTTTTATCCCATTCACCTGTTTAACTCCGCCCAGTTTCTCATCACTGATTATTTGTGTCACCTGCTCCAGTCTACATTTAACCTGCCTGCTCCCAGTCATCAGTGCCATATTATTCAAGCCTGTGGTGAGAGTTATCAAGCATACCTGATTGTGTTCTTATTGTCTGTTCCTGACCCGTTCTGCATTTGGGCCTCTGAGCCGGCTTGTTCCTCTTCTGATCTGTTTGCCTGCTGGATTCTGATGACCCTGGATCTGCTTCCTGACACCGACCTGGATTTCCCTTCAGTACTTCTTCGGATCTCTGATCTTCTGGCCTGGACTCTTATGAATCTCTTAGACACTGGCTTTGGCTTCACCCTCTGGTTAGTCTTGCCTATCTTTGTCTGCTTGGATCTGATCTCCTGTCAGTTCTGCAGTCTTCAAGACTTAAGAGTCTTGAACTCTTTGGGCAACAAAAATTTAGTTGGAAGCCATTCAGCTGGAATTCACCGCTTACTCTGGGCAGAGACTGAACTGTAAGACCAGGCTAGTGACTCACATGTTCATGATCATCCTCCGCCAGATTAACATGGTCACTAACCCAGGTTTCATCCTGCAGAGGTTCCTGCCTTAGATGTCTTAACTGCCACTACCAATCTGCTGTTTTTAAATAAACACTTTTTGAGTAATCTTAGGCCCCGTCCACACGAAGTCAAAATGAACACGAAACGCTAATATTTTCCAGAACGTTTGTCGTAAAGACGGAGACGTAAAATAAATGTGATCATCCACACGAATGCATGAAAACGCTGCAAAATGTATGCCAGGCCTGTAAGTGGCGCTGTGGTGCCAAAGCAAAAATAGGCGACGAAATGTTGGGCATGCGCACTAATATTTATACATGGTTGCCCTGCGGGTCCATTTTCGTGGTTCAGTCAAATTCAGGTGCTGAACTATGTCGTCGATATTGCTCTGTTCTTCCTGGAGATATTCCAGAAGAAGAAGATTCTGTTGTAAGCCCGACAGCAGGGTGAGTAGCATGAGCAGCAACCATTCAACACAGTACGACGCCATTGTTGTTGTGATACTGTGTCGCGCATGCATGTGTACAGGCGACGCTATGACGCATGCGTGTAAAAAAAAAAAAGCGGTTAGAGCTTAAAGATGGAAACGCGAAAACGGCGTTTCGAAATCTTCCCACTCTGAAGGCTTAATAAAGAAAAGATCGTTTACAGACCCCCGAAACGCAGGCTTCGTGTGGATGAGAGGCTGGTTTGGTGAAAAATGTGTGCGTTTAAAGCAGTGTTGGGCACGTTACTTTGAAAAAGTAATTAGTTATAGTTACTAGTTACTTCTCCCAAAAAGTAACTGAGTTACTAACTGAGTTACTCCACAATAAAAGTAACTAGTTACTAGTAAAAGTAACTATTGCGTTACTTTTGCGTTTCTCGCCCCCGTAACCCTCACCACCCAGCCCCCACCTCCTCGCGGTGTGATTCAAAAGCCAGCTGAATAGAGTGGATGACAAAGACAAGAACCTGCAGAGAGTTTTGCATTTATTGCAACTCAACGTAAATGACATCAGGGGGGAACGCGATGTGAAGTTTTTTAACAGGGCGTTCAGATCTGGTGAAATTAATAACTGGGGATGTCTAATTCTGAAATCCTGTGTGTTTGGGTTGTTATAGATACTGCAACATCTATCTATACATCTATCTATCTAGATGTATACTCTGTGTGTGACATAAAATATGGATCTCCATCCCTGCCACAAAGGCCATCAAATAATGTTTAAAATAAAAAATACAGTAGGTTGAGAAGGCAGAGTATCCATCCATCCATCCAGATTTCTCCCTTTCTCCATATAGGCTATCATTTGATCGTTTACGCTCTCCATAGTTCTCCTGTGGCGCGAGCACAGGGCGACTGGTGCGCGCCTTTAGCGAGCATGCGCGTTTCCTGTCGCTTGCGCTGTGACTCGGGCCGCCTGCGCTGTGCGGAGATGCAGTGGAAACCGTATCTGATGGGGAAACGCAGCTCGGCGTAACACCGGTATTTCCATCAGGAAAACGCTGTTTTGCTGCTGGAGTCATCCTCACTCTCCATCTCTCTGTGTGCTGTACGTTAACACCCACCAGCGGAAACATCCACCTACCCAACTGACAGACGGAATCTCACTATACATCAGCCATTCTCATCCTCCCCGCTCTCATGACAAGGCGCGCACCTCTGGATGACCTAAAAAATAATCTTTAATATCTCTTAAACAAAAGTAGCACAAACAATATTTTTTTTCTGCACAAATCTGCACTAACGTTGCACTAACCATTCAGTCTATTTGCAGAGTTTTTGGACGTGGGTGAGGTGTCAGCTTCACGCAGCTGCGCACGAGTCCTATCATGAAAAAAGGTTCATTGTGCGACCTGAGTAACGCGCAGTAACGGGGTTTCTGCAATGGTAACTGCGTTATAGTTACAGTCAAAGTAATTAGTTAGATTACTCGTTACTAAAACAAGGTAACGGCATTAGTAACGCCGTTACTTTCTAGTCCCATCACTGGTTTACAGTAGGCCAGGGTTTGACTTCGTGTGGACGGGGCCTAATTGCTTTGCCTTGAATACAGGGTCCTCTGTTCTGAGCCGTGACAGATATTGACTTTTCTTCCTCCATTTACATGATAAAAATGACACAGCGATTAAAATGTTACAAAAGTCTTAATTTAAACATAAAAGAAACATTTTAGGCGGAACATTTACAAAGCATAGTAAACATAGGAAGCAACAGTGCATCTCAAAGCATGGCTGGTGAATGCACTGATAAATCAACGATGTATTGATATTGGCCAAATCATCCAGCAGAAGTATCGGATTATCTCTAGTAATGACTCTAAATAATTTACTATTTAATTTTTGAACAGATCCACTGACAATTTTCTGTTCATGATATTCTAACCTATTGAGATACATCCATATGAATCTAAACCCTCTTAAAAATCTAGGAAGCAAGACTTTTAGAAACATAACTTGGCAGATGATGAAGCAGGAGTACTTATTTAATGCTAACATCAATAATATGGGAACTACTTTTAACCCTCAGAAAAAACGGAAAGTTAAAAACAAACCACTGGTCTTTGTTTCCAAGTTTGTAGACATTTCAGTTCTTTTTCAATGGATGGGAGTCAAAAGATCTTTGAAATTGGAAAGCCCAGTGTATTGTTTTTTTTTTTGCAATGACTATGACTATGACCTGGATTACTCAGAATCTTTACCAGCATATTTTTAACCTTAAGACATTTAAATAGATGTATCTATATCAAATCAGACTTGTTTAAAACATCTTCCTGAGGGAATGCTTATATATTAGTAAGTTAAAAAGTTCTGGGTATGCAGGCAAGAGTTTTAAAGGATTGTTCAACCATACCTGTTATAGCTTTGAAAAACCAGCCTGATCTAACAAGTTCGGAGTCACCATGCTGCTGTTTCACAGAATATACAACACCCTTGCCAAACATGGACGATATCACTCCCTTAATATCCTGTTTTTCCCCCCTTCACTGAAAACACTTCCAAAAAACTCACAGGAGAAACCTGTAGACATGCACTACAACAGAAAACTCCACACACAGTTTTCATTTTTACTCACCAAGGAGCAGAGCTTCTCCACAGCATCCAGAATAAGCTCCTGGTGTCCAATCTTCTGAACTCCCAATCTCTCCAGATCCAGGGAAGTCAATTGGAGCAGATCCATACCTGACAGATGCCACTCTGCAACCGGGTACTGATCAATGGGAGCATCTAGACCTGTAAATTACAAATGGTTACTACTATGCACAGTATACATGGAAGTCTCCAGTGTCAGAAAATCTCATGCAAGTATCAGCATGAAAAATACCTCCTGCTCTGGTTCATGTAGAGCAGCAAGGACGGGAAAATTCACACTTAAACTAGAGGAGATGATTCAGTTCATATACTACTGGGATTGGGATTAAGAGTAATCTTTTTAATTTAACCAAGATTTTTCTTCTGTTAAGAAGAAATGGTAACTTTGGAGTAGGCCAGTCAGTGTTCTGACTTGAATGGGACAGAGATCCTGAAGAGTCGGGTAAAGATTATGCTGAGGGCAATGAGGCCTTTCAACCGTAAAGATTTGGAGCACATAGTGAATGAAATGGAAATGCACCGGAGGCTTTATCGGAAGTATAATGTGAATTAAACAAAAAATTAAATCATTACAGAAATGCATTTTTTTTTCCAAAATGGAAATAAATAGAAAAAATGTCAAACACATGGCTTTAAAGTAAAAACAAAAACCTATTTTCAGTCAATACCAACAGAAACCTGCAGATGAATAAATGTATACTGCAGGTATTTTCATGGTGTTATAAAAAAATTAATCCATGCTGAGCTTTGCGGTCAAATTCCTCCACTTTCTTCAATTTTGCATAACGTTCTATAGTTTAAATCTACCCAAATCAACAGGAAAGACAAACAAAAGGCCTTTATTTACACTGTTAAAGGGTTTAGGTTTAGTTGTTGACACTGATCAGAGCTGCACTGTTGTGGCTTCTCTCTCTCACTTCCTCATTCCACCTCCACCTTTCACTTCCAATAGGATTTGCGTGTCGTTTCTATTTTCGATCTAACCGCCCGATCCAAAGTACCTGAGAGGGGATAAAGCTTTTAAACAGAAGAAGCGCGCATGGTGCTCACCTTGGAGCCACCCGGTGACTCCCTCCTCGCTCCAAGCAGCTATAGGCTCCATGCTGGGAGTCCTGCTCCACTCGCTCGTTCAGCTGCCGGCGGTTCTGGCCGACTTCTACCTTTCCGGACTCCTGGAGGAAGGAAAAGCCGATCCTGATTTGGAATCGGATGGTGACGAATGGCACTCCTTCTCTCAGGTAACAGGTAGAGTTCACCCCCTCCTAGGATCAACCAATAAGGAACTGTGAAGCGCCACCAGGAGCAGGACCCCTCCCTCCCGCACCTGAAGCCCCCACCTACCTGCAGGAATTGCAGCTTTAAGGCTTCATAACTTCCTTCATAATAATCTGTTCGTGTTCAGGCCCAGGGATCTGGGAGAAAGGCGCAGATTTCAACACAGTGAACAGAGGGCGGATAACACCAACACCTGACCGGAATTAGGCTAAAAAAATGACCCTCAAGTTTTACACTAGTTTAAAAAACAGATTTTTCTAGATTTAAAGGTGGATATAAATTGATTAAAAAGACAATCTGTAATTTAATTGAAATGCTTTATTTTTCTGGCAGTTGAATGTATGTGTTTAGTTTTCATTTTCAGGGAATTATGGCTTAACTCAATAAAGGAAAAAAAAAACAGTGATTTCTAATACAGAAATATACGGAAGAGGATTTGGGCTACTGACAAAAATTTAAAAAGTTAACTGAATTTTACATTTTATTTCTGTATAATATAAGAAAAAGGTCAGAATTATAAGATTAAAGTCAGAATTCTGGGGGAAAAAAAGTCGGAATTCTGAGATTAAAGTCGGAATTTTGAGGGAAAAAGTCGGAAATCCGAGATTAAAGTCAGAATTCTGAGAAAAGTCAGAATTCTGAGATTAAAGTCGGAATTCTGAGGGAAAAAGTCAGAATTCTGAAACAAAAGTCGGAATTCCAAGATTAAAGTCAGAATTCTGAGGAAAAAAGTCAGAATTCTGAGGTTTAAGTCAGATCTTCGAGAAAAATCAGAATTCTGAGATTTAAGTCAGATTTCTGAGAAAAATCAGAATTCTGAGATGAAAGTCAGTTTTCTGAAAAAATTCAGAAAAGTCTGACTTTTTTTCTCATATTATACTGAGGTAAAGTCTAAAAATCTGTTAACTTTTTTTTTTTTTTTCGGTGGCCCCCTAAACCTCTTCTGTAGAAATAAGAAGGTCTTTTGTAGAGTAGTCAGAGTTACATTTGCATTATTATTGTATCAATGCATCACTCAATAAGAGATCAGTGGGTCTGCTGAGGTGCCCAGAAATCCCAGGTTGCCTTAAATGCAGGCTTCAGATTGTCAGTGTTGTTGGGTCTGGTGTGACAATAATCCTCAGATTATCTGTGGGGTTTATGTCACACCAGTTTGTTGGCCAATTAATAATGGTTAGATCATGGTGATTGAAACAGGGATTTGTATTTGGTAGCAGGTGATAAGATCTGCATGAAAATTTGAAATGGTTTAAAATGTTTAGATCAGACCCACCAGTTGAAATGTTCCCCAGATTATAAGGAGGGGCATACTCCTTTTTCTCCTCAACCAATGTGCTTCATGTCTCTGGTTCAGGAGTGGGTTAACACAAGACAGCCCATGTCCTAATGGCCCTAAAGGGACTCCACTGCAGTTTGCACAGTTTGAATCTTCATCAAGCTCTTGAAATTTTTCTTGACAACCCCTGAGGGTCTGTAGTTTTGCATGTGACCTTTGGACTTTTCAATTTTGTTCCTTCCACTTAACCTTTTTCATCATTAAGATTTTCTCTCTGCCCGTGCAGCTTTTTCTACTGCACTTTTTCCTATCTCACAACTTTCTATCTACATACTTGAATAAAAGTACTATTTGCTTCTTTAGCAATAAATTGTTTGGCATATCATGAACTTATTATATTACATGTTTTGTTATTTTGTCTCTTTCCTTATTCCTCTCTATATTGTGCAACATCAATTTGTTCTATTTTGCAATTACATACTTTCTAATGTGAAATCATTGCTCTTTACGACTACTAAGACTAACAAAGACCAGAGTAAAATTTGCTATTCGAGAATTATCCCAAGACCTCAGTGGGAAAAAAAAATAACCATACCAGCTGACCTAATCCTCTTATCCTACCAGTCTGCTCTCCTGAGAAATGTTCAGAAATGTTGCCTAAGTCATTCTTTGAACTCTCTTTGACGTCTGGGCTCCTGAGATGAGTGAACTCTGCACAAAGTTTATCAATATGTTATTAATTTCTCTACATTTTCGGGTTAAAGATATTAGTATTTAATGGTATTTTCAGAGTTCTGTTGATGTTTTGTAAATACAAGACACTACTTTTTAAAATCTTATTTCTTAGCTCCACAGTCAATTTCTGAATAGAATTATATCTTCTGTAAAGATTTTTGTAATTTAACATCAACATGTCTTCAAAGGAGTTTGTGTTGGCTTTTAATCATATTTAATAAACCTTCTGTTTATTAGCTTTACATTAATCTAAGTTTTTAATTCAATATTCTTAGCTAACCTGTCGCAGTTTTACTTTGTCATAGTTTTCCTTTAAATCTTAGCTTAAACTTTTATTATGATTATCATTTGTGGCTTTAGTTTTACACTTAATAATAACAATAATGTTGGAACGCTTAATGTATATTTTATAACTCCTGTTTTCACATTCACAGTTTGCTTTGCTTTTAGGTTTAATAATTTACTACTTTTTCTTATCATTTATTTGATCTATCGATTTACCCAATTTATTGATTTATCTATGTATAGTGCAGAGTCTGTAGTTTTATCTGTAAAGTATTTTGGATTTGCTGAATAGATAGATAGATAGATAGATAGATAGATAGATAGATAGATAGATAGATAGATAGATAGATAGATAGATAGATAGATAGATAGATAGATAGATAGATAGATAGATAGATAGAACTCACAAAGGTGAAGTATTGAACAAATATTAACTGTCAAAGAACATGTTCAGTGTCTCTGTTCGTTAATTCTTTGTTGTTTGGATCATAATAGGGATTTTTTGATAAACTGTGTACCATCATTTCATGGCCATGTTTCTTTAAGTTTTCAGCATACAGTTTTCTTAAGGTAGCAAAGGGCAGGGCCTGATCAAACAGCTGAATTCATCAAAGTGCTGCCCCCTGATATCTGGCACCCCCTACTGTTTCTGCTTTTAAAGAAAGCATAAGAGGCCTGGCCAGGGTGGAGGCTAGATTGATATCCCATATGTGACACATAAAGGCTTTATTTTAGAAAATACAAAGTGTGAGATGAAAAGAGGGAACTGATAATTGAGTTTCTCTCTCTGTCCAGCTTTCAGTCGGTGCTCAGCATTGATTTCACTTCGCAAAACACTACTAGCATTTTCAATTTTCTCTAGTGCACTTGTTAAGGATCTGTTCATCTCACAGTGACAATCAGTAACCTGGGATTATGATTCTGTTGTTGTTTGACAAGAGAAGGGCTGGTATCACAGATGAGTTCAAAGACACCCTTACTGGCCTTCTTTTTGCCCAACCCAAATACCTTAGAAACTAATTCAAGCCCCGGCATGCAGTTTTTGCTCGACGGCGCTCTCTCTCAGTCATGTGATTTTGTCAGTTGTTGTTAGTTCTTCAAATGTTCTGGTGTTGGCAATAAATGGAACTTTAAGAACTTTGCCCTCTTCTTTATCTCTATGTCAAATTCAATGTATTGTTTCAGTGCATTTGCTGCTTCTTTAAAGAGGTTTGTTTGAAAGTGATGATTTCACAAATATTTGGAATGCCAAACCAATGCTTACATCTGATGCCTTCATGGCAAAGATCCAGACCTCTGAATGATACATCACCTCCTGCTGCTGTCATTCAGCACAGATTGGATAATTACTCTTCCCTCAATATTGAGCATACAATTAGTTTCTTTTAGTGCTACTCTGTTTGCACTTCATACATGTCTTCTCTCTTAGCTGGGATAAGAAAAAATTATGACCAACAGTCCTTCAGCTGAAATCTGCCACACCCTGTGGGCTACGCTTAGAACCATCCACCAACCCCCTGCCTTTAAAAACCCACCTTGTCATATTTATCATCGATTAAATGGGGGATGAGGAGAAGGAATCAGTTTGGTTTTGTTGTGCTTTTTTATGTCTAATTTCTAGCCATTATAAATTGTTAAATCAACAAATTAAACCCTTTATTAAAGAGAAATTGTCATTCAGGCTGACTGTATTTCGGTGGTTTAGATGCATTTTGTATTAACTATTGAGGATCAAGTGGCTAAAGCTCCACTGCAGCAGGTTACTAAATGACTAAAGACAGCTCACACCCTAACTTTGAACTGTCTGACCTCATGCCCTCAATAAGACACTACAAGTACCGCAAGACGGGGACCAATAGATAAAAAACAGTTTTTTTCCAAAGTCCTTCAACACCTTTAACTCTAATATGCACTGATTTGTAATCCAAACCCTGAATTATTTCCATCAACTACGAAACACTTTGCAAAATCTTCTATTATTTGATGTTTTTGTTATAGATTTATGTTTGCACTGAATTGTGAGCTCCTAATCTCTGTGTGTATAGTGACAATACAGGCCTTCTGTTTTGTTCAAAGTCTACATCGACTTGAAGTAACAACGTACTCATGTTTCACCATATACAGTGGCTTAGAAATTTACTCATATAGCTTCCTGGTTGTATAGCTGATTCCTCGTTGATGGGACAGGTGTTGTGAATGAAACGGTGCCCAGCTTGAAAGAGCTCCTGTGGGTCGCTGAATGTGTGCATTGATGACTGAAAGACATCTTAGGACCGTAGTAAACAGACTTGAATTCATGTTAATGTGTATTTAAAGACATTTGAATTAGTGGAATATAAAAAAAAGTCTAATTAACCAAAACTTTTGTAACCCCCATGCAGTATCTCCGTGGACCCCTAGGGGTCGCGGACCCCTGTTGAAGACCTCCGCCCTACAGACAGCTGCAGTCATATGACAACTCTAAGACACTAGAATTGAAGCCAAAAGTAAACTGGGAAGTCCAAAGAGAATAAGACGTCTTAGTAACAAAAACAGAATGATGCGTAAGAAAAATAAGAATGTTTAGGCTGTTTGGAAACTAAAACATGTGGAATGAAGGAATGTAAAGTTGAACCAAAAGTAGTATAAATAGCAATGTAGGGCATTTACAAAGCAAAAGAATTTATCTGTGACAGGAAGAAACTGTTCTGTGGTAAAACTTAAAATATTCATTATGGTTAATAGTGTGATGCTTGTTAGCAGACGGAGGCCTATCCCCTTCCTTTCAAAGTGAATCATATGCTGTAGCCTGCTTTTGTCCTCAGTGGTCCTAAGAGGGACTCATTATATAGTTCAGACGACGAAGTATGCATTTAGCTTTTCTTCAGGGGGCAGCTGAACACTGATGTAAACACAAATCTGGAAAAGAAATGGTCTGATAGATTTCACTCTGGAAATAAGTCTTACTCTGCAGTTTATTTCCAATGTATTTCCTGGTTCTCAGAGCCCACTGTCCTATATGTTGTAGGTGTTTCCTTGTCTCCATACACCTAACCTGAATGAAAAGGTCATTAACAGGCTTTTGCAGCCTTTCTGGCTGTTGAGGAGCTAATGCAATAATTTGAATCAGATTTGCTTGAGTAGGGACACATCTAAAACATGAAGGACAGTGGGCCCTGAGGACAAGGTTAAGAAACCCTGGTTTAGGCTGTGAGTCCTAATTATAGCACAAAATAAGTAGGCTGGGAAAAATGCAACCTCATATGCTGCTTTCTAACAGAAAAAGACGTTTTTTAAATCGGATTGGAGTTGATATTCAAAGGTCATAAACTTAAGTGTGAAAATGAAACTTTTACTTGCAACACAGCAATAAAGCAGAGGCAACCAAATCTCAAACAAAAATGATGTATCAGATATTCATATATATTGTTAAATGTTGATTATCTTAATTTTTTTTACTGAAGACATGCCATGTGCCAACCTGCTTTAAAGCCTTCAGCATCATTCTTGTTCTCAAAAAACTAAGGACCACAGAACAAGGACTTCTGATCCATTGCACAGATCTCTGCAGTGATGAAGTCCTTTGAGCTCCTTGTGTTAACCCACCTTAAATCCATTACAGACCCACATATGCATCTGGTTTAGTTCACCTTCAGCTCTGTAGATAAACATGACTCCTCACAATATCCTGCACCACATAGACTCCCCAACTTTCTCCAGGGTCCTGTTTTTGGACTTCAGCTCTGCAGATGACAGACAGGAAGCACCATGTAAATCTGGGAAAACATGTGTTTATGTTCCATGACCATCACTACCAGTTGACCCAAGGCTGTGTCCTTTCCCTTCACCTCTTCTCCCTGTACACCATCTGCTTCAGTCACCAGTCAAGCTCCTGAAGTTTAAGGATGGGAAAGGTATGTGTGTGTGTGGCTGTGTGTGTGTATTGTTGATCATTTGGTGACCTGGTGCAGCCCAATGCTCTTACAACAGTGTGGAGATGTTTAAGTATCTTAGAAGACCATGACTTTATTGTATCCCTTCCTCCTGTGCAACTTTCCAGTCACTACCCTGCATCCCTTCTGCTCCCTGGGCAACATCATTGCTCAACACCTCAAGTGGGAGCTGAACATCACCCCCCTCACCAAGATAGCCGAGCAGAGGCTGCACGTCCTACAGCAGCTGAAGAAGTTCAGCCTTCTAAAGACAATGATGGTGCACATCTACTCCCCCGTCACTGAGGCCGTCCTCTCCTCCTTCATTACCACCTAGTACCCAGCTGCCACCACCAGGGTCAATGCATTCTTCATTCTGATCTGATGGTGACAGGCCAGCTGCACAGAATAAACTATCATGGTAACGTATGTGTTACCTTTGTCATGAAGAAGAGTGGCGGATATTTGGAAAATCCTGTCTTAAAACCTTATCTTTTTTCAGGAAATAGTGCCCTGGGGCCCATTTCTCATAATAGGTTTACTGAAAAATCTACATTTTCTAAACCTGAAATATGAGTAACTCTGAGTTTTCAATTTCAGAAAGAGAGTTTACCCAACCTCTGTTTCTGTTACCGTAGTAACATACTCCCTAGAGCTGATCTGGTCAGGAGCAGGTTTTCTTCAATAAACTTAGTGTCCTCTGTTTCCATCCTACTTAAAGCCAATAACGTTGTTCTATTCCCTTATTGAGTCAGCAGAGTTCTGTTATAGGTCTGTGCAAACAATAAAAAGAAAATTATTCAAATAGGTCCATTAGATACATTAGGTGTTAAAAACACAAACATAGCTTGTCCTTTTGGAAAGAATCCATAAAAAGAATCATCAGCATTAATTTGCAGAGAATTAAATATTTATAGGGAGAGGATTTTCAGATGGTGTTTAGATGTCCTTAGATATTTATAAAGTTATCTTTTTGAGCACTACTGTTTCCCCAACAATCCATCAAATACACCCATACCTTATCTTTCCTCACATTTGCAGTAATATGCAGATTTCTTTAACATATATTTAACAGAACCTGATATCAGTGAGAGAACATTGATGTCTGATAAAAGCATTACAGAAAACAACTGCACAGTCAAACAGCACCAGACCCATAGAACGGCTTCAGACTGTTCCTCCTCTACCTTCTAGTAGGTTTCTAGGCTGATAATATGCAGTTTATCACTAATAACAACTACTTCAGCCACATCAAAAATCTTACATTCATTTACTTCACTGAGCCTCCTGGTAGGTAGGAGGGACAATTTGAAGCCATTCTATGGGACTCATAAATGCTAATAACAACCATTTATTGGTATAACATCCGAAGAGGCTGCAGCCATTTATTATTTAGGCTACTGTGTAATGGAAGACAGCCTCAAAGTGAGGAGGAACCGCATGAGATGATGCACAGGTCCTACCTGTTAGAACAACATTTGTATACATCATCTGCTACCATCTGATTTCATCTAAATAGATACAATGATCCACAAAAATTCAAGCAATGAATTAGTTTTCCCAATGTTGACATGGTTACAATACTATGGCAAGCCATATTCATATTTATTAGTTTGCCTGAATATGTATTTTTAATATCTGAAAAATATTTTTTTCATATCCAAAACAAACAAATGACATTCTTCATATCTAAAATAAAGATTCTGGATGTCTAGAAATTTATTTAAGATTTCCATATTCCTATTGTTACTTGTAATAATTTGTATTATTTTGATAAGGGGAAAAAATTCAGATATCATAAATATATAGTCAGTCAAGCTGATAAATGTCAAACAGCCATTTAAAATGCATAAACATCTCTAGGTATATAAAACTCAATTCTTACTTGTACAAATTTTTTTTATTCTTATTTTTCTACTTTATGAAATTCAGTTTCTGCTGACAAAGATGTAATTTAGAAAATGTATTTTACTTCTATGTGATTTTGACCAGGAAGATTCTTATTTTAGTCACGTACAATTGGAACAACAGGGAAGAAAGCGCTTTTAATAAATAACAAAACTGCCTGCCATACTCGAATACATATAAACTTACATATTAACTCATATGTTGTCTAACTCTGCATTAAACTCTCTAGTTTCAGTGTTGTGAAATAGGCACTTCCTGTTGCCTGCTGTCATGGTGACTCGTTGAATCAGGGCTGAAATGATAATGCATTTTTATACTTGTTATGCACGTGCTCAACTCCGAGTGGACCTACTTAGAGTTGATAAAACACAGCGAAACCAGAAACGGGCTTCTTGAAAGACCCAAAATTACTCATTCGTTGCTTATGAAGACTTATGAAGTTATGATTGATTGATTGATCGATCGATTGATATACAATTGGTAGAACAGTCTCTCTAAAGCAGTTTTAGATGATAATTGGCCATGTTGGAGGTGAGCACAGGGTTGATAGCATCGGGGCATTGGAGATTGATTAAATTAGAGGTGAGGAAGAATTAAGTCCGAATTTACGCTAAATTATTTGGCAATTATGAATGAAAGTACTACAGACAATACTTTTAATAAGTAGGCTCTATTCAGGGGGATTAAAAAATGCTAGTGTAATTAAAATATATAAAGGCTTTGTGAAAGTTTGTTTTTGTTGCATCATTTAACTCCAAATATTAACATCACAGCAGATCATTTCAAACAGCTGGACTTTCTCTATTCAGTTTCCTGCCTTCCATCACACCATGTTGTTTATCTGGAAATAATTACTGAAAAACAAAATAAACTAAGTAATGTCAACTGTAAACATTACGAAAGCAATATAATTATCAAATGTACCATTTCTGACATGCTGTTTCAAATCTGACAGCCACTTCACAGCTGGAGTGTGCATGTATTTGCATTCTAATGGCACCTTTTACAGCGATACAGGGAGCTTCATTTTGTGATTCATTGTTTCCCCCTGAGAACGCTCAACATCACTCACCCTCTTCTCTGTGCCTGTGGGTTTCAGGCAAAGTAAAATAAAGCGAGGTTAATAAACACAGTCTTTTTCATATCACTTTATCTGATTGTAAGCTGTCTGTTACAGGAGCAAACCAGCCAGGCATTTTCTGACAGCTCTTAAGTTCTACAGTCAGTTCCACGGTTATTTAGACGGCTCATTTTAGCTCCACATTTAACGATTAGCAGGGTCGGTTCAGTTGCACATTAAGACAGACAGAGGGATTTTTTTTCTAGGATTATTCATACAGCTGCAGATGGAGTTTGGGCATCCCTGGGTTGGGGGGAGGCACAACACCTTTTAGTTAGTAATAGTAACTGTGATGCAAGGGAGCAGTATGAGAGGAGGAGATCATTCCTTGAAACAGACAATGACTTCTAACTTTTATGTTCACTGCTCCTTGAATTCAACCCCACTGAAATGTTTTTTGATCAAAAGTGAAATCTTAATTTCATCAAATGAAAGCACAAAGTTACATTTGTCTACTAGTAGTGGGCACCTGTTTACAGTTGTGACAGTAGGACAGGCGACTGCTTGGAATATAAACTACCATATGTTTAATGGAGACTTGGAGACTTTGGGACCTCAGGTGCAAATATAAACTCAGGTCCTCATTCTGGCCCTCTTTGTCACAGTTTCAGCTTTTAACTTTTTTAATGTGCTAGTTGACCACAGATTTGGGGAAATTTGAGTAAAAAGGTTGTTTTTCAGTGTTTCAGTGCAGCAATGAGTTGATTAAATCTGTTTGTTTACTCATCTATTTTATTGGGACATTTTCTGCTTTGAAGCAGTCATAAACATTTAACATTAAGCCTCGATGTGGATGACAGGGGACAGAAGAGCTATTGCCCTGAATAATGGCAGAGAGGATGAGAGATTTGGTGGTATGGTTGCACTAAATAAAACGACACATTGCATTAGGGGGTTCCTTTAAAGCATCCAATAGCTAATAAATAATCATGGAGACGAACTCAGGGCTAAAGAAAATCATCTTTTGGATTGATTTTGCTGTGCAAATGACAATCACTGTATTTGATCACTGTAAGAAAGGAAGAAAGAAATGTGTCAAACCTTTCGATTATTTTTTACTCCATTGCTTTGTTCAAACAAAAATCACAGAATTTAAAAAGGAAAGTCAATTTTAACATGCTGCCTTTTTGTCAGTTGCTTTTTCCCCCTCAGTTCCCTGTTGTGTGAGCATTCAGGCATGAATGATGAATGAGCATGGAACCTATTCATTGAAGTGAAAGAATAAGGCTTCATAGATTTTCTGGACGCAAAGTCGAAAACCCACAATAAAGGAAATGTTTCCCACCTCCTCCAGTCCAGATAGTAAGTGTGATTCACCTTCTAGAGCAATGTCAGACCTTGGCTTTAATACACAGGCCCTGTCATAACGGAAGCAACAGTTTGCATTTACACATTAGATGCCAAATCATCACATATTCCATTACTCCACTTCGTGTTTCTCTGCTGTGCTCGTGTGTATCTCTGTGTGTGAAATACTGTCTTCATCTGAATCAAACATTTATCAGACCGACAAAGCAAGGGAAGCTGAATGGCCTTCAGTTGCCAATAGTAACCAAAGATGGCCAAGAGCAGAATCCACTTGGCAGTGAATAAAGGGGAGAAATGAGGAAAGTGGATGGGATGCATTATGTCTCAGAAGATTGTATGGACCTTGGAGAGAGCTTTTGTCAATGAAAAGAACAGAACTGGATCAGAGCAGCACCGAACACTTCCTGCACCCGTTTATTTTTACTTCCTTTACATCATGGTTATTGTGTAAAAAAACAATGTTATATAATCTTTGCAACCCTGTGTTTCATATTTAGACCTGGATGGAGTGGAAATAGTAGTCTAAAGGCATTGTGCTCTAAATATATATTTGTAAAAAAAAACACAAAAAAAAAACAGTTTGGGTTAAAGCAGCTCATGCGTGGTCACATTTACTCTGTGGTGCCTCCTTTGTGAATTACAAGAGATATGACAGGTTTTCAAGCTTCTCCAAAACTTTCTATACTCTTTATGTGTTCTCTATGCAGATGCATAACAAAACAAAATTAGAATGATATGAATAATTTATTTTCTTGTCATCCGTTAGGCTCGAGGAATGAAACTGACGCTCAGATTGAGGTAGTATAAGTGTTAATCTCTTTCCTTTTTCCCCTTGGTGCTGCAAGGCATGTTTGACTTTTGCTGTTGTTCTGGAGAGACCATGTTCTGGATCAGTCTTTTATGGCGTGGCTCTGTAGGTACCACATGTAGGGCACTCTGCTTCCTGTAAAACTCTCTTCAAAATTCTTTCTTCTTGTTCTCCTTTTCTTCCAATCAGTTTTCCAGCCACCTTTTTTTTTTTAACAAAATGATTCTTTTAGAACAGTGTCTATATTAATAAGTGGAGATGGGAGTCTCTAGCAGTGTTTTTTCAAATTTTATAATCATGTATTGCTATTGCAAAGCTTACATTTGTAGACATTATTTGCATTAGTATAATAAAAATTGAACTTCATGGATCTCAAATTGGAGAAATTTACCTCTGCATTTAACCTTTGCCCTTGGGGAGCAGTGGGCTGCCATTGTGCGGCTGCCGGGGAGCAGTGTGGGGTTAAGGCTCTTGCTCAGAGACTGAGAGTGGAGGCTGTGGGGATCAAACTGGATACTTTCAACCTTTGCAGAGCCCAAGTGCACTGCTCTAACCCATTCTGCTGGTCTTGGGGTTCCTGTTGGAGAGGGGTCACTTACCATACATGTTGTTTTAGTTGGCTGCTGCTTTGCATCACATCATGTTTCAGAAAATGTCTTGGGGTGTCATTAGCTGCAAGACAAAATCAACAAAATTAAAGCATGGAGTAAATAATAAATCCTTATAATATATAATTTTCACATCAAATCGAATTACTAAGCGGGAAAAATATCAAATAATCTAATTTATAGCATTGCACTTGTGAATAAGTGACTTTTATTAAATCTGATTTAGGTGCATGAAAGGCAGCAGAGTTTTCCTTGACAGCAGGATCCAGTCTGCATTACGTAGTTACAGTTCTCCTTTCCACCAGTAGGCGGTGCGGTCGGGTCAGGGCGGAACGAGCGCACGAAATGGGGGCTGGATAAAATCCCAGACTGGGTCTACCAATGACAGCTCGAGTTAGGAGAGCGCTCGTACTACGGAGCCATACACACACGAATCTCTGCGCGCTCTGCGTCCTGTTGGGAAGCTGGCGAATGAAGGGAGGTCTTCCCCCTTTCCTGACCGGGAGAAATCATAAGCGTGCAGGAAAGAGGACGCACAGATCCGAGGCGACGTCGACTGCAGAGACACCAGATAGAGAGCGCGTCTGACTGTGATCCCTTGGTGTGACATTAGACTCTGTTCAGCACGCTGGTAATTAGAAGAGCTTGGATTAGCCCCCTGCCTCCTGCTGCGCTCCGCTCCTCTCCTGCAACGCCTGAACTCCAGACGCGCTCACCTGGAGGGAAACAACAAAGCAACTAATCCCCAACAGACACCCAAATCAGACACAGCCCAAATCTTTCTTCGCCTGCTCTTAGTGGGAAACTAATTACTGCCAAATCTGCTCTACTTGGACTTGGGACCCGAGGAAGGAGCTTCTGGACAAGACAACTCAGAGGAGCATATTCCTACTCCAGCAGCTGAGGGGCAACTAAGAACAAGTCCCTGCAGAAATGCCTCTTGCACAAATCGCGGAGCCATGGCCCACAGTGGAACTGGTGCAGCTGGAAACAGAGGTAACAAGTGAAATTTTGCATATTTAGTTTTTTTTATTTTTGCCCAGAAATAAAGTAATTATTAATCCAACTTGAATTACACCCGAGAAGTGTTCAGCAGATTCTAAAGAACCTCTGCCTTTAGGTTCTCATTTATGAATGAAACTCATTGAAATAAACTCAGTAAGGATGAAAGGGGCTCAGATCACACGGAACTTTTACAATTATTCTGTCCAGCTTTATTAGAGAACATGTTTCCCTATATCATCATATAAAACTGTCAGCCAATAGTGACATGGTGCTCTGTCATTAGAAGGCTTTCTCTGCATTATTAGATTAAAAATGTGCTTCTAAAGTCATGCATCAGGTTTCTGATCTTCCTCCAGGATCTTCAGTGCTATTAGCTCTGACTTTTCACACTATAGTGTGCAGTTAACCCCCCTTGCTGCCAATTGGCTCACACCCTTTGAGTCATGAACATTTTGTTTTTTCACCAACATGTTGGCAGCATGTTTATTGCTCATGGGAGTCATGAAAATGGGGTTTGTTGGATTTGTTTGCCCAGAACATCCAACTCTTGCTGTAGTGGGTCTGGGCTGGTAATGGAGGCCAATTAAACCCTCCAAACGGGATTTGGTGTCCCTGAAACATGGGGGCATGAGAAAGCTGGAGGGACTGTAGGTCTGCAATGCTTAGATTGGTGGTATGTGTCCAAGTAGATTCCAAAGTGATGGCTGGATGTAAGGTTTGAAGTAAATGTTGCCCAAACCACCAATCAGTTCGTTATCTTTGGCCCTTGTGTCCTTAGTGTTGATTTTGACGTAACATTTCAGTTAGAATTTTGTTTTTTGGTTGAGATAAAACAAAGGTTTTTTATTCCAGGTAATCATCTGATATAAGTTGAGTGTTACTTGAAATTTTCAGCATTTTAATCGGTGGCAAACAAACGATTTCCACAAAATGATGTCTGTGATAGATTTCACTTTTCAATGTATGCTTTCAGTCAGAAAATATCTTCATTCAAACATACCAATACATTTACAGTAAAATCTGTCCTACAAATTATTAAAAAAATGTTGTTTGGAACCATATTGTTTCAACTTCTTCCTTTATGATGACTAAAATCTCTTTAAATCTACCAATCTCTCCAGTGTTTTTGACATGGCTCCCATCAATCTTTCTGAGGTTTTTTTTTTTTTTTTTTAGTTAAAGATTAGATTAGTTAAAGATTTGCCCAGAACAAAAGCATGTTGATTAAATATTATAAGGGAAACTTATGTTTAGAAAACTAATACTATGTGTTCCCCAGGTAAGCAACACCAGAAACCTGGCCATCTTGCTTGTAGAAAAAAAAAAGAATACATTAATTATTATTTGGATAGTCAATAGCTTTTTTTTTTTTTTTGTGGCACTAAAAGCTTTTATTTGACAGTAGACAGACAGGAAATTGGGTAGAGAGAGAAAGAGGGGGAAAAAAGACATAAAAGTCCGGGTCGGGATCTAAACCCAGGACTGCTGCATTGAAGATGTCGACTCCTCTATATGGATTCTGTGCTACTGTGATTGTTTTTGGTTCTTTTGACATTGGTAAAAGGTTAACATGTGCACACAGACTGGTTTTTGAAACTTTTGTATCAGAACCTCCATTTACATCTTCCTACAGTTAAAACTAAAGCACGTCATCTGTTGTTTTGGACTTAGCCTTGGCCTCTCAAGGCCCAGTCTCTGGTACATCTCTGTTCCTTCCTTTGACAAGTAGAAACCGTCCAGGTTGTTCTGACCTAGTCAGCTAACCATCACTATTTTGCCCTCGTTAAACTCACTCATACCCTTACCCCTGTCACTTTTTCCTGCTTTTCACACATCAATTGTTTACATTCATCTAAATTAGCCCAATACTACTAATGATGAAGTCATTAGGTGTTATTCACTCTAGCTGTCACTGGTCATAATCATATTCCTGATTGGTGTAAAATAAATCTATTTCCAGATATCTTCAAGTTTTATTGTATCTTGTAGATTGGATAATATTGTTATAATAGTAAGTATAACTTTAACAATGTCTAATGTAGGATTTTTACTTATACTATAATCTTTAACTCACTGATTGTTTAGATTTTTACAATTCTGACATAAGATAAAGGAATTATAACTATATCAAGAAATCTTGTGGTTGGCTGCAATGTTAGAGAATGTTGCAATAATGATATGACTTCCTATGAATAGGTAGAAAATGCCTAATTCTGAAAATTTTAAAAGAAAATAAATGTTAATTGATAAGTGTTTTGCAGCATCCTAATGTGTTTTAACCTTCTCTACTGCATAAAGCTGAGGTAATTGGCGCTGCACAATGTTAGAACATCTTGCTTTAGTTATAATTGTAAATATTGTGATGACAAAAGAACCGTTGTGATACATAAACTACTTTCTTCTTTTCTTGTTCTTGTCTGTTTCCACCACTCTGTGAGCTGTGGCATTATGGGTAATATTATTTGTTGCTCGGTCTGAGCATCTGGTGCTGTGAGACTTTGTCCAACTTGTTAAAGAAAACATTAGCATGAAAAAAAAGTTAAGCCCTGAGGAGAAATTTATGATACACTGTGAAGCCTGGACCCAGATTTGGACAAAACTGAAGGCTTCTTTTACTTTTTGTGTTTTTTTTTGTTGGAACTTTTTTTTTTCATCTGTTTTACAACTAAATAAATGACAATGGGTGAGTTATTAATAAGACAATTGAGTCTAGATGTTGGCTGGCCTAGGATTTGTGTATGTTGAGTAAGAGGATTTCTGAATCGAAGTCTTAAATCAGAAGCCTGAAATGGCTTATAATGATTTGCAGAACATACCCGACTGATGCACACTTGGTGATATTTATTTACAGAACATTGTAAAATCTAAGAGGTATAAGTTACTTTCTTTAAAAAAAATTATTCTGAGTAGAAAATGTATTTTAAAACCAAAACTTTCAATTTTGCAGAAGAGAAACAAAGAATGAGGGACATAATTAGCTCAGTTATTGTGATCCATTCAGTTTGATTATTCATGAGCTCATCAGGTTCCCTGGTGAAGAGGCTGATGGCTTTTTCATCAGTATGCAACTGTTACATTAAGGTTTTGATGAGCGGGTTTGAGTGTAAAGGCGACCAGTGGCCAGCCGAGTCTTTTAGGTTATCGATTGAATCTGCTGCTTTGAATTTGCATGCTAATGAGGTGAAGCAACAATTTCTCTGGTGTAGCTAATGAATCAGTCAGCGCTCTGTGTTAAACAAGGTTCTCAATCAGGCGATCAGGATGACTCATGAATAAAGCTCGACTCAGAACAAATTAATAAATTACCCAAAACAAGTTAATGAATAGAAAGATGCTGATATCATACAGGTGGATGCTATTTTTAAAGAAATGATTGAGATTATGGTGCTGTGAGGCAAAGCTTTCAGTTTTAGAAACTGTGCCATCCATGACGGAGACGGGGAGGTCTATTTACAGGGTTCTGCAGCATGTGAGTTTGGTGAGTAGCATGTGGCAAGAGAGCAGATGGTGGTGGAGAGCCTGTGAAGAAGGCTAAGTTTAATGCTGTAAAAATACCCCGCCTTCGCCTGGATCTTTTAAGTACTACTCAGTCATCTGTATTTGTGTGGCTCTTGTTGAAATGACAGCATGTTTTTGTTAAACGCCTGCAGGGAAAAGACGCTGTTTCTCCAACATAAAGAGTTTCCTCCCTCCCGGCTTTCAGATTCTATAATTAATTTGGTCAAACCAATGACTGCCAGGCAGAACGTGGGAATTTGCCATTTATCACTATCTACAGCCTACCAGCCAGCTGCACATTCTGGTTCCTGGTGGCAGAAAGAGGCGGCTCAGGGCTCAGATTGATGGAGCAGAATAGGGGGAAGTGAGACTGATGCAATGCCAGTGAACATGTTGGGGAGAGTAGAAAGAAGGGCTTTAACATGAGAGTCTGACCACTTATATGCACAGATGGGACAAGCAGGGATGCACTTTTAGATTATTTGGAGAGAAGATAATGGATAATAAAACCTACTATATGCATTCAAACACAGTTATCTTCAGCATACTTTGATGTTGCAAAGAAAAAATAAAAAATTTTTTGTTTTATTTTAAGGGCAAAGCCAGTCAGAAGAATCTCACAAAAAAAAATTGCCGTAAGCTGATCACTCACATCTGGCTTCTCTTAAATTGAGCTGGCAGGCCAAGGAATATCAGCTGCAATCATTGCAAAGTTAAGTTAAACTTAAAAAATAAAAGTTGATTTCTTGCATTGCATTAGAATGTGTTAAACTTTATGGCAGAAAAAAATTTCCAAAAACTTTGGAAAAAATGCTTGTATTTTTAACTTTGTAAATGTGTGGAGATGGCCCCTTCCTCTTCCAACACGATTCTGCACCAGTGCACAAAACTGTATATAAAGACATGGATGAGCGAGTTTGATGTGGATAAGCCTGACTGGTCTGAAACAGAGTCTTGAGTTCCATGTCGAGAGCTTGACCTTTTTTGTCCAACATCAGTTCATGACCTAAACAAATATATCCATAAACACACACACGTAAAACTGTGAACCTACGTCTGAATTGAAAATCTCTGCAGAATCTGCTACCTTTAAAGATGTGTCAGGGATAAAATGGTACATGATTCAAAGGAAAAAATGCTTGTATTTATAAAGAATGACTGCACATGTTCTGAGGGTGCAAAGCCCAGCAAGTAACAAAGAGAAAATTAGGAGAAAGGGGTTAATCTTTGAAAAGTGTACCATGTTTGGTTGTCAGGCGCGGTCAGCAGTTTGCAATAAAGTACTGTAGTGGAAGCTTTCATTTCATGCGTGTGTTCACTCTTTACTTCATTTAATCTGGGTGTGAACCAGTTGTAGAAACACCTACGCAGAGCGGTGAGAGTAAAGGAGGAGGAGGAGGGCTAGCAGAGCGCTAGATAACACAGCTCACTCACCGATCGACTTAAAGACGAGTTATCCGCCCCGTGCATTCAATCTTACGCGAGCTGGTGCAGGACTTGTTCAGACTCTGTTTGTAAGAAACCACTCAGCTGGTCTGAGAAAAGACAAACCGCGTGACTGCTTGTCTTTTTGTTTGCAATTTTCCACCAGCTGTCGATGCATTGACTGCCAGATGAGATTACAAGAAATTTAGTCTGTTAGAGTAGCAGCTAGAGGGGGGAATAAACAAGGGTTATTGTGTTTCCTGGTTGCCTAGTGACAATGCAGTGGCTCTCTGGTCATCAAACATGGGTTTTAACTGTCTATTACGTGAAAGCCATCGCTGACCTGAAATTTAGCCTTGGATTGATTGGGAGTGGAATAGATTCTTTATCTTCAAATAACTTGATGGCACAGCTGAAGCTAAAAAACATTTGTTTCTTTTATCAATGTCTTTTACTGTGAGTGAATATAGCTGGCTGTTTGTTAGAATGTGTGTGCATGCATACACAGAATCCATTGGGGAGGAAAACGTCGATAACTGGGCCATTCTGATCAACCATGCAGAGCTAATGAGGCTGAAATGTGTGAAGTATTAAGGTGAAGATGATGATGATGATGATGTAGGCTAAATATGCAAACACTTCCTAAGTAAAGTGGCTGGACATTCATTAAATTTGCCTGTCAGGTTAATCATTATGATAGTCACTCAACTGGAGCTAGTATTTCTTAACGTTCACTTTTTTTTCACTCCTTATGCAGCTAATACGTTTTAAGATGTAAGGGAAAATGAAGCAGACCTTCTTAAGGATGATCTTCCTTTTCTTCTGACTTCTACACCATCAAAGCTGCTCTCCTGTCACTGCTCCCACCACATATATATTTTCATTTTTATTTTGAGAACTCCTGCTTGTCATTTCGCCGTCTGCCTGGTTTCATTCTGTGCCATGGGAAGGAAGAGGAAGCCAACTTGAAGGACAGTCTAGTGGAGTGGAAAACAAAGCAGAAGCGGAAACAGGGCAGGGAGGTCACTTAGTCTGTCCGAACATTTAGCAACATGCTTGTGGACTCAGGGCTGGCCTTTTGTGAGGAGAATGACTCGTGTACATATTTTGAAGTGTTGAACGTGTTGAGTGACGGTATGACTGTCGGATTATAATAAAAACAAAACAAAAATGAGTGTGATCTAACTAGCTTCTAGCTTTGGATATTTGACAAAACTGGAATCCTTTGATGTGTGGATCTCCAGCAAAAAGTCCATGTTTAAATTCTTTTTTTTTCATATAGACAAGTTTTGACATTAAGTTCCTGTTAAAATATCAAATGCTTGTCAAAAAAATGACGGTCATTCTTGATGTGTTGTTGTAGCAGTTAATTTTGAAAGGTCAGGATAGATTTTTTTTTCTTCTAATTTATCCTTATTTGCATACAGGCTGTGATATATATGTACACATAGACTCTTTTTTTATTTAATATTTTTCAGCCATTTACAGTGAAATCATTACTACAGCGATCAACAAGCTACTGGCAAAATCCTGACTGACTGAATATATACACATTATTGGTTTTGCATCATAATCAAATCAATTTTCTTGGTTTTCTGGTGAGGCAGAATCTTGTAAGAGTAGTCAGCAGACAGGGGTGAAATCGGATTCCTTCCAGAAGCTTAATGGCAGCCTGATATATCCAGCTTTATCCTGTCTAAAACTAGGGTAAGTTATAACAAATGGAGCAAGATGTTGGGGTGAAGGCTAGGGCTCCAACTAATGATTATTTAGCTCATCGATTAATCTGTCGATTATATATTTTTTAAATAATCGAATAATATTCGGATAGCAAAAGATTCCTTAAAGAAGAGCTTTAACAAACAGGTAAAACAATATTTTTCCACTTGAGGACATAGTGATGGATGAAAAAGTTTATCTTAAATGCAAAATATTTAAATAATTTTTTACAATCTTAGTACAATTACTGCTGTAAATGGGTCACTCTGTCAGCTAAAGGCATGTTTTAGAGTCGCTAAACTCCAGTTAACGATTAATAGATTATTAAATAAGTTGATTATTTTAATAATTTATCAGATTTATCAGAATAATTGTTTTAGCTATATTGCAGACATAGAATGAAGACCCAGTTTCACAAATGTGTGTCTTGGAGTCAACTGAAATTTGCATCTCGGCCCTAGAGCTATTCCAATGCTTTCTATAGAAGAGACTAAAAGTTTTTGCTGTTTCAGAACATTAGAAGAAATATCAGAGATTAGAGGCAAAAAACTTCAAACCCAAGAGGTCTGTTTAAACTTTCAAGCAAATCGGTGGCAGTATCATGCTGTGGTACTAGCACATTAGACAAAAAGGGGTAGAGTAATAAAAAAGGGCTGCTATCGAAACTTGGACACAGTTGAACTGTTCCACATCCAAAAAATGGTCTTGGCTTGGAGGGAAAATTAATAGACAATGCTTAAAACCCAGATCACTGCCTGAAAACAACATTTAAACAGACTTGACTAATAAAGCCAAAAAGATGTTAAATAAAAAAAAAGTTATGCCTGAAGCTTGGATGCAGATGGTGAGTTATTGAAACAGGATTTTATAATGTATGCTTTCTTAATTCTAGTTCACAACATTGTCTTATGTTGATGTCTAATGCTAATACAAATACAGAACATGAATAAAATGTATACTGTACTCATAAGTATTTGGCATTATAACCTTCCTTTCCAATAATTCAAAAGATAGTTGGCCTGAACAATTACAGTACACCACTGCATTTTGTGTCACAACAACTTCTTTCGCTTTTTCTGGTATACTTCTAGCAGAAGTTAGATATGAGGTTAACTATAAGTCCAGCATACCTTGAACTTTGAACAGTCCTGCACTCTGGATTATCAGTTCTTATTAGTTCTTACTCCTGGTTTCTGAATGTATGTCTAAATCTTTCTCTTCTTGTTCGGTGTTTGAAAGTAAAGAGCAATCTCATTATCCAATCTCCAATGTGATTGTATTCTAAAACTCAACAACAGCTGTAAATACAGCATCATTTTTGTAAATAACAGTAATTACCCTTTTCAATAAGTCCTACCTACTGGGGAATGGACAAAGGATGTGCGTTTGAGTGAGCATCAGATTATAAGGTTTGTCTGCAGAGGTGGAAAGTGGACTGTTGCCACCCACACAGTCTTGCAGATTTTCCCTGGTGTCTCTCTGTGCCCTTTCTCTATTTTCCTTGTAGAAATGTGTGATCCTTGCACTAACATACACACTGATTCTTCTCACGTCTGCTTTCTTTGACAGAACGGGCAGAGCACGACTGAGGACGGAGTCCCATCTGCTGTCAAGGTAGGTGACATCTTTGAAATGGGGACATATGCTCACAAAAGCAAAGACTCGTGGAACAGAAAAAGCACACAGATGTGACACATTATGGAAATGACTATGAGCAACTTTAAGGACTCAACCGATCTTTCCCAGTTTGATAATTAAATCATGTTGATTTAATTTCAGGCATGAATTACCTTCCCTTTGACTCAATGACCGCATTTCATCAAAAATATTATTAACTATTGACAGAATTAAGAGTTAAAATGGAAAAATAAAAAAAAAGTTCTAGTTGGCAGCGCTGCTTTTATCAGCTGATTGTTCTTTTTTTTCCTTTCATGATTAGGATCTGTATTTCTGAATGTTTTCCCTGGCTCGGGAACTGAGCTGTTAATACAAAGAGGGAACATTTCGAGTTTTAAAAGGTTAGAATGTATTTTGAAGTGAGGAAAAAACAAAAGATCAAGCAACAAGTTGGCATTCAGTGAGTTCTCAAGACTGACTAGGTCCTGGCAAGGACACGGTACTGCAGGGGCAGGGTGGCGAAAAAAGAAGTCGGTCCCAATAAGAATTTAATGAAGACATATTATTCCACATTCCTTAGGTTTAGGTTTCAAAACTGTGGGGTTTTTTTTACACAAGTTTTTGGAAAAAATAGACCGTTAAACAAGGAACAAGTGTTCAAACAACCCTACAAACAGCAGTCAGAATGACTTAACTTTAAAATAAAGCAAGTTGACAAAAAACATACAAAAAATTTTTATTATCTAACATCCTGTATGGATTTCCAGTATTGATTGTACTGAAAATGACAGAGCATCCCCTTGCAGTACGATTCTTCTTAGATCTGGTGACTCCGCTGGATTCTGTCTCTTTCTGGTTCAGATCTTAATCTCACGTCAGGGTACGACCAATCAGGAGCAGATATTCGTACAGGAAAGTCATCGTCCAGCCAATGACTAAGATGTAATATAAGACGAACCAATCATTAGATTCCCCCCTATATGAGACTGAAACTAAGAAACACTTTTACACACAAAGACGTATTAAACATCCTACTTTGGTAAATAAGGTAAATTTATAACTTTCACAAAAAATTTGCATTTTTTGCTTAAAATTATAGCCATTGATCACTTGATTTAAAATTGTCTTTTTAACATTCATGGCTCCTTATTTTGTCTTTTCTAAGAGAACAGTGCAATGGGAACAATACAGCTTAAAATATCAGGGAAGCGTCAACATTTTGTGAAAAACCTAATGTTTTAAGAATAATATTGAGTTATTCAAAATAAGGAGAGCAGCAGAGAGTCTTTAGGGATAAGAAATGGAGATGCACTGATCTGGTTTCTTTCACCTGGACTCTGAGCATATCAGCCGATACCGATCTGATGCAAATGTTGAATGAATGAACCATATTTCCATATATCTTTCTATTTAAAAGAAGGCATCAGACCTGACATAAAAGATAAATAAATCAAATCCCACTGTGCCGCATCTCTCCCCCTCTCCCATACTCCCTTTCCTGTCAGCCTACTGTCAAAAAAATCAGTCAATAGTGGCTTAAAAACTAAAAAAAATTTTTTACACAGATATAAACTTGTACTTAAGGTTATGCAATAACTAATAAAAGCGTACATTAGCAACTACAAGAAATGACACTTCTGTGTATGGTGCACTGCAGACAGATATTTGATCATATAAAATAAATTAACTGGCTGTAGATTGCAGTATGATATTAATGACAAAATAAATGACTGGACCACAATCCAATCCAGCTACTTAGTCAAGATGAGTCACATCATATTTTTTGTGTTTGAGGAATAGCAGTGCTGTTTTTTGTGACGGCTGCTTCCAGCTGCATGACTGGTGCATTTTAGTAGGAACTGCAATGGCAGCTCACTGAGTTTATTGGCAGGCCAGAGTTTAAAGTCTGACCGCCATGTACACCAATTTGTCAATGTCAAAACAAAAAGGCATTAGCAATGCAAATAGTGCCTGTCGTCATCTGATCTGTTTAAGTGTCAACAAAAATACCCACAGGCTGGTACATCCAAAACAAAAAACACACACACAGAAATCACTGCATCAGCCTTCTCTCCCTCATCCCTGCTTCTTTGTCCAGCCCTGAAACATGATCCCGTTTTCTGCTGCACTCGGTTACTTTCCCACCGTATGGCACCGGACCAGGAAGTGTTCCTCATCATGTAGTTTCTCCTTTAATCTGGCCTGGCTCTGTAGGGATGAGTGTTGTAAAAGCTTGTCGTTTCCCCTTTCAGCTCAGAACAATGTGCTCTGACTGAGAGCACTGGGATATTTAAAACAAAAAAAAAGGTGTCTTTGAAAAGAAACAAGAATGGTCAAATGCATTAATGTGATGCAAATAAGGCTGGTACTTTTATAAATGGTAACAGGCAAGTATACGCAAAACAAACCAGCTATGCAAACAGTAATATCACACATCCTAAAAGCCTTGGAGAGCTTTTATGATACTTTATATTAGAGTTGTGCTTCTCTCTACATACTCAACCCGGGTGGTATTGCTCTAAAACCTTGGGGGGAAAAAAAAGAAAACTCCAGTACACTCAAGTTACCCTGGGAAGTTACCTAATTAGTAAATATTGTGCTTGGTTCTTGTTTCATATAAGTCCACCTGTTCTGTGAAGGCCTTAGATGTTTGTTAGAGAATATCAGTGAATAAGCCTCAATAAGACTAAGATGCACAGCAGAAAGTGGTGGATCAGTTTAAAGCCAGGTTTTGTTCAACAACAATTTTCCAAGCTTTGAATGTCATCCGTCATCTTAGTTATAGAGCATGACACAACATCAGGCTTTCCAAGACATTGTCCCCAGATTAAACAGAAGAATTCCTGTTGCAAACTGCAAAGACGACATCTTTTATTTACAAGGTGAGACATGTTGGCAGCCTCATCATGTTCTGTATGCCTCGATTAAACAGAGACAGGGAAGCTGCTTGATGCTTTTGAGAGGATGGATGAAAATAAGTATAATATTGGGAGAAAGCATAAAACGGGATGGGTTTTTTTAAAGGGAAAAAAAGGGGAAAGAAGCCCAGTTCTGCATAAAAGCCTCTATGAACACACAGCTAGAGCTATAATGATGGGGTTTAGATCAAGGTACATTTCTGGTAAAATGGTCAAAGCCGCGACCTGTGTAGAAGTATAAAAAAGAGATATTAATACAAGAAGATTAAGGGCTTAATTACAATATGGCAAAATTTAAAAGCAGGTTAAAGACTATTAATAGTTTTGCCAGGCACCGTACTAGATGGGACATCCCTATTATTTCAGTTACCCCTGGCTCACACCCACTCCGGTCTTACCGTTGCGGTGCGGTGGGTGCGGCACCGCAGTGATTCCAAGTCATTAAAAAGACGTAAACCTCTCTCACCGGCTGCTGAGCTGTCCGGCTGCGGTTACCGAGACACTCCGGCGCTGCGGAAAATTCAGCAAGAAAGCTATCCTTGCGGCGTGCCGGAGCCCTCCGCAACAAGCTCTCGCAAATATCCTTATTTGGGCCGTGTTATCGCGTGAAGTTATGTGAACTCAAGTGAACTTCTGTTAAATCTCCGGACCTGTTGCCGGAGCCGCAGAGCCGCACCGCACCGTAGTCAAAAGGGCGGTGTGAGAGGGGATGTGCGGGAGTTGCGGTCTCCATCGGCTCGGTAACCGCACCGGAGCCAGTGTGAGCAAGGGGTTAAATTGTGCTAATCCTTTGTCAGATTTGCTGTAATCTGATGATCTATGTAATCTGTTTAATTTCAAGCTCACAACATGCTGCTGTTTTGAAGCTGTGTGGTTAATGGTGGTGGTGTTGTTGCTATTTGGAGGGGGGCTGGATAGTTAGAAGACCTTGTCCCCAGACACCATGCCAGTAGGGCAGTTGTAACCAGGCGCTGCAGAGATCAATACCAAGCACTTGCCTAAATGCTGGAAATCTGATAATGGCTGCTGTTATCTGCTTCAGCCATGGGAGATACCTGGCTCCAGCAGACCTAATGGGAGGAGAGGAGGGTGGGAGTGGGGGAGAGCTTCAAAGCAACAACTGATGCAAGAGAGCACACAGGCTAGGAGAGTTAGTCCTTACTGGTGAAAGTGATATTTCTGGAACCTGAGAGTGGCTTTGAATAGTCCTCTAGTGTGTGAGGCCAGTTTTCTAGTTAAAGGAAAAACAGAGCTAATAAGCTAGATCAACACCCCCCCCTCCCTTGTCTCTTCATGTTGTCAAATTGTGATATATATACAGGAGTGCGGTTTAAAGGTCAACTATTGTCCCTCAGCTGCACTTTCAACCAGATATGGGAGGACTGCGAATAGTAGACACAGAACACCACAAGGAAGTTAATGAATTACTTGAAGTTCTGCGCAAATACTTCAAAATTATGGAATATTTTACTTCAAAGTCATCTTATAATCGTAGAAACTGATTAATTCTTACTGAAAATGGTTTTAATGTTTTGGAGGGAACCAACCAGATTCCTGGTGTGAATATGTGGAGGGGCTTAAAAAGTAGAATAATATCAACAAGGCCAACAGCAAAGAAAAATGGTCAAATACCAGCATGGAAACATAAAAAAAAAAACATTTGTAATAATTCAATTTAATTCAGTTTATTCATATAGCAGCAATTCACAACACGTCATCTCAAGGCACTTTACAGTTCACCAGATCATACAGTCAAATTGATTCAAAGTTTTCTAACTAAGGAAAACCAGTTGGGTGCACTCAAAGTCAATCCCTCACACTAAGCATGCTTGTAGCGACAGTGGAGAGGAAAACCTCCCTTCTAACAGGAAGAAACCTCCAGCAGAACCAGGCTCAGTGTGAGTGGCCATCTGCAGAGGCCGGCTGGGGTAGACATCTGAAATTAAAAAATTTCCATTGATACTGAAGCATATTATTACATGTTAACATTGTATTTTCTTGAAAAAAAAAAAAACAACTATATGTTTTTGTTTTGTTTTTAATTATTCCTCTTTTATTATCTTTTGATAAGATCCGGTCTCATTTGAGATCAGAAACAGAAATGTTGATGAAGAGAAAATAAACTCTAAATCAACCAGTGGGTTTTAGCTAGTTCTGAGCTTGATTGTAAGATGTTACAAAGAAATGAAAAAAGAAAAATCATAATCTCATCACAAGCTTTTAAAAACAGATGTTCTGTTGTGATTTTTTTATTTTTTTATTAGACATGATTGCCTGACTGTGTTACTTTACAAAAGTCTTTTTTTTTTTTTTTTTTTTTTAAGTAGACCATACTTTCTCTAAAAGTTCCTTCCTAAACTTCTTGTGGTAGCTGGGGTCGATCTTAGAAAATATCTGCTGATATAAAAACA
This sequence comes from Cyprinodon diabolis, assembly GCA_030533445.1. Lineage (NCBI taxonomy): Eukaryota > Metazoa > Chordata > Actinopteri > Cyprinodontiformes > Cyprinodontidae > Cyprinodon > Cyprinodon diabolis. Next base: position 33,351,523 of record CM060080.1, on the reverse strand, counting down.
GATTTTGTTTTGCGATATTATTGTGGCTGCTATGGCCCATATCTGATGTTTATAGACATTTAACATAGAATAGGTTATTAATAGGGATGCACAATATGTATGCATTAATAATGTTATTTTTTTAATCATATCTTTGTCGGTCTGATAAGGAAAACTGGATTGATATTAACTAGTTCTATTAATATTGGATATCTATATTGGCCTAGATTTTAATATCTTTGCATCCTTAGCTGAAAATATAAGCAAGTTTTACTTATGAATAATACATGTTATTAATGTTAGTGTAAATGGGTGAATGTGGTGTAAATCACATTGGGGTCATTGGACTTGATAGAAGGCTCCACAAATACAGGTCATTTACCATCGTTTGATATAGTTACTGTTTTTACTTCAGGAGGTGGGAAAAGGAGAGGATCAGTCATGCGGTGTTTGTTTGGTCATGTGACAGTGATTGTTATGCAACTTGGGATTGTGTTTAACTGAAGCAGAGAAGCAATGTCAGCACTGTGGTTTGTCTTGGTGTTGAAATGATAGAGAAATATATTGCAGTATATATTATGGGTTATCAGTCATGACAGCATTAGAAATATTGGATATCCTTATCGGTATAGATTTTCATATAGGTGCATTCCTAATTTAACTCTATTCAATAAACTTTGTTAATCCCCTAGAGCGGAGGTCTTCAACAGGTCCACTGAGGTACTGCATGGGGGTCACAAAAGCTTTGGTTGATTAAGCTTTTTTTTATATTCCTCCCTGCAGTATTTTCTACTAATTGAAATCTCTTTAAATACACATTAACATGAATTCAGCACACTGTAGTAAACAGATAAATGGAGGCAGAAGATGTCTTTCAACCAGGAATCCAAATCAGAAATACTTTAATAATCCCAGGGCGAAATTACTTTCCTATATGACTTCATCTGTAATAGAGTCACTGTAGGACCAGTTTGATATAACACAATTTTATACATACATATATATATATATATATATATATATATATATATATATATATATATATATATATATATATATACATACATACATACATACAGTGGGGCAAAAAAGTATTTAGTCAGTATTTAGTCAGCCACCAATATAACCCTAACCCTAACCCAGCCACCATAGATATACCTCAACTATGAGAGACAAAATGAGAAAAAAAAATCCAGAAAATCACATTGTCTGATTTTTAAAGAATTTATTTGCAAAATATGGTGGAAAATAAGTATTTGGTCAGTTACAAACAAGCAAGATTTCTGGCTCTCACAGACCTGTAACTTCTTCTGTAAGAGGCTCCTCTGTCCTCCACTCGTTACCTTCATTAATGGCCCCTGTTTGAACCCGTTATCAGTATAAAAGACACCTGTCCACAACCTCAAACAGTCACACTCTAAACTCCACCATGGCCAAAACTAGAGAGCTGTCAAAGGACACCCGAAACAAAATTATAGACCCGCACCAGGCTGGGAAGTCTGAATCTGCAATAGGTAAACAGCTTTGTGTGAAGAAATCAACTGTGGGATCAATTATTAGAAAATGGAAAACATACAAGACCACTGATAATCTTCCTCGATCTGGGGCTCCACGCAAGATCTCACCCCGTGGGGTCAAAATGATCACAAGAACGGTGAGTAAAAATCCCAGAACCACGCGGGGGGACCTAGTGAATGACCTGCAGAGACCTGGGACCAAAGGAACAAAGGCTACCATCAGCAACACACTACGCCGCCAGGGACTCAAATCCTGCAGTGCCAGACGTGTCCCCCTGCTTAAGCCAGTACATGTCAAGGCCCGTCTCAAGTTTGCTAGAGAGCATTTGGATGATCCAGGCGATGACTGGGAGAATATCATATGGTCAGATGAAACCAAAATAGAACTTTTTGGTAAAAACTCTACTCGTCGTGTTTGGAGGAGAGAGAATGCTGAGTTGCATCCAAAGAACACCATACCTACAGTGAAGCATGGGGGTGGAAACATCATGCTTTGGGGCTGTTTTTCTGCTAAGGGACCAGGACGACTGATCCGTGTGAAGGAAAGAATGAATGGGGCCATGTATCGTCAAATTTTGAGTGAAAACCTCCTTCCATCAGCAAGGGCATTGCAGATGAAACGTGGCTGGGTCTTTCAGCATGACAATGATCCCAAACACACCGCCCGGGTAACGAAGGAGTGGCTTCATAAGAAGCATTTCAAGGTCCTGGAGTGGCCTAGCCAGTCTCCAGATCTCAACCCCATAGAAAATCTTTGGAGGGAGTTGAAAGTCCGTGTTGCCCAGCGACAGCCCCAGAACATCACTGCTCTAGAGGAGATCTGCATGGAGGAATGGGCCAAAATACCAGCAACAATGTGTGAAAACCTTGTGAAGACTTACAGAAAACGTTTGATCTCTGTCATTGCCAACAAAGGGTACATAACAAAATATTGAGATGAACTTTTATTATTGACCAAATACTTATTTTCCACCATATTTTGCAAATAAATTCTTTAAAAATCAGACAATGGGATTTTCTGGATTTTTTTTTTCTCATTTTTTCTCTCATAGTTGAGGTATATCTATGATGAAAATTACCGGCCTCTCTCATCTTTTTAAGTGGGAGAACTTGCACTATTGGTGGCTGACTAAATACTTTTTTGCCCCACTGTATATATATATATATATATAATTAGGGGTCTTGCCATCACTTTGGGGCTCTTTAGCCTGGAAAACGTTGAAGACCCCTGCCCTCGAGGAGTAAATTTGTTTGCCACCAACTTTAATAACATACAATCACTGTAAAACACATAACTTACAGGCAAGTGTTTTTTAAAATAGTAATTATAAATAAAGAAAATTACTATTGGCCCTGTGATTGGCTCATATTGATATTAATGCAGATTAATAATGCAATCCTGATTAAAATGCCCAAAAATGCTTCTGTCTCTTACGTGTTTTGGTGAGATAGTACCATAGTTAACAATGTGCTGCTGGTGAGAGTTTCTGACAGCACGACCTTAGAGTCGTGCTCAGTAACCTTAGAGGGTACTCAACAGATCAGTCTAGCCTCAATGGGATGATATTACCCAGCAATTTACTCCCTGGCAGGAGGCCAGGACTGCAGTGATTTGTTCTCACTAAAGCGAGTCCTTTGTCTTATTTCTAGCAACAGATCCCATCAGCCCCAATGCCCTTGGTGATGCATTGATTCCCTAAACTGAGCAAAGAATATGATCTGAAATTTAGTAGGAGATGTGACAGGTGTCTTAAAAAAAAACCTGTCTGATTTCTTTATTTAGTTAGTTTTTGTTGAGGACTTATTTTGCTGTGGCAATTCAAAGGCTAGTTAAAAGGAATTAAAGCCTGCAGCATCCCGAGCAGGAAATTGATGAATCTTTAGCTGGAAAATAACATGGTATAAGAGAAAAAAATACAAAACATCAACCAGATTTTACAGGGTAAACTGCTCTGTCCTTTGTTTCTTTAAGCATCTGGTTCAACTTAATGTTTTTCTTTAAACTGAGTTTGACAGAGCTCTGTTACTGGGGAGCCTTGTACCCTGTCAGAATGTGATGTGCACTGTCTGAATGAGCCTGGAAGTTAATTGTGCTTTGAAAAATTAAATGCATTATGTTCTACACTTCAGTCTGGGAGGAAGAACTCGTTTGTGAATTTGAGGATGCACATAATTGCCTTGTAAGTACTGCTTTTTAATGCAATGCTTAACATTTAAAACATAATGAATGGGTTTATGCTTTTACAATCATTTTCAGTGAATCCAGTATTTATCGTGAACAGACTGTAGTGCAAGTAAAAGCAGAAACAAAAAAGACCCACTTAGCTGAGGTGTATCTTACCAATCAGTAATGTCCTTGTGAGACATCATCATTTAATCACTTAGCAAAAGCTTGTTTTACTATAAATCAAGCTTCCAGTAAGAGGTTATTGAAAATAATTGGGTCTTTTGTTAATATATTAGCAGGGTATCAGGTTAGTCACATCTTTGACGAGCTGAAGATCTGCAGTCGTTTATCGAATAAGATGCGGTTAATGTATCTGACCCAATCTAAAATACAGATGTGGTAGATCTGTCTAGTTTCATTGACAATGTCCCTCCCTGCTGTTCAATAAAAATCTGACTTGGGTCATACAATCTTTTATTTCAATTATCATGGCTGTTTGTTTCTACCAGATTTATCTGTCTGGATATTGAAATGTTTACTCAATCCACATACCATATCCATCTGCATAGCAGATGGTACTCCAAAGTATGATCATATCATTCCTCTTCTGGATTCACTCCAATGGCTGCCTGTTCATTTTGGAGTTGATTTTAAAATTCTTATACCTTCTATCTTTTTTAAGTGCCTAAATGACCTTGCCCCATCTTATACTTGCCTCCTCTGTCCCTCTGGTAAGTAGAACATCAGCTCCTGCAGGTACAGAAGTTTAGGAGGAAGCTCAGAGGGGCAAGAGCCTTCTCTATCGCTGCTCCTCGTTTATGGAATAGCGTCCCACTGCACATTAGGAAGGCTCCTTCCCTGCCTAATGATAAAAGATGCCTCAAGACTTACTAGTATTTGCTCCCTAACACTGCCAGGACTTAGTTGTTGTGATATTGTTTATTTAGCTTAAACAAATTCTTACTATGATGTTGGAGATTGGCCTGTTTTCCAGTGTAGTCCTGTTTCTCTCACAGTGACTGGCTGGATTTGCTCTCTTCATCCTCTGACATGTGAGTTGTCTCACAGCTCGTCTGCCTGGCTGTGTGTTTCCTGGAAGGGGCCAACTTTTACAGTTGTTTTTTATATCTCTGCTTCTGTCTCCTTGAACCCCAGTCGGCCTCGGCAGATGGCGATGGGGATGGAGTTTTTCCTCTCCACTGTCGCTACAAGCATGCTTAGTGTGAGAGATTGCATTTGAGTCAATGAGTTGAGTTTATTTATTTATGAGGGGTGGTTGTGATTCCACTAAGACGGTGGCTCAGTTCTGGATTCCTGCTGCTCCTCCAAAGTTACCTCTGGCCTTTAGGTTTGCCCCTCTGGTTGTTATGGTCCTTCCCCAGCATGTCAGATAAATTGGGTTTGAATCTGTCTGTAGCTTCAAAGTGTACAATTAGAGATGCAGCAATCCTATGTAGATATGGGTATTGTTCCCAATGTTGGAAAACAAAATTATAGATCAGATATTGGGGAAAAATGGATCCTATCCCTTGGAGCAGATGTATTCAGTTTATTTCTATGCTAAATTTAATTTGGGTAAAAAATCTCTTGAATAGCAGAAAATTTGTCTTGTTAACATGATTTACTTTTTTATGTCTTCCTTTTCTGACCTTATACTGATGTCTAATTGCCTTTTAAGATATGCGTGTAGTTTATTTTATAAACTACAGAGAGGAGTTTGACAGTCTCTTAAAAAATTAACAGTAATGATAATAAGGTGAAATCAAACAAAGCTCTATATCAAAAAAGCATCGCCATATGCAGATATCCAAATAATTTTGTTGGTTGGAAGGGAAGAATTTTGATTGATGCATCCCTATTTACTTTACTTAATTTATTTCCAGATGATTTATTGAACTTTCATCCAACACTGAATTGTTCAGCCATGCGTTTTGTTTAGTAGCATTAGAGGCATTTTTCTTCCCTCTTTTTGTTGGATTATAACGACTCGCCAAAACACATTAATGTTTGCAGAGATATGAATACTTTTCAAAATTCACTGCATGCTTTTGGCTGTGTCTGACATAAGAGATATAATCAGTTAACATTTGCAGAGATTGTTTTTCATCTGAATCGATTCCTGCACTCTCCTCTTATTAGGTAGAAGAAGCCTTAAAAAGCTAAGTTACAGTTATTTTCTTACCAAATAATTTTTTTCCCTCTCACTTGTTCCATAATAAAAACTGCAAAAAATTTATTTTTTAAAAAAAAAACTGCTTTTATATAAACAGTCGCCTCTGGGACGTGACCTTGATTTAAAGGGTAACAAAATTCAAGCTCTGAAAATGCTGTGAAACAATCATGTTAACCTAACAAAAAATGAAAATTTAATGCAACTAATGTTTGTAAAAAGTGGTTTTAGATAGTGAAGTAATGAGTAAACATCTAAAGAATAAAAAATAATGAACAGATGTCACTTTGAGCTATGAGTTGGAGAAAAAAATCTAAAATTTATCTCAACATCAAATAGCTTTGTTACAGTCTAATCTATTTTTTTTTTAACCATCTGTTCCTTCATATTACTGTAGTTCTTTCTATTTGCAGCAGATATGATTTTAAAACAACAATTATACCTGCATTTGCTTTTCATGATGCATTTTTAATAATGTATGAACCTGCATGATGCTGTCACCCCCTCATACCACCATGTGCAAACCTTTTTGGAGAGATAAGCAGCTTTCTGCTTTTAACAGTATACTAGTCTGCTAAATGTACAAGATTATATTTGTCAGTGGGATGTTTTTCCAACCAATAATTCACAAAGCAACTTATCATCTGACTCTGTTGTGTATTCCAGATAATCTTCTTTGCGCTAAAAATAACTGCTGCTTTATTGTAGTATTTTATTCCATGCATAGTAGTTCTGGTTTAAAGATGTTTCAAATAAGTGCTTAAGCTGTAACCTTGTAAAACAATCCAAATGAAAGCGGTCTTCTATGCCTGGGAGAGAAAACTAACAAAACTGACTCCTCATCTAAAGTTAAGGTGCTGAAATTACCCTAAAGTTGAAATATAATACGAGCTTTTGGTGTTAACAGTGATTTGCAGTCAGGAAGTGTTTTAGGCCTCAGACTTAATTACCACATATTGCTTCATAAGATTAGAGTCTCAAACAAAGTGTTGCAATATTGTCTCAGTATGTTGAGAGTTGGTTGTCATGGTTTTGTCAAGGCAAGCTCGAGCTAGCCTCATAATTAATAGTTTGGTTATAATCGAAAAGTAAACCAATTTCTCTGTTCCTGCTAAGTGTCAGATTTGCTGTACATATAAAAGTGGAAGCAGGGATAAGTGTCGTTTTTAATTATCGGATAAATTAAGGTAAAGATATACGTTTATGCAAATAGGTTTTTTTCTGCATCAAGAAGCGAGGCTCTTGATGCAGAAATTTACTCAAATAAATTTTCAGTAAATATTTAAATTTGAGCTGCAGGACAAAGTGTTTTGCTTCCTGTGTTCTGTTTGTACCGTCTTGTTTCTGTGCAATTTGCACTTCATTTTGAACTCCCAGCCTCCAGGCCTGGGGGCAGAAAGCTGAGAGAGGTAATGCCTTTTCCATTGGTGTCAGTGACATTTTTGTGCTCCCTAATGTAGATAATGGCTTTTTCACTGCGGCTCGGGTGCTGAGCGAGGGGGGGGTTTGTGCTTCAGTGGCCGAGTCACTAAAGGGCACTGCAGAGCAAAACCAGGAGTGACGTAGTGATTGAGAGAGAAGAAGAGAGAGGATGGAGGGACTGTAAGGGAAATGCAGTTTTTAGCTTAACTGCTAAATTGTGATTTGGAGTACGTGAAATGAATAATATCTTAAGGAGCAGAGATGGTGCGAAGGCTGGTACTGCAGCTTGTTAAGCGACTTTTAACCTCAGGCTACTTTAAAGTGCTTGTTGGTCTGGCAAGTCAGGAAATGGGAAGGTGAAATCCATGCAGCCTTGCAGATTTTGTAAATGCAAGACAGTTTTTCACATACATGTTGTAGGCATGGCTGCCTTCCATCATTCTCTTCAGAAGCTTATATTGACACTGCAGATGTACATATTCTACAGAGAGAAACGTATTTAATTCACAGGTTTAATTCCTATGGAATCATTGAAAACGTAACATTGTCATAGAGAAGAGTACACCACCCTGTTTAAAGCAGACAACAAAGGTTTGTTCTGCATTTCTGCTTTCATAGTTTTAGGAGCTCCAACAAGAACATCCAGTTTTTACCTCGGTGTGTAAATTCCCTTTGTGTGATTGACATGTTTAAGACAATACTGTTGCGTTATGTCAGTAATAACGCACAGCAAAGTACAAACAAACACATTAAGGCTGATTGTATTATCTTTTTGTTTCTTGTTTTCTTTTTCTTTTTTTCAAAAACATATTGCAAAAACGACAGCATATGTTTATGATCACAGTTATGACATGTTTGTGTGTGATATTTGTTTAGTGCTGGGTGGGTAAAACGGTTAATGTATGGGATCATATTTAGAATTCAACAGCGTATCCATCTATTGTCCTTTCACTATTAAAGATTGGGTCTTCATGACCACTGTTTTTTGAGTGAAATCCAGACATCCCGGACTCCAGCTCTTTCAGGGGGATCAGATAGTCTTACTAGAAGTGAAGGGACCTATACTCCCTTATGGAGTTCTGGTTTTGAGCCTTTACTACATTTGTTCAGAAGAAACAGAGCCGGGTTTGAATTGCTTCGCTGCAGGCATAGAGTAGTTTTGGTGCCCCAGTTTCTGCTCATATTTGCAGCTTTAGGCCCTTGTGTAATGTACCACAGCAATTTTTTTAAAATACGATCATCACCCTTACCAAATGAAAATGCATTTGGTCTGTATGTATAAGTGCTGGTCATGAAATTAGATACCATGATCCTTAAACCAAGCACTGAGAGCTTTGGTAATGTGTACAGGTGACAATTCCTGTAGGAAAATTTTTATCTGCATGTCCAAAAAGATGGTCAGCTGTAGGATGCATAAAGGGCTCTAAAACTTTCTGGTAAATGGTGGCATTGACCTTGGAGCTCAGAAAACACAGTGGACCAATACCAGCAGATGGCATGGCATTGCAAACTATCACTGACTGTGAAAACTACACTGGACCTCAACAATGTAGATTTGTGCCTCTCCTCTCTTTGCTAGACTTTGAGATCCTGATTTCCAAAGGAAATGTAACCAGTAGTTTTATCAGAAAACATAACTTTGGACCACACAGCAACAGTCCAGTGCTTTTTGTATTAAGCCCAGGTGAGGCGCTTCTTACCCTGAATTCTGCAATCTCCGTGATTTCTCCACTGTTCACGTGTTTGTAAACAGTCATTCACCGGAGCATGGCTATTTTTTTGCTCCTTTTCGATCCATTGGAATCGGGCCAGGTTAAGATCGGCAATTGCACTCATATCAAACAGGAAAGGGAACATGGAGAAGATCCGGTTTTGCAAAGTTAAAACAGGATAATGACATCGCTAAACACAAATGAAAAAAATCATATTTAAACATTCCTAAAATAGAAGAGCTTTTTATTTAATTATTGAATGCAAACTACTGTTGTTTCAACATCTTCCAAGAGCGCATCTCACAACTTGAAGAGCATTTTCTTCTTGCAGGCATGGATGAAGAGACGCTGATTTTGGAAGTCCAGAACAAACACTTTTGTGATGAATGAAAAGAAAATATTTGCCCTTGTGCTGGATGCAGAGGGTAAAAATTAATGATGTCGTAAGAAATTAAGCGTTCATCTACCTCATTATTCCTATAAAGTAAAAATGAATAATATTGCACATTCTCTCTTCGAGCTTCAAAGAAGTCAGAGTGGAGCAAGACAGGAGTAACTGCAGAGTATAGGCGTTACATCATGAAAGTGGTCAGGAACGGAGCAGTATGGTTACGGAGAATGCAGAATTTTCTTGTTCAAGAGTTGCTTGATACAAGGAATGCATACGTCTGTGCACGGTGGTCCTTGAAGTTCTCACTCAAACTACAGTGCAATCTTTGGGGAATCTCCATTTTTTATTTTATTTATTTTTTCTCTGTAACAGTCTTCTCAAGGGTGCAGTTATCCCTATTGCTTGTGCCTTCTTTTTCTACCACATTGTTCCCTTCCCTTCATCTCTCTATTAATGGGCTCAGACACAGAGCTCTGTGAACAGCCAGTCCTTTAACAACGACCTTTTGTGTTTTGTTCTCCTTGTGCAAGGTGTCAATGGTTGAGAACTATCCAGTCAGCAGTCTTCCCCATTATTCCGTATTCTACATAACTACACTGGGTGACCACCTAAAGGCCTCATGTGGTTTTAGTTGGATGCCCGATTAAAGTTTGGCACCAGATGTCTTCAATATTCTTATATATTATTTCCTGATTTACTGAATTTGGGGTTATCATCAAAAGTAATAGAAACAAACACTTGAAATATATAAGCATGTGTGGGAAGGAATAATTTTCATTTTTGTAATGGAACTACTAAAATAAATATTTTTTTTCCTGATATTATAGTTTATGTAGGTCTTTTAGAAGTGAAATCCTTAATGTAAAATCTTCAATGCGTGACAATAAATGTCATTTGTTGTTCTGCCTCATAGACCTTTTATTGCTTTTTGATTTGTTTTGTTTTTTGCAGAAAAAAAAGCAATAACAGTCAAATTCCTCATCCGTAAATATAACACAAGGAACAACTACATGCAGCTGGAAAGAAAAAGCTGATATAAAATCCAATACAGAATGGACTGACTGAGTTAAAGACTAATTAGCTAGGGTTGTCCTGGGACAAAAATTTTCAAACTGGATGCCGATATTTGAAAGGTTGCCCGATACCATTTTTGATACTACCATGGCAACATTTCAAACAAAAGCAAACCTAAAATATAAAAAAATATTAAAAACATAACCTTTATTTACTTAATAATGGCAAAAGTAAGTTCAGACCCATCTATTGAGGATCGAAACTGACAGTAATTAAGGTAAAAATGAGCCAAAGAATGATCACTTCAAGGTTGCTTTTAGGCTTTAAAAAATGCTTAAATTTGTTTGTCATAAATGGTTAAAAACATACAGATCACATTTCAAAATGTGGTAAATACATTTAATATTTGGATAATAAGACAATGACGTTTTTGTGGTGCATTTTAGGTTTATTGGTTAATTTATTTGACAATTTATATGATTCTGCTTACATTTTTTTTAACTCACTCTTTTTTGAAACTATACTTTTATTACCATGGCAGGGGGATGTTGCTCTCTCCTCTCCTGTTCGCTTCAGTCTGGCTCACCAGAACTAGCCACTTAAGCCTCGAATAGCTTTACAACTAAGCAGAGGAGTGCAGGGGTGCGTGCTGGTTTATTTAATTGCTATACTTTTTATTATCTGACTGAGCTGTCAGCTGATTAATGTTCTCCATTGATTCCAACCATTGCATGGTTCAGAACTGCTTTCATGTGAAGCGCATCTGGAATAAAGAAGCTGAGACATGCAGAACTCAGCCATTGGGGTTTAATGTTGCAGAAACAGGAGCTTTAAGGAACTTTTTACTTTGCAGCAACAGCCTCATAGTTTTATCTTAGCTTGTAGCAGTTTCTATGTCATGACATGTCTAAAGGGAAAAGTTCCTCAAAACCGTACTTTTTTTCTTTTCAATACAGAGGGTGACTTGTTTTTTGGGTTTTTTCTGCCTGTGTTTGACGTGTTTGCAGACTAAACCTCCACTGTTATTATGGTCTGCTAATGATGCAAAGAGTCTTTGTCATTCCAATGTTTCAGCTGAAAGAATTGGGACAATTTTGCAAATTTGAATAGTTTACATTCATTTAGACACAAATTAGTTCATTCATTTTGACACAAGTTAGTTCATATTATCTTTGACTTAAAAAAAATTTCTTTCTGAGCCTCCTTCGTTCCTTTTGTTGCAGTGTAGAATGGAGAAGTCTTTACAAAAAATCCATTGTTTGCAAAAAATTTTGCAATTCAGGAAACATAGCTGCTTAGAAACGTATTGTTTGCTCCCACCTGTCCACATCTGTGGTTAGGAGCAATAGACTGGTCAGGAATTCTGCAGTATTGCTGCTCTGAGCTCTTTCACTCTGGTGAATTCACTAAAAGAACCTCTACATGCTAGAGGAGACAAAGATTTATTTATTTTTTTATTTGTATTCAAAGTTCTCTTATATCTGCTGTTTACCCCCTCTCATTTTCATGCACCCCTGCAGGGCCTGTTTGCATTTTTCTTCTATATGAGAGGACTTCTACCATCTTTCCCCACTTGGATCTGAAAGTGACCTCAAAAATGCAAACTGTAAATCTAAAAGCAGCTTTAATGAGCTAAACAGGCCATGAAAACCCAACAGTTGCACTGTAAACATGTGGTTTTGCTCCAGGCATCTCCTGAAGTTGGCTATTTTTCTACTCTAGCTGCATTTTAGCTGCCAGCTCATTTATGATTGCAATGAAGATTGATTTTTTTAAAGATATCCCAATTAGAAATTTGTGGGTGATTTCAGGTCCCTTTCCTTTAGCTACCAGTACTATTTTTGGCTGGAAGAGCTGTGATAGAAGGAAATGGAGCTGCATTAAATGATTTTTTTTTAGCATAGCTCACACTTGGTGTATGGAGGAACAGTAATGTACAGCATAACTTAAGCTTTTGTTTTCATAGAAACAGTTGTTATACAATCGGCAATATAAAACAGACCGTGTTGGCTATCAGCACAGGTAGCATTACAAAACAGCAGTGTTTGTACATATATAATAAATATTTATGGAGGTGCGTAAGAACCGTCCTGTGAGCTCATAGAAAAATAACTCCTAAACCTCAGTCCAGCATTTTGACTTTCAGGTTTTCTCATCGTACTCAACCTGATCATACTTTTCACAGTGATGTAATTATTTTTTTTTTTGTGAAAGGTCAGAGTATGTTGGTGGCATGGCTTAGATGAACACTATGACCCAGGAAGGCTACAGACAGGAATTCTTGACCTCTGCTTCTAAAGCCTAGTTATCAAAACACTTTATCACACGCTCTTTATCACCTGCACCTTTGTCATAAATTCCCGGGAGTTTCCCCACCGATTACATACTCATAAATCTTTAAAAGTTAAAAAGTGACATCAGCAGTATGTGTGCCTAATCATTTATAGGGGCCTGTATTTGTAAAATAACTGCTTGCAACTTAGTTAAATTTCTACATTTCTGTTTCATACGGGTAATGCTCTAGAACATGTTCTCTTAAGGCTGACACATATTCTTTTTAAAGCTTGGTTCATGATTAAACATGCCTTCACTTTTTGGTGCTTGTGGCTGCATCATTGATTAGGTGAAGCCTAAGCTGTGGTCTCAGCCAGAGCTCTGGATTACACTGGGAAACTTAATTCTTCCTATTTTTAGTCGTATATTTTTCCACCAATGGTGAATCATGGGATAAGTGGTTTAAGAATGTAGATTTAAACAGAGCCGCTGAAATTCACCTTTGCTACTGTAAAGGATTAACAGCCCTGCCATCATATGATCAACTTTGGTTTTAGTTTTCATAAATAATCAGCAACGTACACGCTTTTATGATCAGGAAGGATTCGTCAGTCAATGACATTCTGATCTTTTTATCCCTAACTTTATCCTCAATTTACTACAGAAAATGATCACTCACCCAGCTAATCTGCTTTTAACTTGAAAGCACAAAATTTATAAGTTCCATTCAATGCCAAGCTGAATTCAGTTGTATCTTTACATCTGTTCTTGCCTGAAGGATAAAGATGCTGGAATGAAGATATTCCAACCTTTAGGATTAAAATTTGATGCTTTTACCTTTTTCAACTAATACTTTTCCAGGAAGATGCTGCTTTGTTTACATGTTAAGATGCCATACCAGAAGTCGCAGGCATAATTTTTTAAAACATAACTTGATCAAGGATTACCACGTCGGTAACATGCAAGAGCTGGGTTATCAATATAAATTTCAAGAATCGATTCAAGTGCAATTCTCAATTTAAAACCGATTCCCTTCTTAACCGTCTATCGCAATTTAAATGACTGGTAATGAGAACCTTTTCTTAGCTGTTACCTCAATTCAGTGACTGTAATGCAACATGTTGATGCTAGTTACGTTCTGTTTCCATTGTAAAGGCAGTGGAATTTATTTTTTTTTTAATGAATTTCTGGTTAAATGAATACATTTTTAGGAATTAATATAAGAATTTTATTTTATTTTTTAAATATACCTCCCTATTATTTGTCTTCTTTTTTTATATATCTGTTCAACTCAGAGCCAGCTGGTCACCCTGCTTTAAATGTCTGGTACAGGTGTAAGATGTGCTGTTATACGTTAAACATTGAAGAATCCTGACTCCTCACAAACATATTTCAAAAATATTGTGTTACATTTCTCTACCATCTGCTTCTGTGCTCCGGTTTGCCAAGTGATTAAATTCCAGGATATCTTTCCACTTGCAGGCAATGATTTGCTTACATAAAAATGTCTCACTTTGAGCAACTGAAGACTGAAAAGTCTTTAGTTATAATTCCAATAAGCACAGTTTATCCCCCCTGACATTATTATCTTGATTAAAATAACAGTTTTAAAGTAAATCCTTGGAAAAAATATCCCCCTCCAGCTACACAATTTGCAGTAGAGAACAAAAAAGCAAAAAAAAAAACAGAACAGGTTTTCACAAGACACCTCCAACACGTCAGTATGAATAAAGGGATGATGGTGCAGAGGGATATAACTGGAAAAGGGCACACATGCTCGACTGGCCCTCCTGAGCTCAATAAAGGTTAGTCAAATACAATAAAAGCCTGCAGAAAGGATGATGAGGGTTGTTGAGCGTCTTCTCTCTGGTCTGCACAGCATTTCCAAACTTTTTTTATATCTGGAAAGAGTTGTTTCCTAGAGAATCAAACCTACCATCCTGCAAAAAGCGAAAAGAGTAGGGATCCTAGCCAGAGGAGTAATACATTATGTCGGCATCTTCTTGGCCACAATCCCCAGTGAGCGGAGGCCTGTATTAACAAGGTTTGCACACGCCTCTGAGCTTAACACTTCGCATTCCACTGCAGCTGTAGAGGGAGGGGTTAGGAGTAAATAGAGCTATGTGACTAAGTGTAGCTCTCCAGGATGGTAAAACCTAAGATTATTCATTTTGTCTAGTCACGGCACACACTTGTAAATACAGTTTGTTTTTCTCTACCTACATTTGACATCCTGAACTCTGTAAAAAATTTGCAGGCATTTAAATAAAACCCGCCTGTTATTTAGTTTGCTAAACGAACCCTGTAATGCTGCAGCTGTTTTCATTTGTTTCCCGTTCTAAAGAGTGAGTCTGCAGTCTATCTTTGAGCGTGTTTATGTTTGTGAGCATGCAAATTCCTCAGAAAAGAACAGAGCTTGAGTCAGCATCATAGCTTCTGTGGAGTGGTGACCCTGCTTGTGCGCACCACATTCATGGATGTGAGACTTGTGCAGAAACACACACCCTGGCCACCAAAAAGGAGGGCCTAAATGGTTGTTTTTACCGTAGCATTGCCCCTAAAATTAAATTCCTTTATAGCACTCTGTGGATTTGAAGCTTGTTCTTGGTCCCCAGTTTGTGTTTGAACACTTACGGGAAGAGCTCCCACCACCTACACACAGACACACACATGGCCTAGATACATCACAGACACAGTGTGCTGAGCGGTCCTCTGAAGAATGAATATTTCATCTTTTTGTTTGCTAATCGGACTGCTCATCCTCTGTCCTTCTTAATGTGTCTAATGAGTCTAGTTGCTTTCTAATTCATTCATGACTCAGATTGCTGAGTCCTTTGAACATATTATGTGATGGTCTCATCAATGATCAAGCCTTTTGCTCTGAGTAGTTGTGCTAGGACATTTTACCATATTTTTTCTATTCAAGGAGACAAGTTTGTCTAGCATAATTCAGAACATGGACAATTCAAAGGTTTTTACATATTTGCTCGTTGGTTGCATCTGATATATACCGCTATGTCCTTCTTTAAATAAATTAAACATGAATTATCACGACTAAAATTAAGTAAGAAATCGGATAATTTGATAACCACAAGACACAAAACTCTTCAGCTTTGTGTGGTTGTCATAATTATGGAGCAACATTTACAATTTAGACTGAATTTAGTAGATCTATTTGTGTTGTTTGGTTCGATATTTGTTGTCTGAACGTATTTGCAGTGGTTGTAAATAGCTTGATTTTTGGTTTTAAACGAAAAATATATATGAAATGGTGGGGGAAAAACAGACTTTGTAAGTTTTTAAGTGTTCTTAAGTCCAACAGGAGAACAAAAACAAAACATCAAACCACTTTCTTTTGCTTCATTACTTTGTAGATGATGGAGCTCTTTAGTTTTTGAAGAGGAGACAATCGGCTGATTTCATGTTACAGTGGCTCAGTTGGTGCATCTCTGAAATAGATGATTAAAAATACGGTGCTATATATAGATAAAGATTGGGCTACCATGGGGTGTGATCATTGCAGTATTACTCCGCAGGATGAAGGTCTTGGGTTCAAAAGCTCAACTGGTGACGGTGAACAATTTACCTTAATACATTTAAGTGACAAATGAAGTAAAATAAAAACATATTCATCAAAGAATAAAATAAAGAATATTGATAATAACAAATAAATGCATTAATCATGTATTTAATTAAGTGCTTAAATCTGCTGCATTTGTATAAAATGCACCGCAAAAGAATGATAATAATAAAAAATATTGATATTTGAGGTGAGTTAAAAAAATGCAAGCAAAAAATGTCTGTAAAATAATCTAGCTGCCACACAGAACTAAGAAGAGAACCAAAAAAAAATCAAAAATGTTAACATTTAAACTGAAGACTCTGACCTTCCTTTGTTTTGTTTAAAAAATGAAGACCCAGGAATTCAGCTTCTTATCCAGCAGTGCTGGGAAACAGACAGATTTTTTG
The DNA here is from genome assembly GCA_030533445.1 of Cyprinodon diabolis. Taxonomy (NCBI): domain Eukaryota; kingdom Metazoa; phylum Chordata; class Actinopteri; order Cyprinodontiformes; family Cyprinodontidae; genus Cyprinodon; species Cyprinodon diabolis. The sequence goes on along the minus strand of CM060080.1, from coordinate 33,334,908 downwards.
GGAAGGCTCATCCACAAGTCCAAAAGCTCTCGCATATCTGATGTCAGGGTTAAATACCAACAATTATCCCATAAAAACATGGTGCCTAAAGAGTCTCAATAAGATAAACAACATTCTTTTTTTTAGAAATAAAACATTTTTCATCACCAATGTAATGTTCAGTGGAAGTTTTCAGCTCTGCAGAATTATCTTCCACATCCCAAACAGTTGCACAACCACTTGCTGACGCTACTTTAGACTTTAGGGGCCACCTAATTTCTTTAATTCAACTTGACCACTTAAACAGCGTTGAAACAATTGATCAAATTATTTTTGATAGTTGAAATAAACGTAATTTAGTAATGAATTAATAGTTAACTGGAGTATAGAGACTATAAAAGGTGCCTTTTACTGACAGAGCAACCCACTTAGAGCAGTAATTCTACCAAAATTGTAAAAATAGAAAAACAAATGTGTAAACATTTTGCATTTAAAACAAAAAAAATATTTTTTGGTGTGTCAATATCCTCCATCCAGAACTCCTCAAGTGGAAAAGTTTTAGTTTCACCTAGTTTAATTTTATTAAAAAAAAGTCTTCTTTAAGGAACCTTCTGCTATCCTAGTGTTAATCGATTCATCGAAAGAAAGAAATCGACAGATTAATCAATTTGCAAATAATCCTTAGTTGTAACCCTAAAGCAGAATAGCATCAGTGCATGGTTTGTATAAGCCCTATAATTCAGAATCCTGAAAGATTTAGCTTAAGTGTTTTTGTCCTGACTGGACTCTGACAAAGAATCTGTGCGAAGATCTGAAGATTATGGTGCTGGCAAAGAGGCCTTCAAACACTTAGAGCTTATGAATAGTTATCATTTTTCTGAATATCAGTGGAAACATTCAGAGATCTGATCAGCATTAAAGTAATGTGAACTGCTGTGGTAATTATTAAGACAGGTATAAATTAACTTTTGATAAAATGTGTCTTAAATAAAAACGCAACATTTTTTTAAATCTATTTATTACATGTATGTTTCATTTTTCCACCAGAGGCAAGTTCTGGAGTGATGGAAAAGATTTTTATAAATTTTTGACTAAGTTTATATTAAAAGCTGGTAGACATTACAAGAATAAATGCCAGTGAATTAAATCAAACACGGAAATTTTCAACCAAACATTTTAAATGTGCCGAGCATCTAAAGTAACTGATTAAGGAACTTGTTTCTGCCTGTTCAGCAATATAAGCTGCATCAACATTTTATTTGATAAGATGATGAGAATCAACTGTTTTCTGCAAAGTAGATTGTTCCAGGAAGTGAGGTGAAACATGCAGATAAGAGTTCAGGGCATCCAGAGATTATAATGTATAATTAATTAGATCATAAAACCTGTAGATTGTAAAATTCATACTGTCTCTTTTTTTTTATCTCAAAGCAGATAAACAAACAGGATCATGTCTTGTTGAACTTAATAGCTAATGTCTGATCAAGCCGTGGTGATCAGCTGTGGTGATGGCTTGGTTGAAACATCATGTGTTTAAAGATGCCCGTTTCGCTGCAGCAGCAGCGCTGATACTGAGCCACATCCTGAAAGCTTATCTCACAGCGTGACACTGAAGCTTAGGCAGATGCTGTTTGTCTGTGTGTTAATAAGCTCCACAGGGAGGTTCTGGATGAAAAGCAACGATGGTTAATTCATACAAAGTGACTTTTACTTCTAACGAGAAGTATAGAAAAGCAGGATTTTAAAATCACTATTCAGCCTGTTAGAAAGCAACTAGTAAATATATGAATTTTCTCTTTTTTTTTAGTTTGTGCTTTGTAGCCTTGAAGTTTACTGAAAATAGTTTAGGGAGGCGCATTTTTTTTTATCAATGATATGCATTAAGTAAAGAATAATGACCTTGGAGCAGCAGACATTAAAACAAAAGAAAAAATTTGCAAACCCTTTTTTTTTTTTTTTTATGAACCCAGCAGAGTGATGTTTATCTGAAGGTAATGTTATTCTAAAACACATTTTCCCAAAGTGGATTACAGCTCCTCGTTGCTTCATCTGTGCTGCAGTAGGTGACATTTAACCGTGTAAAGCTTCCTAACTGATAATAACACTTAAAGCATGAGTTGTGGCTGTCGATTCAGGTTTATGGCTTAGATTTGTTATCTTGGGGACAATGTGATCATGTTTTTTTTTTTTCGGTGTGACTCAAAAGAAGTCGAGACAGACCCATTTCTGCCTCTGAGGAAACTGAACCTTTTTCTAACAATAAGCTAAAAATGAAAGTTGATCTTCTCAAGACAAGGTTTTAAAAGCCACAAGTGTTCTTGAGTACCTCAGAGATACACCAACACAAAGTGATGCTTAATTAGGTTAAAAGATAATACATGATCAAATTTTATCTGATGAAAAGTATCCCTGCACTGCAAAAAAACGAAATCTAGATGAGTAATTTTTTCTTAAAATAAGTACATTTTTCTTGAATTGAGGAGGAAAAAGAGACATTTTGCCAATGGAACAAGATAATTTACACTTAAAATAAGAAAACACAACTACATTGTCTTATTTTAAGTGCGTATTATCTACTTATCTTATTTTAAGAGTAAAAATTCTCATTCCATTGGCAAATTATCTCATTTACCTTCTCAAATTAAGGATAAATACACTTAATTTAAGACATTTTTTACTTATTTCTAGATCGTTTTTGCAGTGTGCAGCATGCTGGTACCACTACCATGTGTCTTCCATGGAGGTGGTGTTTTCATGGTGATTTATAGTTTTAATTGTTCTTTATTCAAGACAAAAAGTTCCCATATTTGCACCGCCCTATCCGTTACATGTTTGCTTTGCTTATTGAGTCTTCTTTTATTGATGCTGTTTATGCTGGGCCCATCAGTTTAGGTGGAAAACAGTGTTTTGGTAGTTTTACATTTAAGATAAACTCTTATTGTATTGTGATGATGCTGCTTAAACATTTCTTCATGCCCGCTCCTGGGGGTTTGGCTCTATTGATAATTTTCCCAATGGATAAACCTTACACACACAAGCATACTCTCACAAACACCTACAGGCGCTTGGATCCGGTTACTTACATACTCGCCAAGTGTTATCTTCACCTACCACTTTATGCATTTTGTATTGATTAATACTGTATGTTGCTGTATTGTATTTCTAGTTCTATATCAGTTTGCTGTGATGTTCCTTTTACATCTCTCTTTGCAGGTGATGAAGCAGACTGATGAAGTTTTGGCAATATCCCTCTTTTGTCTTCTTTTTTTCACCTTTTCTCCTTTTTTGTTGTCCACATAACATGATTTTTTTTCCTACATAAACCATAATAAAACTGTTGACATATATAAATCAAGCAGAACACTATGGCGAGAACGATAAAGCTCCACTTGTGAGAGTAAAATCTGTTTGGCTCTTTCTGGCATTAAGACAATTCCTATTGTCACATTGCCAGACAGGACATACACAAAAAATAATAATAGTAAAACATTACTGCTTTCTCTGTGTTTGCTGATGTTCATGGGGCTGTTTGGTCACTAAACCATTAACCATTGAGGCCTTCACAGAACAACTGGATCTATTACAAGTGCACATTAACTAGTTTGATCAAATCTAAGGGAAATTGGTTTCTTGTATTTATTTATGGGTTTAAATTAAAAGAGGACTAAAACATTTATAAGCCAGTGTCATTTACAAATATACACTGAAGCTGTAAGGTTGTAATGTGATAAAAATTTGACAAAGTTAAGGATGTAAATACTTTAGCATGAAACATAAAAAGTTATCAAAGTTAAGCTCCTGATCCAGTTGGAGAAGCCATTTTTCTCTCTTTATTTTATTTTGTATTAATAAAACCGCAATTAAAATATTGCTATGGCTTGGCACGTCCGCTCAGCCTCTTTGTCCTCTTCCTAATCTGTTTTAGCTTTAATCTATGGCTCAATCTTCTTGCATTACACTCAGTAATGGGATTGAGTGCGTCAGTTTCAACTGCTGCGCGGTCTGGCTTATTCAATTTTTTTCTTTAGCAGGCGGACAATTGACAACCAGACATCCCAGTTACTGCTTTATGAGGGGACTTGGAGAAGCTTGCTGTATGATGACAGCAAGGGAACCCTGATGACGCACAGCCATGAGCATGCACACTTCCAAATTAAAAAGGGCAGTGAGGCTTGAAGATGCCCTCTTTCTGCCGCTCCCCCTACCTCCTAACGCCCTATCTTCCATCAGCACTCTCCTCTAATGCCTTATTCATCATTATGTCTTGTACTCCAGATAAGCATGAGGTATTTAACACTTTGTTGAGCCTCTGTCCTTGAGGATGAATGCTTCTCACTGATGTTATGCCCAAGTTCCTGAGGCAAACTTTTATTCACTAAAGCAAGGCCACCTCGAAGGCTCTCCTTTTGTTGGAATTAACAAGGTCGTTCAGTCTATCAAATAAAGGCGTTTGATGTGGTGATGTCTGACTGAATAGTGTTGGGAGCATCCGTCACTTCTTGTGCAGATTTGAAAGTGTACTGCTTATTCATTATCTTTAAACTTAGCTGTGGTTAACATAAGTCTTGATGGAAAATCGCATTGGTTTCATAAGAGGGACTTTGGACTGAGACACACAGAGAGAGATCTATAACCATGGCTCACACTCTGCAGGTACGCACCATGATGCACATCTTATCACTGTGAGTCAGAGTTGTGTTTATGCAGAAGGTTAATTGAGGCTCTCTGGAAGAGTTTTAGTACAAATTAAAATGGCTGGGTATCCTTTGCAGCACCAACAGAACTTGTTATGATATCCCCAGTAGACCCAGCAGGGATGTGTGTTACATCCGTAAATAAATACATGTGCATGTGCTCCAGAGTTTGGTGAAAATAAGTCTGTATGGATATTTGTTTACATTGATTGCAAGGCTTGAGTAAAGGGAAGTTTGCAATCAGTAAAGCAAATGTTGATGGGGGTGGTAGTTTAGGTGGTTCAGATTGCTGCTGGACGCACACACCCACACATATGCTGACCGGGAGATATGGTTTATAGTCCAATTACCCAGCCTGCCTCTTTGGTAGAAAGGAGCTCTAAATCTTCAGATCCTTCTGCACACAGTTTAACCTCTTCCTCTGCCTGCCTTGAGGCTAGAAATGTATGGCACAGTTTCCACAGGATGTTATACAACTGATCTCTGTTTGGTGCTTTTTTAGATAAATTAGGAATATTTAGCGTCATGTAAGAAAACTAACAAGCTCTTTTTAAGCCTTGATCTTACTTTTACAGTCCATCTTATTTTAAATTGTGGAATTGATTTTTCAGAGTTATCACAGTAGGATAAATCCAGTCTGGAAACAGTTGGGCTCAGAAACATTGATTTTCATACTTTTTGCCTCAGCCTTTAAGTGTTTTAGCTTTTTACACACACAAACACACACACACACACATATAGCAACCTATGCAGAAAAACTTGATTAAGATGTACAGTGAGTTGACAGTTGCAGAAAGCTATAACTTATTTAGATTTTATGCATCAAACTCCATCATCAGCACTTGAAACAAACTCCGTATAACATCAGTGGCAATGAGAAGGTTTCTGGCAGAAAAATATGATTTTAGTAGAGAAGTTGACAATGAATATTGACTTAAATAATCCAACAAACTGGTACCCAATGGAGGAATATAAAAGCACAGTTTGATTACTCCAACCTGCCTATGTCTAACTACAGTTGCAAATGACGAGTGGCAATTTGAAATTTCTGGTCACAGTGAGATTGATATAAATCCTTCTCTGGCTCTGGTCAGCATTGGATCAGCACTCACTCACATAGACATGCATCATTACGTTTCTCTTGATACCAGAAAGTCCTACTTTATATCATTGAGTCCTCACTTTGTTGCCTCTGAGGGCTTAGCTTCATTAAATTAATGCAGATTTTACAACACTATGGGAAACCCTTTGATTGTATAAATCATGTTATATGTGTAGGCACAAAGAACACTGATGCTGTTTAGTTTGGGTAAATAGGAGAAATTGTGATTTGTGCATAAAAGTGAAATCCTCTTTTAAAAGACACTTTCTTGTCTGCTTAACTCTGTTACAAACACCTCAGGTTATTTTGATGGTCTATCTCAAGCCACCTGTCCCATCTCTAACTTTATTTCCTCTTCAGTCAGGTTTGAATCACCTCAGTTGAACCCATATTTTAGTTGTTTATTAATCCTGGGAAATCATCCACACTTCTTCCTTATCCCATACGGCCTTTTAACTCCTGTTCTTTGGCCATTTCAAAGAAGGACCTTGAAATACATGTTTAACTCTGCATTCACAGCAGTCTCGGCACAAAGAAACTGAGCATTTTTAGCATAGTTTGCAAACCATGCACATCAGTTGTTTCTGCACTCGCCCTTCCTCGTTCACTCCGAATAAGGAAGAATGACAACCAAAATAGACCAGAAATGGAACCAATCTGTACAGTAAAATTTCCAGATTAAATAAAACTATTGAAAAATATATTTGGATTGTGTTCTAGACTGCCGAGAAGTTGTTGAATTCATCAGGTCCATAAAAAAACTACAAAACATGAGTGAAGTATATTAATACTGAATTAATGATGGCTTTTAACCTTTTAATAATACATTAAAGAAAACTTTTTCTTTAATTGAAACTGAACTAATCTGAAGACTTTATATCTGCCTCTTAGTTTTTTTTTTTCCTTGTCACCTCTAAGAATAATGGCACCAATTAAAAAGCCACTTGACCTGACCTAGGTGCCCCTCAGATGTGTGATACGATAGATCAAGTGCGCTGTCCTCTTAATCTCCTCTGCCCATTCATAGTTACCATCTGCCGGTTGTCATGGCTACCATACAGTGTCACTAAGCCCCAGTTCCGACTTTTGCTTCCTAGATGAAAAAAGTTTACTATAACTGGCATAGACAGATGCGCACAAACAGGATTCCCATCAATTCATATTGGTAACTTAATGAGGGGTTTTCATAGATTGATCTGTCTGGTTAAAATGCAAATTCATCCACTAAGAATCAGCTTCTCATTTTTTTTCCCATCAAATGGAGCCACGATGATTAACAGCCTAGCGTTTTTTGTGAGCTAAATAAAGGATGTACTCAGAAGGGTGTCTGATATTATAGCCCGACACCAGCCTATTGAAGGCCATCATTCCCGCCAGAACAAATATGGAAAGCTTTGTTCTCCTGCATGATGTGAAGAAGGTTCTGACATCATGCTCCTTGTTGAAGTAGAGTGCGATGATACAGGAGTACTCTATTTGTGAATACAGAGGTAGGCAAATGTTACCTGGAAGCACCGTGCAAAAAGCTTTCCTGTGCGCGTGTGTGTGGCCTTGCCTCGTCTATGAAGAGGAAGCTGGCAGACAGGAGAGAAAAATCACAGTTGCCATAGCTTCACGGTTTTCCCTCTTAAGTTTGATTGAGGAAAATGCTGTTACCATTTCATCTCATCATTCATAGATCTTGTTACAGATCATGACGTTGATTCTTACAGGTCTTTTTTCTGTCTCATAGTTGCCATTTCTGGTACAGAAACCTTTTTATATTCCTATGTTTTTAGGTTGCTTCTAACTTAGGTCCCCTGCCCCCCTTTCTACTTTTTCTGTTATTCAGCAGTTTCAAGAGTCACACCCAAGAGTATAAAACCTTTGGCACTTGTTGCCATGACTACAGTGTCATATGCATTACAGGAAGTGCAGCACTTTATTCAAAAAGTATTTTGAGTGCAAGATTTCAGAACCTCACTGGGGATAAGAAAACTCTGTTTTCTGCAAAAAAAAACAAAAAAAAAACGGACAAGGTAAAAAGAAAAAAAAGTTCAGGAAAAAAAAAAAAGGAAATCAAAATGTAATTTGGAGTGGAACAAGATGCAATGATACTGTAATGCCAGCCTGCTACTTCCTTGAACCCATGCCTTATTTTATCGAAGCTGGGATGAAGAACCTATTAACATATTGAGCTATTGTGAGGTAAAACAGTTGTTGCTTACAAACGTTTTACATCATGTTAAAATGAATAAATCATAAAATATACACTTAATGTATGTTTTGTACACTTGTGAAAATGGTGAAAAAATGACACTTTGGATGTTTCAGAGCTTGAAAGGGCCCTATGGCATAGGTTCTGTCATCTATATTATGCCTTAATTTAGCAACCAGTAGCAGGACCTGATCAGTCAGCCTCTGCCCCTGGAGCTGTCTGACATTTGGATAAAGATATTAGCAAAGATGATCATTTTAGGATATTTTCCTCCTAAGGCAAGCTATAATTAAATGGTGATTGGGTTTAGGCATGCCAAGGGATGCTTGGTGATTTAATAGTCAGGATGTTTTTGCTCAAACAGGTCAAAACCTTTTATTAAGATGCATAATTATTAGGCATCTTCTTAGCTTTTGGCAAAATGGAGCAACAAAGCCACCCAGTAGACTATAAATCTAAACTATTACTCTAAAAAGATATCAAAAGTCTTTCATAGGGTCCCCAGTGCTTTTGAAATTGCTTTGATCTTGGGTTATTATCGCAGTTCAAGGGGTTTGAAGAAAACTAATGCTGATTCAGCAACAAATTATCTACCAAACATTTAAGACCTCAACCTAAGGCCTAAATGCATTATGTAGCTCCATCAAAATCAAACACATGGAACCCAAGGACGCCTGAAAGCATCACCAACTCAACGTGACACATAAACTGGGCAAAGAAATATCTGAAAACAGATTTGGGGAGTGAGATGAGAGTCTGTGGATGGACCAGATGGATGGGGCCATGGCTGGATCAGTAACTGGCACAGAGCTCCATGTTGAGTCAGAGGCCAGCAAGGTGGAGGGTGAATTTTAGCTGTCGCCGTGTCATCAGAGATTTGTAATTTGACCTTCTCAGCTTTACTTCTAACTTTGCATCAACTCCCAAACCTACTGTTAGATTTTAAAGCACATTTTATCCAAGTGAATGTGAAGGAAAGGCTGTACATTTTGAAAAAGAGCAGTGCAGCACAGAGCCACATCCCTTTTATCTAAGTGCTTCTCTACATGGTGGGTTCATAGTCTTAAAGATGATGTCATGGCAATCTTTCTCATCCAATCTGAACCCCACAGAGAACCCTGCAGGCTCTGCTTAAACAGGATATTTACAGAAAACAGCCCACCTATCAGAACAGTGCCTGAGATGGTGGTTGCTGCTGCAAAAAGTTGATTATCAGCAGCCCAAGAAACTGAGTCATATTGTTCACTGATTACATGTTCTTAGACTTGAATATTCACTTGAATAGATGAACATAAACATGCCATGTTTATGTTTGTTGCAATGGGCGACAATGACGTCGGGAAAATATGTTTGTCCTGCAATTGGAGGGTTGTCGGTTGAGCCCCAGCTTTGGCTTTCAGTGTTGTTGTGTCCTTGTGCAAGACACTTCACCTGCATTGTCTACTGATGGTGGTCAGAGGGACTGGTGGCACAAGTGTACTGCAGCTTTGCTTCTGTCAGTGAGCCCCAGGGCAGCTGTGGCTACAATGTAGTTTGTTTTGCTACCATCAGTGTGTGAGTGTGTGCACTAATGGGTGAATGACTGAATTTAGTGTAATGCACTTTGGTCAAGTCTCCTGACTTAAAAAGCGATAAAGGCTGTAAAGGCCATTTACCAATTTGTGTTTAGTTATCTAATACATTCGCACTGCTTTTTTCTGTCCTAATAGAAAATCAGTGAGTTTAATGTGCTGCTTAAAATGCAACCTTTACTTCCTTAAATACTGAGGTTTTATTTTTTGGGGTTTTTTTATTTTTGTTTTTACAGAGCTAGTGGCTCGTGTTTTTTTTTTCTGTTTTTTTTTTTCTTTGTTTAACCAAGGCACACCCTTCGAGGTTTATTGTTTATTGAGAATTTTGATTAATTCAGAAATTCTGCAGTTATTTGAGAATAAAATGAATCCCTAAAAGCTACAACTTGTCTCATAATTTTTGCCTTTAAGAAGCTGCTCAGAACTACAAGCAATCAGCCAGCTTTGCTTTAACACTGATGACCTCATTGTTTATATTAGCAGCATCCATACTTTTCATATGTCGGGTGTTTTTTGTTTTTGTTTTTTTAACTTCCTGTCATTTCTGCCCTACTTCTATCGCTTCCTCATCAGTACTGTCACTGTAGATATCAAACAAGGTGCTTCCAGACTGGCTCACTGCTGAGCTGCCTATCATCTTACTGCTACCCTTGCTGCTGCTATTAATAATACAGATGCCACCACAGGATTTCGTGTAGCTTCCCTGCTAATCCTGTACTACTTCCTGTACCATTACCTCCGTCTTCATTTGATTGGTTGCATCTGTGAATGATGAGATGCCAGCTGTCAGTCAGTGGCGCCACGTTTACAATTTGATTATTTGATTTCTGTTCTGTTGTTTCTAGATTTGAGTTCACTGTGGGAGATGCAACAGATTGGGCAGTCTGCTAAAGAAGGGATGAATTTAACAGTAGCCCGTAATCTGCTCATAAAAAAAAATCTTTGATTTTTTTTCCCCTCTTTCTTTGTGGATTTTTTAGTTCTGTTGGTTTTCTGGGGTCTATACTGACAACAGTCTTCTATTTTTTAGTTGAATAACAGCAGGTATTCTGGTAAAGAGGAGGATAATCAGGTTGAGAGCCGGGGATTAGGACTAGAAGTATTTGTCATGGCTGTTACTTCTGTGCTCTTTGCAAGCCTGTAGTTGATCCTTCATCCTGAAACAAGACTTTGTTTTCTTGGTGCACGTTTTTTTGCACAGGGACCAGGTGAAAGCACATCTGGTTTAACACTCCTGCCAACTTCTGTAATGTCTTTGTGTATCTGCCTGGTCAGTCTGTGCTGTGAGAACAGGTGCTGCCTGGGGGAAAAACAAGAGACAGGGGACCTATGCAGAATTAAAGAAAGGGAAAAGTTCAGGAAGACACGTAAAAATGTGTGCAAAGGGAGAGGAAAGTTTGTTGTTGAACAATACCTTAACAAGTAGTGTCAAAACTTCAATCATGAATTAAAATATGTGGGAATTACATTCAATAAATGTTTGATTTCAGTTATTCAGTTCACTTTTGCCTTTGGTTTGAGCTAAAAGATTCTGTTGTATTTTTCTTTTTTTTTTAACCAATATCATGACTGTGATTTTATTTTTGATTTTCCTTTGCACGTCCCACAATCATGTAGTGCCTAGCTCTGGTTATTCGGTTCAAATGTCTGCAGAGAGAAACAGAAGTAGACATTCCTTTCTCCCACCTGACAGATTCGGGCCCCTTTCCTTGGGCATGTCTGGACTCTCCTGCTTCGAAACAAAAGAACAAAAAAGACAAACCTATTTTTGAGTTCTTCAAATTCCTTTTTAAATTCTGTTTGTATGAGCATGTAGTTAACCACATTGAAAACAGATATTTTAAGGGAATTGAATTCAGCATAACCACATGCTTACTGGTATGACATAGCATCAGTAATATTGAAAATTAAACTTGTTAACCATGTTTCTAAAGTAAATGTAAGTTAATTAAAATCTAAGGGGGAAAAAAACACATTTTGGTTTAAATTTCAAACCAAATCTCGCTGTTTAGATGGATAACAGTAATTAGACATGCAAACCAAGCTGACACTTTACCAGTGTTTACGCTGTGGGTGTTGTGTTTCAATATACAACAGGGGGCATTTATGACTCTGTACCATAGCAGGTCGCTGTTCCTAAAAACATATTCTCGAAAAAGTGAGCTCTGACTTTAAGCCATGAATCACAAAAATGGAAAATCTCTAAAATCCAGTGCATCTGTTGCTGCATTAGAAACACAAGGAGGAAACAGTTATTTCCTGCACTGTAAAAGACCAATTATCAGCTCAAAGCTTGGGACTGCTAACTCCACAATGAGACATCTGATAATTCAGTCTAGCAGCACTGTAAACTTCCCCCAATGTTAGACTGAAAGTGTTGATAAATGCATTGTTTGGGCAGCCTGACGAAGACTTTGGCTGTATGCATTTCCCACATTTCCTCAGTCTGTAGGCCCACTCCCTCTTTGGAGAGATTCCCACAGACTAACAGTGTTTTATTATATTTTTACAGCTTCACAATAAATTGTTGCATACAGTATTGTCATTGTAACACACTGCTTTTATATTATTTGATAAACTGAAACCTGCATGATATTCAGAAAAGATCCAGCTGCAATATTATTGCTCAATGTTCCAACTAGAAATGTTTGCATTAAACCGATTGTCCACACTTAAAGTTCTTGTTTATCATAATCACCATTGGAGAACATCAGGTACAGATTCTTAAAGACCAATGCTGGTACTGATCATTTAGGCATCTGTCTGACTGATCTTTAACATGTGGTGCAAATGTATTTAATTAATAGTTTTTGGACTGGTTATTTTGAGTTGACATAGATTTTTCTTCCTCCATTTACATGATAAACATACCTCAATGATAACGAATGGCACTAAAGTCACCATATAAACAAAAAGAAAAAATATTTACTAACCATCAAATAAAACATTAACAATTCACAGCAAATGGTCTTCCCTTGATGTTTAGGCATTGCTGATGAACCTACTAATGAACCAACAAATGCGTAAAAGAATCAACCTACGCTTCATTTTCAGCCCGCTAAAATACACTGGTGAAAACCCTTGGATGTAAACAACAAAGCAAAGAAATTATGAACTATTCAACTAATTAAACTAAACTAAATAAAATTTAATCATCATAAGAAAACTACAACTCTTATTTTTTAATTATATGTTGTAATATATTTTATAAAGATTATGGCAGCCACAGTTTTCTGATGAGCAGAGCTGTTGGAGAAAATGGCGTTAAAAAAAGTGGCTCATTGATAATGCAGGTGAAGCTGGGCCATCAGCTGACCTCCACAGTCACAGCGTGTCACTGAAGTGCATAATAATATTAGCTATGCTAATTTATGTTAGCTGCTTGGGCTGCACAATATATCACATCACTGTTTGCTTTGCTTATAACAAAGAACTGCCTGGACATCATTAATCTTAGCTAATCATTTGCCTCGTGTTCTCTACCCCTACAGTGAATCTAGGGACATTTTTATGCTGTAATTCTGTGCAACCATGCTTTAGAGGGTAAAGCAGTGAAATACTGGCTGAATGATTGATTGCAGTCAGATGTTTAAAACTAAAATGTAAATAATTATTCCATTTATTTTTGGAAAATGCATAAAAGACACAATGGACGGTGTGCAGGTGGCGCAGCGGTTAGCATGCATGACCCATGTATGGAGGCCTTAGGCCTTGACGTGGCCGACCCGGGTTCGAATCCGACCTGCGGTCCTTTGCCCCATGTCTCTCCCCCTCTCTCATACCCCCTTTCCTGTCAGCCTACTGTCGAAAAAAACAAGCCACTAGTGACGCAAAACCTCAAAAAAAAAGAAAAGAAGAACACCCACTGGTTTACGTTTCATATGAATTTGAGCAGAAATGCATACAGTCATAAGTCATATCTTGATTTTAATAATAACCAGCATTTTCCCCATTTATATTATTTCACCTGGTAGTAGTGACATCACTACAGCACCCCTACTCTGTGCTTTGCTGCCATTCTTGGGCTGGACATCCTCACAAAACAAGATTTTATTTTCAGAAATGATTTTAGGATTGTAGGTATTTTTCTAGTGTTGTGCCACTCTAAGCATTTGGTGTGATTTTAGGTCACTCATAACAATTTAGATAATTTACCTCTATTCATCCCTATCTTAAGTAACCATATCTGTAGTTAATGTAAACTTATTTCCCTTTATTCACAATACTTTTAATGCAAATATTAATTTTTTTGTTTTGAATATTTTATATAGCATTTTGATTGAATGTACATTTATTTATTCGTTTCCTTTTAATACATTTCTATTTTGGTTTCTAAACTCTCCTCAATATACTTGTTCTCTCTTATTTAGCAAAAAGAATTTATATTCTTAAATCTAAAGCAATTGATATTCTTGGCCTAAAATATAAATTATTGGTTAACTTTATATAAAGATGTCTCTTTTTTTCTTTCTGCACATTATAATGGAAGGATTGCTTATCTGTAGATTAATATCCACTAAATAACTCTTCTGATGGTTATCTTTGGTTGTGAATATTTTTTTATGGAAGGATTGCTTATCTGTAGATTAATATCCACTAAATAACTCTTCTGATGGTTATCTTTGGTTGTGAATATTTTACTTATTTTTCTTTACATCACATAAAGGGAACAGCTTTGAGTTTTAAATTGTTGAAAAGGCGATGGTGCATTTAAGGCTATTTGTTTGTGAATATAAAAAGGAAAAGGATATGATTTTGAATATTTCATTTAATCTGCAGTCGGTTTGGTTGTCTCAGTATTTTTTTCAGCATTTTAACCACCTTCTCTGTGTCATGTTTGTGTTTTTATGACTAAGAGTGGTGAGAAAGATTTGTTTTCACAGTAATGAGACTGAACCATTGCTATCTGGGAGGAATGTCTAAACTTCTCTGCCTTGTTCTGCAGACACTCTGCCTTCATACCATCATTTTCCCAGCAGGCTTTTCTCTGTTTGAGCAGTCGGAGCTGTCATGTATTTGAAAACCTGCAGGTGCTCCTATTTTTTTTTTTTTTTTTCAGGAAGGAGGAGCAGCTTCTTAGACAGGGATGTGTTCCATCATTGTCTTGTGATTCTCAGACACAGCTGCTGCCAGGCTTATTTTTGTTGTTTTTGTCACTTGTTTTCTGTCTTTTAATCAAATCAAACCAAAATGAGCACATTTGAAATCCGCCTTCCCAAACTTTTAAAGAGATGTTGCTGAAAGCTACATCATTGCCTGACCTTTACCATTATGAAGACTCACTGTTTTGCCACTCTGGCCTGATTCACCACCCACATCCTTCCTTTCTGTCATACTTATTATGCCCCTCTCTGTTTGCAGATGTCAAAGCCAATTTTGGGATTCCAATGAGGCATGGGTTCGCAATGTAGGCATGTCCTTACTTGGCCAAATCTCATATCCTCTAACGCTGCTTCTTAGGTGCACTGTCCAACAGATTGGCTGCAAACCTGCACTGGCCCCTTGTGTTTCACAGAAGGCATTGCATTACTTCTCTCACTGAGATGTCCTCACATTGCATCTGCATGACCTCCAGTCAAAGGAAAAACAGCATAATATTAACAGATTTATGGACCAGAACATTTTTGCAAACCTCACTCACATCCTTCAGTCATTCTGTAGGCATGAAAGTCCTTGCATGTAGATTGAATTATTACAAAAACATTTTCATCTCGCTTTCAGATAAATCCTTTAGCAGGATTATAAGCCCCAAAATACGGTCTATATGGTTTTTAAACTGTAGTACCGTACTTTAATTGTATCATTTGTAAAACTCTGGAGATGTACAATGTTGTAACTTCGTAGAGAAGTGGAAGTAAGTGAAAATGTTATATGATATAAGGATTCATTTTACTAAGGAGCTGCCAGTGTATGTTCCTAAGACATATTCCCTGTTGATTATAAGGAGGTTTCTGTTAGTCTTGATCTGTATTGTCCCTTTGTGGTAGAAATTCACTATATTTCGATACAGATGCTTAACAAACCAAATCCATAGAATAGACCTTTATTGATCTTACAATGGAGAAATTATATATTTATATATATATATATATATATATATATAGTGGATGGTAAAAAGTGCTAATAATAAAACTACCTTGGTTAAAAATTTAATTGGACAAAAATAAGAAATTTAACTGCCATCCAAAGTTTACTACTTAAAATTGGAAAGCAGAGGTAAAGCAGTAGGAACATTAAAGAGGCATTCTAATGATACTGCCACCTGTGGCTAAAACACAGAAGTGCAGCACTCTTCTGCTGGTCCTCGTGCTTGTACTTGACTTTTTTTTTTTTTTTACATCTTACCAGGAGTTACCACAGGTGTGAGCTGGATGGTGTTGACTTCTGAGTATCCACAAAATCTATCTATCTATCTTGAATATCACTCTATCAATTGCTTGCTTGGTTTGACTTTTAACCTGGACGGCACATCTGCCAAACAGAGCGGGAAATCCATAAACCCTGGCTGTGGTGGGACCTACAAATATTAGCCAATCTACTTTGCTACTTGTTTGTCAAACATTTTGCATACGTTCCTCCAGTACTTCATTTATCTATGAAGAAGTACTCCTACACTTGTTTGCTACTGCAGCTTTTTTTTTTAAGCCATTTGTTTACTGTTTTGTGTAAACTTGATTATCAATGGCCGAAAAAAATCCTGAAAAACCTAACTGTAAAAGAAAGCCTTTTTTTGATGTTGTTGAAAAGAGAGAAAGTGGGAGAGAACGGAGCCCAGTCCCAAAGTAAGTTGTAGCAGCAGCAGCGAGAACATGCTGACAAACTGTAAATATAACTTGCAGCGATGACCCTGGCAGAGGCTTGTTCTTCTTATGGAGATTTACAGGCACGTTTTTGCCTCTCTAGTTGAAATACAAAGTTACCAGCCGTTAGTTAGAAAACTTCCACCACAAAACTCTGTTTGCTGCCTTTAAGGTAAATAGACTGCAGGCTTATAACTGCATCAGTGCTAAAATACTGAGTTGTAAGTCTGCTCATTAAACTATGTTTTAGTTGTAAAGGGACAAATAAAAAGGCTATTGTAAAGATTTTTTTCAGTAAAATTTTACATAATCCCTTTAAGCATCCAATGTGATTTACAGCTTGGAATTGTAGATTACAATAATGAAACGGATGGGCATTATAAGCTTCAGACTGTTTTAATTTATTTTATATGGACATATACTGTATTATATAATTATTTGTCTGAAAAAAAAAACTTACAGCAGAAAGGGGAAATAATATGGCTGTTTAGCTTCAAGCTTTAGTAAAGAAGTATTCACTCTCACTTTAAAACAGGAGTGTGCATCTGAAGTGCTGTCATAAAAGCAACCTGAAAGGGACCAAAAAGCAGAAAGCCTTACCACTAAACCTAGTTTGAAGACCCACAAATAGCCCTGCATCCTGAGATCTCCTTGCTCTTTATCTTGACGGGAAAATATGAAACTTTTAAAGTCCGATGGGTCTTCATTATTGAGAACTTTGCAGACATTTTAACTTGAAAACCGACAGCTACAACTCTAAATCCTCCCAGTACGGTGGCGCACTTCCCGCTCTTGTTCCAACCTTCAACTATACAGTTTTCCTGCCGGTTGCCAGGTCTGCCAACTATTAACAAAAATTAAACTTCAGTCCAGATGGACAGTGGCAACCAGATTCTGAGCCCCTTTGCTTCCAGAAGATGGCACCAACA
Source organism: Cyprinodon diabolis (assembly GCA_030533445.1). Classification (NCBI taxonomy): domain Eukaryota; kingdom Metazoa; phylum Chordata; class Actinopteri; order Cyprinodontiformes; family Cyprinodontidae; genus Cyprinodon; species Cyprinodon diabolis. Next base: position 33,317,636 of record CM060080.1, on the reverse strand, counting down.
CTTGACCAATCTTCACCCTTTTTTGCCTCGTGTTTTGCAATTATTTTGTTGGTTTAATAGTTGCAGCTATTAGCTTGGATTGAGAGTTGTACAGGAAACCAGTCCGAATGTTTTAAGACAGGAAAAAATCTTTGACTTTTTTAGTGCTGTAGCTGCAGACTGTGGAAAGACTGGTTTAAGGAGCTTTTGGGACACGATGATAAAAAATTGCTGCAATGAAGTCTGGAGGAAATAAAGGCATCACCTGCCCTTGGCACAGCTAAGTGTCAACATATGGATGAAATATTTTACTGTTTCACATAAAGGGGTAAGAAAAAGGAGCATTCGAGGTAAAGCAAACCATTCTATGCAGCAAACCGTGGGTGACTCCTTCACTAACTGTTGTAAAAGAGGAGGAGAGATCATTTATATTACGATACGAGATCTGTCTGAAAGTTCTATTTCCTTTATACCAAATATCTTAATTAAATATATGCTTTTGTGGTGAATAGTTTTAAATAGGGAAGTAAACCACAAATCTCCTCTGAGTTTGGTGATATAAATGGGAGATTGGAAATCCCTTAGTCACTTATTAAAATGATGGCTGCAGTTTTTTACACCAGTCTAAAAGGCCTGTGAGGCACAACCTGCTAATGGGAAAATGGGTTGAAATAGTTTTAACAAAGTTAAACACTTTAGTTATTAAAATATCCAAAAATGTTGGATGGTTTTGACAAGGAATATTAGGTGACTTGGAACAGATTTAATTTGCTTTATTTCACTTTGAAAAATATTATTATGCACTGAAAAAAATATCTAGAAATAAGTAAACATTTCTTAAATCAACTATATTTCCTCTTAATTTGACTAGGCAAATAAAATTATCTGTCTTTTTACTCTTAAAATAAAATAATTAGTTAAAATAAGTGCAGTTGTTTCTTTTTTCAGATGTAAAACGTCTTCTTCCTTTGGCATGGGGTCTCACTTATCTCCTCAGTTCAAGAAAAATTGCACTTATTTAAAAAAAAAATCTAATACAAATTTTATGTGAGATGATGTTGGACCAAACCAAAGTAAAGAAAACTATTAATCATGACTAATCAGTTATTAAAATAATAATCTTCAACTCATTTTATTATCGGCTAATCATTAACTGGAGTAGAGAGACTCTAAAACATGCCTTTAGCTTAAAGACCAACCCACTCAAAGCAGTTGCTATACCAAAATGTTTTCAGGATAACAGACCTTTTTGTTCATTAATATTCTCTATCTAGAAGTCCTCAAAGCGCACAGTTTTAACTGCACTCGGTTAAAATTTTGTGTAAAATCTACAATCCGATTACTAACTGAAAGAATAATCAACTTAATAATCAATTAGCAAGATAATCCTTAGTTACAGCCCCTGATTACGTTTTATTTTGTCTAACAGCTACCATCACTTCTCTGTGAGCTTGCAAGAATGGCAGCTGCTCTTTTTGAGTCACTTTTCGTTTTTGCCTCTTTATTCCTTCAAGAAATTTTTTTTTTCTATGTTCTTTACTGTCCCAAACAAATCAGTCTTCTTCTCTTACCCGCTTTTATAACTTCCCATTTTCTTGTGTGTGTGTGTGTGTCAATGTGTTTGTGTGCTGATTTTATCTTTGTGGTATTGCATACACAAAGTGTTAGCTAACTGACACAAAGACTGAGTATTTGTAAGATAGCCGAGCGTCGCTGTCATCAGTGACAGCGTCTGTGACATGGACATATCAGGACCCAGTTATGTGGAGGTTCATATTTCGCACCAAACATCGCAACCAAGAGGCAAGTGGTCACTTCTTTTCTTTCCGTGCGGATGGGATAGTAACCTTCATTTGATGTGAAGTGTGTGAGAGTGTGGGTGCCTAAGGCTTCAGGCAGCTGTGTGTTGTGTGATATTTTGGGAGAAGAGGAGGTGGGGGTCGGTCTGTGGTTGCTTGTGAGGGTTTCCATCTCCTCAGCTGTGAATGACATTATATTCTATCTCTTTAATTATCATGAAAAAGATAAGCTTTAGTCTACCTGAGCAGTCAACAAAAGAGGCAGTCATTTTTGCAGATGGGCACTAACTGTTTAGGTCTATTAACTATGCTGTCTGCACAGTAAGATGGAAACCATGTCGGTTTAAGTCCGTAAAACCCAGCAGGAACCTGTTCTTTTAAAACTGTGTGCACTGCTAGCCCTTTTTTGTGTGATTGGTCAGACAAGGTGGCTGATCTCTACCCTTATACTGGGAAACATAGCTCTAGCATGCAGAGGGTGTTAAGTAGGAAGGAGGTAAGATCGGTTCAAAAAAAGAGGAAGTGAGAACTAGAAGGGAAGAGAAGTTTCCTGTTGCTGATCTCTCAGCCATCATGCACTCTTTCACCCCCTTCCGCCTCAGTGTGACTGTGTGATTGTAGATGATCTGTTTTTTGTTTTTTTTTAAGTGCATATATTAATGAGGAGGAAGCCCTCAGTTTTGACATTCTTTTGTAACTGCTGCATTACATCACTTCCTATAGAACACGTCTCAGATCACCTGGATAGAGAGGGAGTTTGCCAATATTAGAGAGCAGCAGGTAAGCCCTCGACAATGTCAGAACACGGTTCCAACCTCACTGGAAGCCTTCTGCAGCTTCTCATCCACTTCACACACTTATTTCTTTAATTTGTCTGCCTTCAGGATATTTAATCCACTAATGTGAAATAAAAATACAGTTGACATTTTTAATTGGTACTCGTAAGTTTCTGGTCCTGGAAAGCCCAGCTGTATGAATGACCGGTCAGGGGATAGTTGACCCATGCTCTTTATCTGCTGTTTATGACACAGGTTTTTAATTAAAAAAAAATCTAACTCCTTTGACTGAAAACTATCAAACTAGAAAAAATGACAGATTACCTTTAATTTAATAATTGGAATTGGATATCTGTCAACAAACACCATTTTGCACAGAAAACAGATTGAATACATTTTTCCTTTGTAGGTTTTATTGCAGTTTCTTTCTTTTGTACCTCATTAAGGGTGCAATAAAACAAAGATCACATTAAAACAGATTTTTATTGTTTGTTTTTAAATCCTGGTTGTCTCTTAAGTCTGAAAAGACATGTTGCTCCTATATGTTTTACTTAGAAGTACAACATGCTTTCCCTCATTTTACAGCGGCACTTTGCATCTGCTGAAACTGCTAACAATACCAATAGCTTCAATTTCTGCACTGGATCGGGAAGCAAACAGGCGTGAACACATTTCATAGAGAATCTATTGGTTAATATCAAGAGGAAGATGAGACATCAGGCCCAATATTGCAGACCAGCTACAGCAAAGCAGGCTGGGCTTCCTGAACACCTCAGCAGAAGCACAAGCACTGATGCAATAACATGCAAAATGAGTTCTGATCATTAAAAGCGTCTGCTGAACACTACATGTACATTTAGCAGGTCCATATTTCTGTATTAAAAAATCTATTTATTACTATAAGATGTGTATAAGTAATGAATCTATATAATAAGCTTGAATATTTAAGTACATTAAACAAATGAACTATTTAAATAAATGCCAGGTTTTTAAGATGTCTATGTTTTAGGAGCAATGATGAAAGCAGGGTAAGGAGGAGCTAAACGGTAAAGGAGAACTTAATAACTCAGAATATCTGTTTGTAGGGACTGGCTGAGCAGAAAGAAGGCAGGCTGTGAGCTCAGATCATCATCTGTCTGCCAACTCCTACTTCTGTGTTGAATTGTGGGAAACAACAAAAAATATTGCTTTTTGATCTAGGAGGTTATTAATAAACACTTCAAATTATATATTTAGCTTGGTCTGAAATTTTATTTACAGACTATTTGCTTGTTTGTTGTTATCTACACTTTCCTCTAACTTGTTTGCCTCTTGGTCGCTCTGTTTGTGGTGAGATCTACCTCTTGTGCATTTTTTCGCTCTGTGTCTGTCTCTCTCTCTCTCTCTCTCTCTCTCTCAGTCACAGATGTTTGCGTTCCACAGGTTGGGTGCAGGACTCTGAGAATAAGAGCCAGTTCTTCCTTCCTGCTCGATTTAGTTGCAGCTTTTTTCAGCTGTGAGGGCAGAACGCTAATAAGGCCAAAACAGGCAGTAAGGCAGAAGAGGCGAGAAAAAGAAGAAGAAACACTTCTAAACATCATAGCAGGATGCCCCCGCTACAGGAGAGTAGATAAAGACCAGAGGCAGAGAGAGATTTCTCCATTTTTACCTGCAGCCCGCAGTCTAAACCCTAACATGAGTGCACACAGGAGTCTGAAGTGTGCTTGTACCCTGAGAAGTTTACTGATGAGCTGTGTGAGTTAATGCAGTGTTTTCCGGGTTATGGATGAGGGCAGAGTTATACAACAGCTTGGAAAATGCTGAGATGGAAAAAGAGAAGAAAAAGTTCAAGCTAAGCCGCATGCTGTCCCTTTACCCGTTCAGAAAGAACAAGCCCCTGACTCACTGCAACAGCTGCAGGTCCACAGCTGCAGCTGGCAGCAGCGCCGGCACTGACTTTCCACCTGAACCCCGGAACGAGTGGACGGTAAAGTCATCACATCTTCTTTGAATTAGCGCTTAGAGGATTCTAAATTGTTTTCGATGTGGGGTTCAAACGTTCCTTGGTGTTTGCTGTTATCAGTAGCTGATCAGGAACAAGGTGCAGCTGAGTGCCTGCCGAGTTCAACCCACTCTGGTTTCCTGTTGTCAAATACATTTCAGGCTGCAGTGGTCTCTAGCTGTGTTGTGGAAGGATGTTTTTTAAATCTTTAATGCTTAAAATGTTTAATAACTGTCTGAACATGGCTTTGATTCATATTTTATGTTTGAGGTCATGGATAATTAATATAACTTGTTATAAATAGGATCTGTGTCTATAGAAACAACCACTTTTCCACCTCCAGAGCATCTTCATAAGCTGCTGCTATTTGTTCCTGTCTTAGTTACTTTATTTATAACTACTTCCTCTTCCAGTAATTAAAAAGCAGTTCTATTTTGTTTCCACTTTCATTTCCAGTAAATACAGGCAATTATTAGATATTTTGATTTAAAAAAAACAGTGTTGTAAAAAAGTTGGTCTGAGTTTCTGCTGCATTTGAAAGTTGCATCTCTTTTCAATGATGATTTAACACATTGTGGTAAATGTTTATCTTTTTCAATTTGATTGAACAAGGATAAATATTGATCTGGCTTATATCTTGTAAAAACTAAATCATTTGTCAGAAAAATGCAACTTAATTTTTAAACAGAACAATGTCCTCCTTCCATGCAATGTGCATTTAATTGGCTGAGGCTTCTTTTGCACAAATTACTGCATCAATGAGGTGTGGCATGAAGATGATCAGCCTGAAGTTCTGCTGAACTGCTGATATTTTCTGGTGGAAAATAAAAAGCATGCCCGTAAAGATTATCAGCTGAAGGAAGCAGGTAGCTCTCTAAATTTTCCTGTTAAACGGCTTCACTGACTGAGCTGGATAAAACCCAGCTGACCAACACCAGCAGATGCTGGGATTCTCAACACTGACTGTGGAAACTTCACACTGAACCCCAAGCAGCTTAGATCACGTGCCTCTCCACTCTTCCTTTAGATGTTATTTGACTGATATCTAAATAAGTGGCTTAACACAATGCATTGCTGCAACTAATGTTTTGGATACATCAATGTCTAATGACTTTCAGTGCAGGGACTCCAGGTCCAGACCAGACCTTTTGATCTCTTCTGTTGGATTTGGGTCATAATCCTCTCAAGGCTTTTCCAAGGCTTTACACCTCTTTCTACCTCTTGTCTTATAACCATAATTAGGGATGTCCTGATCCAATATTTATATCAAAAATCAGTCAGATTAGGGCTGAAACGGTTAATCGGATTAATCAATTATTGAAATATTTGTCAACTACTTTAGTAACCGATGAATTGTTAACTGGAGTAAAGAGACTGTAAAATATGCCTTTAGCTGACGGAGCGACCCAATTAGAGCAGTAATTATACCAAAATTGTAAAATAGAATATTAACATTTTGCATTTAAGATAACAAGAAATGCTTTTGTCAGTCAATATCCTCTATTCAGAACTCCTCAAGTGGAAAAGAGTTTTATTTTACCTAGTTTAATTTTGTTAAAAAAAAAATTCAAAATTATTTAAGAAGCCTTTAGCTTTCCGAATTTTAATAGATTAATCAAAAAATAATCAACAGTTTAAAAAAATATATTATCTGAATTTAGAATATGTCAACCAGCATCTGAAATCTAGGATAAAGGAGCCCTGCTTCTATTTATAGTTCATGTAATCGGTTGATTAATAGTAAATGGTTCAGCTGTTCTTATACCTATTGCTGTTGACTGTTGTTTGACAACAGTGTTGCTTAAACAGCTCTTTTCCTATATTGCCCGCTACAAAAGGAACCATGTACATATGTATGGTTTATGTTGATAGAGAATGTGGTTGATACATAAAGCTGCAATATCTGTAACCTATCAGAAATGAAAATTTTGTATCAGGGCATCCCTACTTGAAATGCCTGTGGAGACTTGGCTTCTTTTAACCTTTTGTGCTTTATTCTCCTTGCTTTCTGGAAAAAAATCAGCTTTGCACTTTTTCCCATTATTGTTTAGGCCACAGAATAGCCTTTCAGTATTAAAATATTAAATGTGCAGTTAATTCCATATCTGATACATTCACAATTTTACAAAACTCAAATCGTGAGTCAGGAAAATTTTGGTCTTGTTACATTTTATAGGAGTAAGATACTTGTTTTCTCACTCCAGCCCTTCAGGTGGCAGAAATGTGCTTAGTGATGCTGCCAACCCTAGAAGGAAAGAGAGCTGCAGCTAGCACACAGATCTATACAAGCAAATAGAAGTAAGCACTTTTTCAAGTAACGGTAAAGTCCTGCAACAATGGACTTAAACAAGCAACCTATGAGATCATGAAAACAATGAGACCTTGGAGTGCATCATCTTCATGCATGTGGTTAATGCAAATGAAAATTAAAATCATAGTTCCAATTTTGGTTAAAATAATTGCAATGTTATTTTTGGTGAAACTCTTAACCCCTACTTTTCATTAATTTATAATCAAAAAGCAGAAATAAATACATGAGATATAGACCTGTGTTACAAATCTCTGTGTTGTACTTTTTAAACTCAATTAATTGATTTACACACTTGTGCATTTAATACTTATCAGTTTTTAATCTTACAGGGAAGAAAAAAGGTTAATTCTGCATGTTTCCTGGTTGTAGATCTTGTATATTTGACCTAAAGCTGAAAGGGCTTGCACTCAAAGAGAAAAGAAATAAAGAAAATAAATGGTTTCTGCCTTTGATGCTTTGATGATTTTCTGTTGCTGTTTAGTCGAGGCTCCTCCACCCAGTGTTAGACCTGCCTTTAAAAGTCCTTGATCGAAAAGTTGAAGCCGAGGTTAAGCAGCTTGTGACAGAAAACAAACAGCGAACCACAACCGTTCCCTTTTCGCAATCTCCAGTGTACTTCCATTTAGTATCACAGGCCCCATAATTTCCAGAAAGATGCAGCATCACAATGATGAGAAGCCATCAAGGTGTAATCTGTCACACTTGCACGAATTTCTCTCTATTTACCACCACTTCCTCTTTCTGAGCAGTTATATTTTAATGCAGGTCTATTTGCACCAGACGACACTTTTACGTGGAAACATAGAACACACTTTCATGTTAGAAAAATAGAATCTTGTAGTTGTCGCCGTTTGGAAGGCAGACTGATTTCCTGATCTCCTGGACTTTTCTCTCTTTAGGAAGATGGAGACATTAAGGAGATCAACATCACCCATGTGGTCAAAGAGGGCTCGGAGAAAGCAGACGCCTCTCAGTTTGAGCTGCTCAAGGTGTTGGGACAGGGATCTTTTGGCAAGGTAACATCTTTCCCTCTATGTTCCTCTTTGTTGCCCCATTGTGTTACTTTGCTTATATTAAATGTTAGATCTTGATTGGCTTTTTTTTTTTTTTTGCTTTGTTTTTAGGTTTTCCTTGTTCGAAAGGTGACCCCTCCAGATACCAACCAGCTGTATGCTATGAAGGTCCTGAAGAAGGCGACTCTTAAAGGTGCAGAAATGTTTGCTTTTTTGTCTTAGTTTTTATGTTAATCTTTTTCACAGAGCTGTACTTTCCCAGGCTACAGGAAAAGCTTTTGCTTTGGCTTCAGGTTGATATTTTTTTTTCTTGCTGTTGTGGTTTTTAGCCACATTTTCTTGTTAAAGTGTTTCTGCTTTCCTGTTAGTCAAAAGCAGCTACAAACAGCGGTATCTGAGCAAAGACCACCACCCCTGTGGCCCGCCCACACCAGCTCTCAGTGTGTTTTTTGCCTCTCATTCACAGGTGGTGTGGTCTCACCAGTTTGATAAACAACGGGCACAGAAAATGGCTCTCATGGTTATCTAAAGAGGATGTTTTTTTTGTGAATTTCGCAAATCTGCAGTGAATTTTGTTCCTGGCTTCAGACAAAATACTGATCAATGAAAGTTAGAACCACATGTTTACACACTGTTAAAAAAGAACTTTATTTTTAACTTTAACAGCTCATGATGAACCTGACATCCTTTTCATAACTCATAAATAGAAGTGCATACAATGGTGTCATCCAGAAGAAGAGATCGGAAAACACACCAGTACACTAACCAACCAAATCCAAAGCTCATCAGTTTTCTTTTTTTAGAAGCCGTGAAGCAAACAGTGAAACCTGGTGGTGAAGTTGCAGATTGAAGCCGACTGAAATGCTCTTAATTTGCATTCAAAAACACAAAGGACCGACTTTCTTATGAGCTTCTTGTTTAAATAGATTTCATCTTTCTGTCCTCATTAAAATATTCTACAAGAGCTACAACATTATTTGAATTTACGGATTAAAGGTCCAGGGCTGCGGTATAAAAATAACAAGGGTTATTCCCCCCTGACTGGATACCACAGCATCTGTTTAACATTAGATGCTCAATTAATGCAGAAAGCTAAATGAAGACCTAAAGCTCAGACTGCTGACCAGGTTTCCAACTCTGTAAAAATTAAATAAGGGACTTTTCTAGGCCAGGCGCTGTCTTCCACCTTACCCACATTATGAATTTGTTTTTTGTAAACTTCTAAATCAAACCTGAATTAAATGAGACACTTTTCTAAGATATTTTTTTTTTCTTGTACAGCATTAAGTTCAACAGCATGAAATTTATGTAAGCATTAAAACTCTTCTCCCTTTCAGTAAGAGATCGTGTGAGGACCAAGATGGAGAGGAACATCCTAGCAGATGTCAATCACCCGTTTGTTGTCAAGCTGCACTACGGTGAGCTGAACCAAAGTCGCTGCATTTTTCAAACCCAGATTTTATTGGTTATTTGTGCTCCGAATTCTGAATCCTTTGTTTTGATGTTTTTCTTTACATTAAATCTGTTATTTAACAGCATTCCAGACTGAAGGGAAGTTGTACCTGATCTTGGACTTTCTCCGAGGGGGGGATCTTTTCACCAGACTTTCTAAAGAGGTGAAGGAAGCTTGTGAATTCCTTCTTAAATCATTATTTGTTTATCTTACTAGCTGGTTCACCTGGGGTGCCCTCTCTCGTGAAATTCTACTTTTCTCACCCCTTCCAGGTGATGTTCACAGAAGAGGATGTGAAGTTTTATCTGGCGGAGCTTGCACTAGGACTGGACCACCTGCACAGCTTGGGCATCATTTACAGAGATCTCAAACCTGAAAAGTAAGAAAAGGATCATACTTTATGTCACCACAGTGATGACAATTGTAAAATGGATTATTTAGTGAAGCAAGAAACACTTAACAATAAAGAGGCAAGGAAATCCTGCACACAAAAAGAAAAAAATTAAGAAACCTGTAGGTCTAAATAAATTTTAAAAAACTGCCACGTTTTCTATTAAATTAAGTTTAAGCACAGAAACAATTGCAGAGGTCTTAGTAGGGGTGTAAATCGCACCCATCATGGCGATTCGATACAATATCAATTTCCTGACCCAACGATTTGATTATTTTCGATACTCAAGAATACACCATAATATGATTCGATTCGATTAATTGGTTAATTTCTTTTTTTTTTACCTTACAGGCTAGAAAATGTTTCAAATTTGAAATAAATCAATGAAAGCTGTAATATCGTTATGCATTTTATTTGAGAAACAACAGCAAATAACAGTTGCAAAGTTGCACTCCACCTAGGAAAACCTCATTTACTTACGGAACCCAAAATACTTCCACACAAATGACTTGAACCCGCGAGGGGTGTGTAAGTCATCTTCTTTTTCCTCCGCCATGTCTGTTTTGCCTACTTTTTACGCGAGTGTGTGTGCAAGCGGAAAGAGTTTAGTGGCTAAAGGAAGCGAGGTAAATAGGTTTAGCGCCACCGCAGCACGGGAGTCAGAATTATGTCCAGGAGCAAATGGATAAAAATAGACCGGAGGAAAAAAAACATGAATTAATACTCTTGCGGCGTGGCGATGCATCAGATTGTTGGCTGTTGGATTGATGCATCAATACTAAATGATTATTATTTACACTCCTAGGTCTTAGGCATTTTATCTTTTTGGCGAATCAGAAACTTAACCTTTTATCGATTTCATACAAGGCATTGTAAGAAGTGGTACTCCTTCCTTTTAATTCTGTATTTAGCATCTTCTGGAAATAAATCAACAACAGTTTTTCCCACATAACTTTAATTACATACTTGCCAGATGAAAGTATTTAGTGATCTATTGAAACTGTGTAAGAGATCCTGACAAACATTTTATTCAATAGTTCAATCAGTTTAATCGGATATAAGGAAGATGCTGATCTTTACATAAGATAAAAAGACCATGCAATAAAAACGTATGTGGAGACAAACAAGACTGACACAGAAATGTTTGATCAACAGGCAATGCTTTAAAGTAATGAGTCACTGTTTCAATAATAAGGAGATGGACTCATTTTTGTGAAGCTCATATTCTGAAATTCTCTTCAGAGTCAAAACTGGGATCACAAATATTAAAGGAAAATGTAAATAGAAAAAAAGGATAAAACTGAAGACAACTAAAATCAGCAGATTTTAAACCAGTAAAACACATAAAGTTTTTAATAAGTGATTAAAAGTACAGGAAAATATAAAGTATTTTACATCAACATGAGAAAGAGTTTCTGAGAAAAAAGACCTCTTAACTTTGCACATCCCCGATCTTCCAATCTCCAGAAACACATGAATGAAACCATTGATGAAAAAAATAGAATATGCAAATATTCTATAGTCCTGCATCAGAAGCTGTGCTACCATAGTTCAAACTTGCAGTACTGATATATCCAGTTGAATGCCAGTGCTACCTCTGTTCACTGATGTCTTTATCAGGCCCTACACTTTTATGCCACTCTTGTGTGTTCGAGTTTAATGATATAGAGCAGAGGTCGGGACCTCGGTCCGGATACAGACCCACCTGCTCGCTAATCCTGACTCAACCTGATTTAAAACATTAATAAATTACCTCCTGTGGTCCGACAACAGTGTGTAACTTGACTTGCGCCGCTTCTCCTGTTTGTACAGTAAAGCCCTTCGGGACCAGGCTGCACATGATGCCAATTAGCCAATGAGCTGTCAGTCTGGGATTTTGCCGCTAGCTACTTTTAGACACAGCAGGCAAACCTGTGAAAGTGTGAAGTGTGGTGAACTGGTGACAGAAAAGTGAAATGGTGTGCTCAAAGATGACCCTGCACATTTTGAGTACGTTTGTCTCAACCTACTGCTGTAAAGCAGTATTCTCCACCATGAGCATAATGAAAAATAAATATTGATCCAGGCTCACGAATGAGCACCTTGATATGTGCTTTAGAATGGCTTTGTCGCCATTCAGACCCAGATTTAAAAGCCTGCAGGGCAGCCTAAAGCCCACTGCTTTTATTAAGCCATAAAAATGAAAGAAAAAAAAACAAAACAAATGGTCAGTTCAGGTGTGAATCAGGGAATTATCTATATACCAAACTGAGCGATCCTTGTTCTCTACTTCAAAAAACACTTTAGATTTTAAAATAGAAAAATGTTCTATTTTTTATATATATATATATATATATATATATATATATAATTTAAAAAGTCAATGTATAACATGGATGCATAAAAACCTAATTTTATTTCAGTGTTAAATTCTGCTTAATGTAACAGATTATAATTAAAAATGTCTCCGGACCTTTACTGGTTGTTGATTTTCTTTTTTCGGACCCCGCTGATTTTTAATTGGTTACCCCTGATACAGAGCCATTTAAAATCTCATTTATTCCATTTAATAACTTAAATTTAATTTACTTTTATTTAACCTGCTATAATACCTGAGTTCCACCAAGCGAGGTTAATAAAGAGACATTCGTGCTGACATTACATTTTTCAAATACAATAAGAAATCATGGTACTGCTGGGATATTTTCTGCTTAAATCTCCCATAACCATTGGTTTAACTGCTCAGCCTAATGGATATTTCTGCAGGTGGCCTCTCTGATCTTTGAAGGAGAAGGTAAAAAATAGATTAAGTGAAATAACCCTTAATGAAAATGAATCTCACATTTGGCACTGTTCAAATCATTTTTGCCCTGGTATGGTCTAATCATTTTGACAGGTGGATTTTCTCTCCTACGTCGTTGGTCCTTACCGTCATTAACCTACCTTACATAGTCCATCTGTGTGTGAGTGTGTGCATGAATGGGTGAATGACTGAATGTAGTTTAAAGCGTTTTGGTCAAGTCCTCTGCCTTGAAAAAGCGCTATATGGGCCATTTACCCCATCTGAGACCTGGCATGAGATTTATGGACAACCAACACTTCCTGCCTAACATATACATCTCAAATGGAGAATAAAAAGGTCACTCTGGAAATGTATTCCACTGTATGAATGTTTGACAGATCAGTGCATAGATTTCTTCTTCATAGAAGTCTTGTTGAGCTTTTTAAGCATTGCTGGCTCCTCCTGGAGTTTTTCCTTTGCTCTTTTTCTCCTAAAAGCAGCTGCTGATATTTTAAGACACCATAAGGAAACGTTATACCATAGAGTTGACTGTGATCTTTGCTCATCCGGAATATCCTAATGCTCATTTTAATTCTTCATACTCTGTGTTGTTTACCTCAGCATTCTTCTGGATGAGGAGGGGCATATCAAACTCACAGGTAAGCCTTTCATTTCCTCCTTCACCTGTCAGGGTTTAATTAGAGCAAACCCTTTTTAGCCTTCAGCACAGCGTCAGTCTTATCTTTATGTAAACCTAACATTACATTACATTTTATCTTATAGCCAGTGTGAGTTCCGATGCCACTGAAGAAAAGACGACTTTAGGATGTTTAAAAGACGAGACGTACAAGTTCATGTCTAAAAAGTAGAAGATAAATGAAAAGTCTTATTTCATTTAAAAACTGAAAGGCTTCTACATATTTATTACATAACAGCAACTGTTGAAAATGAAATTACATGCTGATAATTAAAAACCCACATTTTCTTTTGTCAATTAGAAATCAATCATAATATTTTTACTTTTGAACTAAACTCAGCAGGACGTGTTTGACATCCAACAGGAATGAGCCATAAAATTCACAGAATGCTCGGCCTGAGCATCCTAATGGAAAGTTAGATGGAAGGAAAAACTAAGAAAATGCTTCACAGGGACAAGTTATAAACTATTGCGAGGATTATAAAGTAAAGCCTATTGCCACGTTCAGGCCGCAATCGCTGGAAGCGGCAAAAACGCACATGCAGCTTCATGTTTGCTTGTACAAGTTTAGTTCTGATGCGCAGCTGAAGCTTCTTTGTTGCTCTAGCGGTGCGGTTAAAAAGTGGGTCTGATGTGCGTCAGGCGGAGGTACCCTATCCTTTCTTTGCCTGTAACAATGGTGGATGAAATCCAAAGTGTTGCTTGGTTGAATGAATAATGCTACGTTCAGGCCGCAAGCACTGGAAGCAGCAAAAATGCTTCTGCTGCTTCATTTTTTTATGTTTGTCCACATTAAGGTCAGACATCCAGTAAAGTGCATCAAAATGCATCTGATGCGTCTGCTGTTCCTGTGTTCAGTGGCAGAGAGCAGCTTTGCTATATTTGTTGTGATCAGTGGGTATAAAGTAGTTTTAATGTTTTTAAGTGAGAAAGTCCACCTGAAAACATTATCTGTGCAGTAAGACAGGACTGGAAGTTGATTTTTTTTTATGTACGTAATCCAAACTGCAGGCACCAGAATAATAAAGGCAAACATATTTTGCCGGCAGGTTTCGACATTTTAAGTTAATTTAGGTGTTAATAAACTGTTTCAGAGGAGTGTTCATAGCTACCTGCATCAACGCTGTGCCTGTCTCCCTGCCAGCTCCCAGATTAGCTTCTCTGATTGGCTGATGTGGTGCGATGAAACAGCAAAAATTTCATTTTTTCCAACTCCAGCAGCTGTTGCTTTGGCAGCTTTTCGCGCGTCAGGTGCTCGGAAGCTAATGAGGCACTGCAGGACCTTTTGCTGCGCCTTGATGCATGTCAACCTTTGACTTTGCGTGTACACTAGCTGCTTCTGCTGCCTCTATTGCATGCAGGATGAACGTACCATATTAGTTTGGGGCAGGTTTACAAGGCAAGTCCACTATTCAAATTCAAATTGGAAATAAAGGTCCTACCCAGCACTTGTGATCTCTGGTTTTTCTTCTCCTGATTAGCTTTTTGGAGTTGCTCATTTGTTTTCTTGCAGTACTTTTAACCTTCCTCGCTCCCAAAAACACAAATTTTAAACTAAACGAAAACGCTGTTTAAAAGTTTTCTTTTGTTGTGTATTTCAGATTTCGGCTTGTGCAAAGAAGCCATTGATCATGAGAAGAAGGCCTATTCATTCTGTGGTACTGTAGAATATATGGCTCCTGAGGTTGTAAACAGACAGGGTCACACCCACAGCGCCGACTGGTGGTCGTTCGGGGTCCTCATGGTGAGAAGATTGAAAGAAATGATTGTTATTCTGTGACCTGAAGCTTTAACCATGTATTCATCCATACTGACTAAGTTTCCTTTGCTAGTTCGAGATGCTGACGGGATCTCTGCCATTTCAAGGGAAGGACCGCAAAGAGACGATGAATCTGATCCTAAAGTGAGTAACATCAGTGAGAACAAAATATCTGTTGTCCATAAACTGCCCCTGTGCCTTGGGTGCAGTGATTAAAGCCGTTTGCCGTATGCCGTATCCCCTGCAGGGCACGCCTAGGAATGCCTCAGTTCCTTAGTGCTGAAGCCCAGTCTCTGCTCAGGGCGTTGTTCAAGAGGAACCCTGCCAACAGACTTGGTTAGTAAAGAAAAAAAAAAAAGATGGTTTCTATCAAAGGCAGAATTTCTGACACAATTTTTGGAAAACATTTATCCAGAGTCACATTTGCTTGTTCTTGATTCTGCTTAATTATGCCGTCATGCTTGTAGGATCCTGTGCTGATGGTGCAGAGGAGATAAAGAGGCACGGTTTCTTCTCCACTATAGACTGGAATGTAAGTGTTGTTCTCCAGATGGTACTGAAGCATCAGCTGTACACCCAGGGGTCGTAAAAATTGTCTTTGTTCCTCAGAAACTGTTCCGAAGGGAAGTCAAGCCGCCGTTCAGGCCGGCTGTAGCCCGTCCAGACGATACCTTCTACTTTGACTCAGAGTTTACGTCTCGCACACCCAAAGGTGAGACGTGAACCACTGAAATGTGGTGCTGCAGTTGGCCCACCTCCCATTTTGTCTTTATAACACACATATTTATTACCATGACCCAGACTCCCCTGGTGTCCCCCCGAGTGCTGGAGCTCATCAGCTGTTCAGAGGTTTCAGCTTTGTTGCATCGACTCTGTTGGAGGAGGAAGGTTTAGCAGAGCCGCCGCAGCCCCCACCACACCCAGTGGTCCAGGTCAGTAATAAGAACACGTCACTTATTGAGCATGCAAACAATGGGAAACACTGAGGGAAATGTGGGTAGAACCAGTGAAAGGCCTAGGTTTGTGTAAAAGTGGATCCCTCCGCAGGGATGCCAACATGCCTGGAGAACAGTTCTGGCCCAGATAGGGACAACAGAAATAAACATCCCTATATTTCACCTGAAGCAAATTTCACCCTCTGCTACCAAAATCGCAATTAAGCGAATTTACCTATTATCATTCTTTCCATTAACTTGCTGCTTACATGTCATCTTTAAAAAAAAAAAAAAAAAAAAAAAAACAGATCTTCATCTATTATTTAAAAACAGACAATGATGATATGATATAATCTTCAATTGCATCCAGGGCCATTATGCAGTATTTGCCTAATCACTGAAAAAGGAAACATAAAACAAACTTTTGAGTTGTTTATTACAATAAATCTGCTCCATCTGTTGTGCAGCACCTCTGCTCAACAACAAATGAGAATAAGCCTTATGTCTTAATAAGCTTCACAATCCTCCTGTTTTTACTATAAACTCAGACCATTTTTTCCCTGTAATTGTAAAAACTGGTTGCATCAACTTGTTCATCAACAAGCTTAATTGCTGAAATAAGGTGATAAGAATATTCAAAGTCACCAAACAGTTTCTTAATGCAGCAGCTGCTTTACTCTGTGCTCAGAATGAGAATAAAATATACAGTAACTTGTAACCATTGATCTCTTTTGCTTGTTTTTGTTTTCTTTTAAAAAATTTGTGCATTTTATGTGTTTATTGTGATACAGCTGTTAGTAAATTACTGTGAAGTTAAAAGACAGATGCTCTTTTTTCAGTATTTTGCAGTGAGTCAATACTTTGTAGATTAACATTTTGATGCAAACCAATTGCATTTAAAGCTGGTTTAAAAAACTCCCATAACAGGCACTGTAGCTCTGCAGATTTTAAAATGCTGATCCTCCCATGCAGGAGGGAGTGAATTTGACCACAAGTGGGAAAAATGTTTATTTTGCAAATTTTTCATGAATTATAATTAACTGCAGACAATAGATTTAGAGTAACAGTTGAAGAAAACGACCTTCCTGAAATCCATCAATGATCAATGTCCTCTGCCGCCGTCGGTTCTGTAAGCCTGTCACTCGTCCGCTCTGCTTCTCAAGCTTCAACTTTCTCTCTGCAGCAGCTACATGGGAAAAACCTTCTGTTCAGTGACGGGTACACCCTCAAGGAGGACATAGGCATGGGCTCCTTCTCTGTCTGCAAGCGCTGTATTCACAAAGCCACCAACACAGAGTACGCTGTCAAGGTATGAACAGATCCAAGAAAAGAGACTGTTGTTTTTATGGATAGCGAAGAGCTTCAGAACAAAACGTCTGTGTTGGTGTTTGTTGTGTTTTGCTTTAAAGTGAAGAGAAAAAAAATATGACCAAAATAATCTCTACCTGTAAATGTTTGTTCCAGGTGATTGACAAGACCAGCACAGATCCGTCAGAGGAAATTGAAATTCTACTCAGATATGGACAGCACCCCAACATCATTACGCTGAAGGATGTGAGTCTGCATCAACATCCGTCTTTCAGTAGAGAGCTTTCAGGTTTCTGAAGCCATGCTTCTGTTTAAGGTGTATCACAACGGGAAGCAGGTGTTCATGGTGACGGAGCTGATGCGCGGAGGAGAGCTGCTCGATCGGATCCTGAAGCAGAAGTTCTTTTCAGAGCGAGAGGCCAGCGCCGTGCTTCACACCATCACAAAGACTGTGGAGTACCTCCACTCACAGGGGGTGAGCGTTTGGATTAGTTTGCATCAAAAGGAGGGATTTTTCATTTATCTATTGTAAATTGGGTGTTTTACCCTCAAAACCTTTCTAACAAAACTGTTGTTTAAATGCATGATATTCATATTAAGTTCAAAATTAAAGCATCAATAATTATTCCAGCTAATGTTCTTTAAAGGAGTAATGCACTATTACATGATGCATGAAAATCCTTCTCTATGATGAGATCATTGAAAGTAGGGCTACAACTAATGATTATTTTGCAAATTGATTAATATGTCAATTATTTTTTCGATTAATCTATTAACAATCGAATAGCTCAAGGTTCCTTAAAGAAGATTTTTTTTACAAAAATAAACAAAGTGAAAAAAGAAAAAACGTTTCCACTGAAGGAGTTCTCGTTGCATATTGATGGACGAAAACCTTTTTTTTAAATCTTAAATGCAAAATATTTTATTTTTTTACAATCTTTGTATAATTGCTGCTCTAATTGGGTTGCTCTGTCGGTTAAATGCCTGTTTTACAGTCTCTAATCTCAATTAATCGATTGCTAAATTAGTTGATGATTATTTCAATAATCAATGAATCCGATATATTTTTTCAGCCCTAATTTAAAGGCAAATTTGACCTTCAAGTTATTATTGCTGCTGAGTTCAAGATTAGATTTTACAGCTAAGGAAAACCCAAAATTCTGAAAAATGTATTCGTTGCATAAGAAAGAAACAAATATTTTTATTGGGTCCAAAAATGTTGCTTTAGTGAAGACTTCCCAAAAATGGTACTCGATTAAGAATAGCATTACTTTAAGATTCACTCGCAAAATTTTTTAAAATATTTGTTATCAGTCCAACTCAGTAAATGACTAATATACAATTTAATGGTCAGAGTACCTTTATGCCAAAGTTTTGATATTTTCAAGACTAATATGCATTAAGAAAAGTCAACATTATAAAATTAAATATTCATCCAGAAGAATTTTTCACTTACCAAATCATTTTTTTTTTTTACATAAAACCTAAGAAACCAATCCTTTCAATGAGAATGTTATAAATGTGTTGGGATAGGGTAAAGAACTTCTACTCACAATTTCTACTGTTTACTGTATTTCCTCCTGATTTCTGAATTACTCAAGTTATTTACAGGAGGGGGCAGAGTCACCAGAACTTTGACACAAGTAGTAATAATTAACGTTAATATCATTCAAATAAAAGTAACAAATTAAGGACAGCACAGTAAAATTATTCCTACTTAAGTAATGCAACAGGTAAATGTAACTAGTTACAACCCATGTCTGGTCAGGGCTCCTTTTGCATAAATTATTACATCAAACAAGCAGAGTTATGAGTTAATTTAAGTTTAAGTTTATTGGAGCACAGTGGGTCATCAGCAGCAGATGGTATTGCTCCTACTCAAATCATTGCTTATTTTAGGAACTTAACTGAAACTCAAGAATCTTCTATTTTATGCATCTCCACTCCCCATCCAGAATATGGATCTTGTTGTCATCTGAGAAGATGACTTTCCCACCTAACAGGAATCCAGAATTTTTCTTATAATGCCAGGTAGAGGAGTGGCCAAGCCTAAGGAAATCAGCACAGCTATGGTACCACATCTCTGTGTGGAACGTTTATGATGCACAGGTCTTAGCCTTAGTGTACCCCTTGGGGATCTCAATAAAACTCTTCAGAAGTCTTTGCTTTACAATCTTCTTAAGGCTTCAGTTATCCCCATTGTCTGTGAATGTTTTTAGCCACACTTTTTCCTTCCACTAAGTTTTCTAGGTTACAGTAGTCTGTGAACAGCCAGCTTCTTTAGCGATAACCTTTTATTATTTACCATCTTATACCTGAAGCGTCCAAAGGTCAGCTGCAGTATTTTTTAGTCAGCCAGCTTTCCTATGATTGTGTTTACTATAACAATTATAAACTACAAATAGTTTTTATCAATTCTTTTTTTAACTTACCAGGAAACAGAATTTTGGGTTTCAATTAGCTTTAAGCCTAAAACATTGAAACCAATATAGATGCATCTTTAGAACGTATCATTCCGTATGTAAAAAATCTCAATTTTTCTTGTTTTATTTTCTGAACTAAAGTACTGAAATAAATTAGTCCCTATATCACATTTCTGTCATTAACCCATCCGTCTGTCCTTTGCTGCTCTCCTCCACTTTTCTTTTTCTACCATCCTCCTGTTTTTTTGCAGGTTGTTCACAGAGACCTTAAGCCCAGCAACATCCTCTACGTCGACGAATCAGGAAATCCTGAGTCCATCAGGATCTGCGACTTTGGCTTTGCAAAGCAGCTGCGTGCCAACAATGGGCTGCTTATGACTCCATGCTACACTGCAAACTTTGTAGCTCCTGAGGTGAGCAGGTCACGAGTCCAAACTGCTGCACCTGGATTGATGTTGATATCAAAATTGTAACGCATTGTAATCCGGGCTTGCAGGTGTTGAAGCGTCAAGGCTACGACGAAGGATGTGACATCTGGAGTCTTGGGGTGCTGCTGTATACCATGCTGGCTGGGTAAGTCATCAGCTGTGTCTGTACGCTTTGTCTTTTAATCACTGTTCTTATTTACTCGATCCTCTCTATTCATTTAAATTCCATCAGTTTTACTCCGTTTGCCAACGGGCCTGAGGACACCCCTAACGAGATCCTGAACAGGATAGGAAACGGCCACTTCAGCCTGGCTGGAGGAAACTGGGACACCGTATCTGATGCTGCCAAGGTGGAGCAGACCTTTCCTCAAATATTTATTCATGCACTATTTTCCCTCATTCTCACGTTATTAATAATGTTTGGGTACTTCTAGGATCTTGTGTCCAAGATGCTTCATGTGGATCCCCATCAGAGACTCACTGCAAAGCAGGTCCTCAGACACCCCTGGATTGTCCAGAGGGACAAACTACCCAACAGTCAGCTCCCTCACCAGGACCTCAAACTGGTCAAGGTAACGAAACTCCTCAGCAGTGGAACAGATTCTAATGTAATGTTTACGTAATACCAAGAGCCTCATTTCCTGGATTAGTTTAAGTGACTTCTTGTCAATAGGATCATTTACTTTTTTCAAACTTTGGACTGCACCATTTAGTTTAATTGTATTTTTTGTATATTATTATTTCATTTGTTAGTTTTTAAACTTAGGAAAGACTTTAGTTATCTTTCATATGATGTTTGCATTTCCTGGTTTTAACAGTTCTCCTAAGAACCCCAGTCGGCCTCGGCAGATGGCCGCTCACACTGAGCCTGGTTCTGCTGGAGGTTTCTTCCTGTTAAAAGGGAGTTTTTCCTCTCCACTGTCGCTGCAAGCATGCTTAGTGTGAGGGATTGTATTTGAGTCAATGAGTCAATGCAATCAACTGGTTTTCCTTAGATAGAAAACTTTGTATCAATTTGACTGTATGATCTGGTTGAACTGTAAAGTGCCTTGAGATGACATGTGTTGTGAATTTGGCGCTATATAAATAAACTGAATTGAAATTGAATTAAGAGATTTGACGTAGCAATGACTTAGTTCGCTGTAATGTGAGCGAGGTATTATTAGTTGAAGGTTGTCGTTCAACTGTTTTATTTGTTTAACTACCTGCTTTGATCATGTTTTTAGCTTTTCTTGCTTTTATTCTACTTTTACTTTTCTTAGATTTTCATGTAAAGCACGTTGAATTGTCCTTGCACTGAATTGTGCGATCCAAATAAACTTGCCGTACATTTAGAAAAATGGTCATCTCTGTTTTTCAGGGTGCAATGGCAGCCACCTACTCTGCCCTGAAGAACTCCCAGCCTCCTCCGGAGCTTAAACCCATTGAGAGCTCCTTCCTGGCCCAGCGGCGTGTCAAGAAGCTGCCCTCCACCTCCCTGTAACAACTTAAAAAGAAAAGAAAAAAACAGCCATCCCGCTGAATGGAGCCGGATCTTAAAACCACAGCTTTCCAGCTCCAGACCAGCCCAGTCAGCTTGCTCTGGGACGTAGCGTCCAGCCGCCAAAACCAGCCAAGGAACACTGACTGTGGTCCTGCACTCATCTTGTGACATCCCGTTATTCCGCTCCGGCTATCGTCCTCCATGCGTGGGCTCCCCAGCTGCTGTGAGCCCCATACTTGGACCTGCTAAAGATCATGATGACGAGCGATGAGGACACTGCAAAGGGGATGCGTTGGGGTGGGGTATTTAACAGCTGGGATGTATGGGTGTTTTTTGGGGGGGGATGATGTGCGTTTGCATGACCTGCGGCAGAGTGGATGCAGCCGTGCTTTTGGTTTTGACGATGGACGTTTTCTCTCATTGCTGTAATTTGTTCCTGTTGCACGCTTGTCTGTTGGCCTGTTCAGTTGTCTGTTTTCCGTTTTTTTGAAGCTCTATATTCTGGTTGTGCTGCCAAATGGATGTGCACGGACAGCACAAAGCCACAGTATCGTCCAACTGCTGTAAAACCTTTTTTCTTTCTTTTTTTTTTCAATAAGCAGATTTAAGATGTTGATTAAAGATGTTTTTGGGATTCTGGTTAAAACCGCAACATTGGGAATTCTGTGAAATGTTGTTTTTTGGGCTGATGTCAATCTAAACCTGTGTTTAATTTTACATGTGTGAGTGAGGGCGAGTTGCATGACTTGCAGTGTGCGTCAGTTCTGTCTGCAGAGTCATTGGCATGGTGACGTGAAGATGTCATGTGGCTTCTTTGTTTCTGCTGCTCTTTCTCTGCTTGATTAAAGAAAAAAAATCTGTTTGAGATGTCTACTATTTTTATGACTAAGACTAGTGAAATAGTTGGCTTTCTGTGAAAGAAAATCTGCCCGAGGAACAATGTGGCATGTTGAAATCTGTTCTATGCTTCGGTTTCTTGTTTATTCCACTGTGTTTCTTGGATAATGCATATTGAAAGCTGTTTATTGTATTGGCTGCTTTTGTTGTTGATTGTATTCTTTCTTTTTTCTGTCTCAAGAAAGGGATGATTTAAAATGGTGGAAGACATGCTGAGCAGATCATGGTATACGAATGTTTTGGCCTACAGGTCTCTTCTTTTGCTTTAAGAATGTACGGAGACAAACCTGCACACTGCTGTCCTGATTTCACTGAGCATTTAAACACAACTGCCTGATAACGCCACGCAGACCTTCCTTCCTCTTTTTTTTCAATTCATATTTTAATTTCATTCTGCTTCTTTCTGGTTTACACTTTCAACACAGCTGATCAGGGATCTTCTCTAGGGTGTCAAGTTAAAATGTGATTCAGAAAGGACAGACCTGTATGGCGGAACAAACTAATAACAAGCTGTCTTACCTCAAAAGGAATCAATGTTCTATTTTGATTATTGTTTGGTGGCAAAACGCTCCCTCTTTTGACTGATGGTGTTAGGGAAAGATGTTATTGTATGATAACGATGAAGATTTTTATATCTTATAATATTAAAAACTGAGTTGCTATGACAAACTGTGTAATGTTTTTCCTTTTATATGTTTAAAATCAATTGCCTCAAATAAAAAGATGGTAGGTTTTCATTTTTTAAGAATAATGAAGGTTTCAATCTGCTCAAACTCTGCAACTGTGCTGGCCTTGGATTACTTGGAGAATTTTAATTCCCATGCTGACAGCAAATACAGAGGAAACCCTTTGTTAGGAAAATGAAAAAGGGTTTTTATTGTTCTTTACTATACCTAGATGTTTCAGATGATCAGAAATAAGATACTAAAAGATATTTGGAGTAAAGTCAAAAACCCTTTAAAAAGCCTTCATTGGTTTGGGGAAGACGTTACCTTATGAACCTATGTGAACAGCTTAACGACTGAATAAAATTATATTATTTTGAAAGCTGAATTTCAGAAAAATAAAATTATATGGTGAAAAAAGGTTCACGCTGGTCTCCATTTTGGAAAATGATACTGCCAATTCATTACAATAAGGTAAAATTATTTAGGCCTTTTTTTTTGCTTGCTATTTTGATGATCGGTGCTTCAAGATACAGAAACAAATATTTGAATGTCATAAAGCAATATAATTGTATTTTTGGTGTAGAAATGTTGCTTAAAAGCCATATTATGGCCCTATACAGTCATGAAGAAGACAGCTGACATGACCTTCAGAAGACATCCTTTACACTGGAAAAATATCTAAATGTAGACAAGTCATTTTTTCTTAAAATAAGCAGATTTGTTCTTTGATTGCAGAGGTAATAGAGACATTTTCCTAATGGAACAAGACAATTTACACTTAAAATAAGAACACACAATTTTTCTTATTTCAAGAGCATATTATCTAATCTTATTTTAAGAGTGAAAATACTCATTCCATTGGCAAACTTTCATCTACTTACTCAAATTAAGGGTAAATACACTTAATTAAGAAATCTTTACTTTTCTCTAAATTGTTTTTCCAGTGTAGCAGGAAGGTAAGTCTCAAAGGCCATTTCTAAAGAAGCTGGTTATTCTGAGTGCTGTATCTGAACTGCTCTGTATTCTAATAATAATAATTGAACTTAACTGATCTCAAACTGGAGAAATTTACCTCTGCATTTAACCCATCCCCTTGGAGAGCAGTGGGCTGCAATTGTGCGGCCCCCGGGGAGCAGTGTGGGGTTAAGGGTTTTTGTCAGGAACCCAGAGTGGAGTCTGTGGGGATCAAACCAGGTATTTGCAACCTTCTCAGACCACAAGCACACTGCTCCAACCACTAAGCCAACACTCCCCAATAGCACTGTACATCAACAAAGCCTGATAACATAATAAAAGTGGAAAAGTACACTGCAGTGGTGTGAATGTAGAGGAAGAAAAAGGTGCGATAAGAAGCCTTATTAGGATTCTTATTGGCTTCAAATATTTCACTCCTCATGTCAGAACCAGAAGCAATGTCAGAGCAGTCCATCCTGGCAAAAGAGAAAAACAGCTACAGTTGTTCAGAGACCTAATGTCTTCTTGATGGATGAAACATTTTGCCTTTTATATAAAAGGTGTCCGATTCTAGAGGAGGAGTGGAGAGGCTTATGATTTCTGTTGCTTTAAGTAGCAGATATTCTGAGGTGCCATGTCATCTGTTTATCCATCATTCCAATGGGTTCTCTCAAGTCCTCAGTGAAAGCAGAACATGTTACGAGTACCTAGCATCCTTTTACTGACAAGCTATGGAATTAGCTTGTCAAAAGCTACATTATCCAAAGAGGGAGTTGTTGCTCAGTGAGTCAAACGGATTACACTGGCTTTTATATAAACTTAAGGTAAATAATAAGATCCAAAATCTCCATCAAAAATACACGTTGATGCAGAGGTTCGTTTTCCGGCATCTGCCCACACCTCCAATCTATGGGGAATTGCTAAGAGAGACCAGACCCAAAAAAGCCTATGATTCAGATATCCAAACAAGCTCAGCTCCCAGTACCCCTTAGCAGAACCAGAGTTTGACCACTTCTGTGATGCATTCCTAAAAAAGGTGGCTCAGCCATGCTACAGTAAATATGCACACACTTTGGAAATGTATGGATATATGGCTCTTTTTGTGCTTCCCCATTACACAACCACTTTGATTTGATAATGATAATGACAATTATAGATAATGAAATAAAGTTGAGCAGATGGATTATTAAACGTGGGAGTGACACAGGTTTTAAGTACCTTAACTCAGATATAACTTTACAATGGGGAGGTGATGTAAACTTAGTTTTATAAACGGGTTTAAATACCTGCTGAGCACCTATTCAATGGGTCCTTTAGGGAAATTTGTTGCAGGAAGACATGACAAGTTGATCACCACAGGAAAATGTGGGACAGAGGGATGCACCGTGCAGGTGAGGCACAGGAACAGTGTGCACAGAAAGTCTGTAAAAAATGTTTTGTTTGTTTTTTTCACCATGAAAATATAATTTGTAGACGTAAACATAAAAAAGTCTATTGGGAGTGTTTAATGTGTCCGCATACCCCTTAAAAAGTCTGTAATTGAACCTCTGAGTTTGATATACAGAATTACATGCCTGTGTTTTGTGGAAGATGCACCTTGCCATAATTGATACTTTTGCTCTTCGTCACACTAATAAAACCAAATCAGAATGATGCATATTTGCACCATATATATTTGTCTTGAAATGCTCTGAACTTCCACATCAATGGGTTTTTGCACCATGTTTTTTTTCCCACACTGTTTACATTTTATGACTGCTGCACTTTATGGATTTGCTGCTCATCGTTCATTTCACTGCTACGCTGCTGCTCATTTACTCAGTGTAGGCAGACTGACAATAAAGTTTGTCTAGGTCTAAAGTCTTATAAGAAAAAAATGGCAAGCCGTATGTCTTTCCACATTTGGCCACTGGAGGGAGACGAAGGGTTGTATGCTTGTGTCCAGAAAATCCAGTACTCAAAAACTCTACAGTTGATTTTCAGCTCAGTTACCTTTAGTTTAGGAAGATCATGGCTCAGAGGGATAATTAAGCCGCCACCTTGCTTTCAGAAGTTGTTGGTTCTGCTACATCTTGATATACTACTGTTTTGATTGATTTGCACTGCCAACTGTTTATTCACAGAACCAATTGTTTACATATACATTTGCAATTCCGTACTTTAACTGTAATATGCAATTACCTTCCACTGCACTTTAATTTAGATAGCTTCTGTCCATACTTTATTTATTCATTTTATAGTAAAAGCCATCTGTATATTATGCTATTGTACATAACTGTAAAAACCCTATTTATAGTAATATCCACCTGTATATTATATTCGGTACATATCCAGCTGTAAATTTAGTTCATAATACTAGTTATCTATATATTATATTCATAGGACAAATCTATTAGTACAATTCTGTTTATAATGGTATTCATTTCTATATTTATTCAGTAGAAACCCATGTCCTGTATTTATGGAACCATTATTGATCCTGCACTTGCTGCTATTGCACTTCTGGTTAGACCTAAACTGCATTTTGTTGCCTTGTACCTGTACCTGTGTAATGACAATAAAGTTAAATCTAATCTAATATACCCCTGAAAGACTGAAAGAACAGTCCTAAACTGTTCTTTCATAACAAGTATTAGAGACATGCACAATCAGTTAGCAGGGCTGCTTGTTAGAAGCAAAATCAAATATCTAACTAAATTCTTTAAAAAAATCAATTATGACAAAAGCACCTGAAATTATTCATAATTGCTTGACTTTTTTGGTCACATTCATTAATTTTTAGTAAGTTCATCACTTTGGAGTGACTGTAAGATTTATGGAATTAAGTAATGCATAATGAGCACTAGTAACTGAATTTTTTTGTAATTTACATAATACCCTGAGATTGGTAATGTTTTGTACATAGAAGGGCTCATACTGTATTATGTGTATCTGTCATGTTATATATTTATATGAAGTTGTATTGTTGTCTGTGTATACTTCTGTATTCGGCTTCACGTTACACAGCTTTAATGTAATATCTGTTAAAAAAATGTTAAAACCCCAGGAAGAAAAGCTACTGCATTGGCTTAGTAGCTAATGAGGATCTAAACAAATAAACCTCTGGGCAAGTTAATTAACCTCAGTTTGCCAACAGATCTGTGTATAAATTGGCAGAGATTTTTGCTGCTCTAGTGTAGAGTGCTTTGAATAATTGGTATAACTAGAAGAGAACTGCATTAACTCAGTCGAGTTGTCATTTCTAAAGTTTACTAAACAGGTTTTAAGTTTCATCTCAAAAGAGATTTACCATTGTTCTGACTCCCTGGGATTTAAAGTTGAAAGTCATCATGTAACATCACAATTAAATATATTTTAGATATTATAGCCTGGGTAATCTTGCAGCGGATGTGTCTTTAAACCTTGTTCATTACATTTTTGCTTTTTATTAGCGTGCTGCAGCTCAATCTTCTGCCTTTTCATCCATACTAATAGGTTCAACACATGTTTCTACCTGCTGCTGCCAGTCTCTGTATGTACAACAGCAGCTCTTTATGTAACCAGCATCAGAGTAGCTGCTGTTAACAGTGCGGGGGCACCTAAAGCCTTCTGGAATCATTTGTGCCGAACAGAGAGAGGGTATAGCAGTATTTCATGAGATAAATGCCGTTCTTTGTCTTCAGCACCAATGCTGACTTTATGTGCCCCCATTTGTTTTGCTCTATGTGCATTGACGTCATTGTGCCAGTAACTTACACCGAAATAAAAAAAACATCCACCTCTTTTACGCATGCTCACACTCATGCATGTGCACACAGACTGACTGACTCAGCCTGCTGCAGCAGCAGGAGGAGAACACAGGTATTGATTACAAGAAATGTTTGATTGCATCTCTGGAAAAACAGGAAAGAGGTGCAGTCGGGTTATTTGCTTTTTGCTTGTCTTCTCTCTTTATTATTGCTGCCTGTTTCCCTCAGGTTCTGTGACAGTGGGAGCATGAGTGGGTGGATGTCAGAGTGGATGATTGTCTGATAAGCTGTTAGGACACTTTACAGGACCATATCCAGCTGTTTCATGAAGATCATCAATTGAAAAACTCTCTTCCTGATTTTAATTTCCAACATTTAACACATCGAACTGAATATTCAATAAAGATTTCTTGCTGCAATATATTGTTGTTATAACTTTTCAGTATTCTTCCCTTTCTGGACTTTTTAGTTCTGTTTTCTTTTTGAGTTTTCAGTTACACTTTGATTTATGTCATTCTGTGTTTTCTAAGTCATTAGTTTCCTTTCCATTTTGTGTCACGCTAGTTATTTTCTAGCTATATTCAAGCACTGTTGTATTTCTTGGTTACTCTCTGTTGCCCCCTTGTGCTATTCTCCTTTCCCCTAGCTACCTTCTAGATCCTTCTGATCACACCTGCTCCCAATTAGTTTATTTCATTGTTCCATTCATTGTTCTGTTTGGCATATAGACTCCCCCTCTGCTGTTACTGTTTGCTGGATTTTCATCATTCCTTGGGTTTATTCATCCCTAGTGTCTCCTAGTTTTTGCTTCCCTGAGTTTCTTATCGATCGGTTCTGGGTTATGGTTTCTGTATTTTTACTTCTTAAATTTTCCAAGAAATCATCTCTGCCTCTTCAGCTTTGCATTTACACTAACCTTGACAATAGCCTTGGGAATTGTAACACATGCACAAGCAAGACTTAAATAAAAACCAGGTCTGTGTAAAAAAGGTTGAATATTTAATACCTGAAGCAAATCATTTTATAGCCCCTGCAGCTCCTAGATAAAGGTTGTATTTAGCAGGTTGTATCCTACATATTGGATCGGACAACTAAGCAACAAAAAAATTGTAACCTTTGTGCTTTGACTGAAACCAACATAGTGGATAAGACAATATCCTACATAATTTGGATGTTAAATTAAATAAAAACAAATAGAAACAAATGTTTACAAAATAACTAATACAAAAAGAATAAATACTTTTCTAAGTAACTTGTTTCAACATAAGCGTATAAAATCACTTTCTACGGGTAATCTATGTCTTTTAAGTACAGATAAAGAACTTCCAGCAACAATATCTACTGTTTACCTTATATATTCCCCTCAAATAGCTGAAGTTACTCTTAGTGAGCTGATTAACCCAGAAATTAATTCAAATTAGTGTAGCAATACTCGCACATGGTTTTGTCCCCTAAAAGTAGTCATAGATCAGGAACTGACTTCTTATGTTTTTCTGTCAATCATGAAATTTTTTTCATGAAGGCCAGATTTTTTGATGGCATAACTTATAAACTGACACTCTCTCTGTTGACTTGTGCATCTCTGCAGCTCCTACCGATGTACCATCGTTCTCCCAGTTATACAGAAAGTAAACAACTCTGAAGTCTTTTTAAATCTAAAACTTTCATTACAGTTTATGATTCCTAATAAAATACATTACAATCCATATATCTGTGGTTGTTATGTGACAAAATATGAAAGGATATGAACATGAATACTTTGGTGAGCATGCTAGTAATGAATAAATATTAAAAGTATTGCATGGTATCCATATTTATGTATTAGTTATATTTCTTCCTATCTTCTTCCCTGAAGATATTTTACTTATTCATCCAGCGGGATTACATAACAGTCTGAGTACAAGGCTACTAAGTACTCTGCTGCACATCTCCAATGCTTCAGATGGACAACTGAGGAGAAAAAACATGCCAGCCAGAGATGGACTGGATAATGCAAAGGCACTGAAGTGCTCTCAGTCCTCCGCACGTGCATGTTCAAAATAAAAACACAATCTTCAACAGAGGGTTCAGTTATTCAAGCATTCATGGCAATTTTAGTTAGAAGGGGATAAATGAGAGATTAGCGGGATGGGGCTGTATTTTTGAAAGGTTTCGGCACATGGATGTAACTGAGTGTGTAGGTCTACCGTGTGTGTATTATTATGGAAAAAGTATCATCTCACACATGTCTATTACTTTCTTAAAATGTTATTTTAGGAGCATTTAAAGGAAAACCTGATTCTCAATATAAATCTTAGCTTTTTTTAATTGTTCATGAGTTATGTTAAAGTGTAACTATGTACAACATAATAATCCCTCAAAAATTCAGAATTTGTCTAAAGGAATATTTTTTTATTCCAAATATAAAAACATGACATTATTCTGTTTTAGAAACAATTGAATTATCTGCAATAAAGTTCTTACTGATCACACTAAAGTTTGTTTACTCATAGCTTAGAGATCGGTGCAACTGCTGTCGTTATGTGGACACTGCAGTTCCTTGTTCTGATGGTGAAAGGTCTGAGCCAAAAAGGTGAATATCACATCTACGTTCCTACCCTCATTAACTTCATTCAATCTTAATCATGGACAAGAAAATAAGTTCTTGGATATAAGAAAAATGAGTTTCCTCTGCAGGGTGGCTGTGCACGCCCTGCCTCCAGTGCATTTGAAGGGGGGTCAGGGAAGAGATATGTCTGGTTGCGTCTGCTGAAACTGCTGCCCCTTTCACCAAGTTCCAGATAAACAGAAGACAACAAAACAGGTTAAAAATATATATACATATAAAAAAAGATATATCATTCAATTAAATTCAGTTTATTTATATAGCGCCAATTCACAACACATGTAATCTTAAGGCACTATACAGTTCACCAGATCATACAGCCAAATTGATTCAAAGTTTTCTATCTAAGGAAAACCAGTTGATTGCATTGACTCATTGACTCAAATACAATCCCTCACACTAAGCATGCTTGTAGCGACAGTGGAGAGGAAAAACTCCCTTTTAACAGGAAGAAACCTCCAGCAGAACCAGGCTCAGTGTGAGCGGCCATCTGCCTAGGCCGACTGGTGTTCAAGGAGACAAAAGCAGAGATACAAAAACTCAGAGAATCAGGACTACACTGGAATACAGGCCGATCTCCAACATCTATAAACAAGGGTGCTGATGGAAGCAACACAGCTGATATTTCTCTCCAGAATGGCGTCACAGCCAAACAGGAACAGAGGAGGCAAAGCTACTATGAGAAAAAGCAGAGAGAGCATAACGTTAGAGATTGAACTAACAGATTCTGCAGAGTGAGAGAATAGAGATAGAATGAAGCAGAATGATGATGTCCTCTAGAAGTCTAAGCCTATAGCAGCATTACTATAGAGATAGCTCAGGATAACCTGAGCCACTCTAACTATAAGCTTTTTAAAAAACGGAAAGTTTTAGGCCTAGCCTTAAAAGTAGACAGTGTGTCTGCCTCACGGACTAAAACTGGTAGTTGGTTCCACAAGAGAGGAGCCTGATAACTAAAAGATCTGCCTCTCATTCTATTTTTAGAAATTCTAGGAACCATTAATAAACCTGCAGATAGAGAGCGAAGTGCTCTGTTAGAAACATAAGAAACAATCAGATCTCTGATATAAGATGGAGCTTGGCCATTTAAAGCTTTGTATCATCACCTCTACTCCAAAGAAAGATATAGAATTATCTTTGTAAATTCTAAATTACACTTTTTCTCATACGATAAAACACTGTTCCTGAAAAAATAACGCACATTTCCCAAAATATGGCACACTATTTCCTTCAAATAGGAAATACTGTAGTGTATGGATAGGAATACTTTTTAAAAAACACTGCGCACATTTCCAAAACACATATTATTGTAAAGTAAATTATTATAAGTAAACCACTTCAGTCAAAATTAACACACTGAACTGCAAAATGCAAAACATTTTGAAGTTCCTCTCACTGTTTTCACATTAAGTGTAAAAAAAATTATGTCTCTAAAAATTCACAGTTGAGTTGAAAAGAACCATTGTGCAATTCGAAAAACAAAATAATCTTAGACTTTTTGGAAAAAAGTTTTTTACTTCAAATGAGCACAAAAGATGCGCCCACACCTTTCTAACGGTGTGCTACAGTTTTGGGAGCAGATCTAGGGCCATGAAATGCGTCCAATATTTTGACGGCAGTACTTTATTTTGAGAAATCTGTGCAGTCAATTGGAGATTGCGTACACTCAGTGGAATTTAGGAGCTTATGAATTAAGAAAAATTTAAACTGAAGGCCTAATGTTGAACAATAATTAGCAACTCTCTGTGGGGTTTTGATTAAAGGACATTTTGCTGTCTGGAATGCGGAGTTGTTGTACAACCAAAGGGTCTGCTTCATGGCTTTTTGTCAGAACAAACTTAGATTTCCTCACCAGGGTCCAGTCACTTCCAAACATCTAAGATGTTTATCACAACCAAATCATAGGACTTTATTAGGCTTGCTTCTGGCTTGCTTTGGCAGGGTCCTCTTGTTCAAATCTCAGTATGTCTCTATGGACTCAATCAATCAAAGGTTGATTTTTAGAAACTTGCAGGCCACCTCTGGAGTTTGTGTCACATTCAGGGTTTCAAACATGTTTATAATGATTAAAAGAGAAGTTCAGATTTAGAATTGAAGACATTTAACCATGTTTAAATATATGATTAAGCATGGATCAATTAAAAAGGCTTCCTTACATTTCTAAGTGAGCAAAACAAATAATATGTATACACTTTGCCATACTGACATGCAGCAAGACATGATATCTTATAAGAGGAGCAATTCAAGGTCATGAAAATATTTCAGTTTTTTAAGGTTCAGAATGCTTTCAGTGGAGGATAAGAGTTTGTTACAACTTAACAAGGATATTCTGCATTGGAATCATTTTGTAACTCCAGGAAGCTTTGCAAAAACCTTAACCTTAAAGAAATGGGCACCGAGATTAAAAACCTTTAAACCTTTAACTTACTTTGAGATCATTATTACTTTGAAAGGTTTGGTTACATTGAATTTGTGTTGTGTGTTTGATGCAAAAAGAAACAGTATGCAGGATCATAAATGCATTGTGCTCTAGCTCTACTCCTTCTAAGGCCATTTAATTTTTTAAGATAAAGACTTAGAGATCTTCCATTTCCTAATCTGTTTCTTAATACACACACAATCCATCTTGTGTCTCTGTTGGTCTTGTCTGTTCACTGCTGTTTACTGTAATCCTTCCTCCTCATTCTGTAGATTAGTAAAGGTTTGCTAATAGCAAGAGGAGGACAATCAATCACTGTAGCAGTGATACTGAGATAGCAATTCCAAGAAGACACACCCTTCTTGTTAAAAGATTAATGTGTTTCTTTTTGCTGTGAAAGGAGGAATTTAATAAAAATAACTCAAGGATTTAAATACAGAGGTGTTACACCTCTATCCTTAGTCTTTGCATCTGAGTAAATTTTTGCCTTTTGCCTCTTACTTAATACATCATCCCTTTCTTACCGCTTCAGCATAAGTCAATACTTGTCTAGACTGAGAGGGTAAGCTTTGCCTGGCGAGAATAATATGGAAGAAAACTGAAAGATAAATTCTGTCAATGTGATGCAACGAGCTGCAGCTTGATCTGTGCTGCTCAAGTTAAAAGCTCACATCCAGGGACACTTTAATGCAGACTTTCCTCATCTGCACTAAATTAATGGAACTAATCAGGACTCTGTGGCATGTTTTGGTAATAATACACCACTGCAATGTCAGTCAAAAGTAAACACACTCATAAATGGCATTCATTTAATAAAAAATTGGGCCTTCAGGGGGTAATTTTAAAAACAAGGATTCACATAATCAAAATTATACATCAAGGCTCAGATATTGCAGTTAACATAATAGATATTTATAGACCAGGATGTTTGCTGCTCCAAAATAGAATACATCTCTTCAAAGGTATCAGCCAGGACAAAGTAAAAGAGTTTTGGAATTTAATAATCTGCCTTTTTTATATAAACATTTTATTTTAAAATGTGATGTGATGCCATCACCCTAATGTGTGGCTCCCTTCACAGTTTTTCTATCAGATTCAAATTGAATGTGGGCTCTCTGAAAGACTAATATTACTTCTGGTCTGGAAAAGAGAAGATCATTTAGAATCAAACATCTGCCAGATATACAAATATTTTGGGACTCATCTTCACATAGATCCCTGCTTTAATTGGATTAAGTGTCACTTAAGGATGTGCAAATAATTTGGATACTTTTGTAGCACCCAGCAAAGGTCTGCAATAATTATTTCTAAATATTTGGCCACTCCTCTTGGCAGAACTAGTAGAGCTCATTTATTTTATAGAGAAGGTCAAATGGAGGAGTTGGAAAAAAATGGACAGAATGAAGGTAATCAAATTCCTTTCTCCTTAAATATTTCTATTTCATTTTTTTCTCATTTGAAATTGATTTATTTTTTAATGATTGCTTAATGAAAGGAGGGCTGCTCTGCTTCAGGCTAAAGAGTATGTGATGAAGAGTAGCGGGAATCAGGAGTAATGCTGTGTAGCCAAGTGATTAGGAGAGAGATAAAGTGGAGCATCATCCCTCCCCTCTGCTCTTGCCAGTTGATATCAAGACTGGGTTGCTATGGGCAACCATCTGGAAAAAGAGAGGAAAATGGAGACACCACCTGGTGTCCAAGATGGCAACAGACAGGCGGAGAGAACAGAGGAGAAGCAAAATAATGTCAGAAAGAGATTAAAGTAAGATTTGAGCCTCTGGATGCAGAGCTCAGAATGATGCTGGGTCAGATGTAGGAAACGACATCCTGCCAGCATCAGCAGCGTGGAGGTATACTGGCCAATCACCAGCTGACATGCTCATAAATTCAGTAGCCAATGAAATGCCAGCAGGCGCCCTCCCCAGCTCAGATGCAGAGACTGCACAATCCGGGGTTTGAGTGTGTTATTAATGAATGGAGCAATTTCTGGGCTGCATCACCGGACACCTCTGCTCGCTCTGTTTGGCAGCTCTTTCACCTAAAACAGGAAGATGGAGAGGAAAATCAGCAGCCACAGCACAGATGGAGGGAAGAGGGAAATAAAGGCTGCCAGTGGACGACAAGAAAACCCAGAGAGCTCTGATGAGAGCTCGGCTGAGGACATGGCAGCAGATTTTAAAGGTACGGACTCGCATCCTGATCTCGACCTGCCGGATTCGTCACCTACGCTGTCTTCTTCCTCCCCTCTCCCTCAGTCAGCCATGCCACCTTCTGTGTCTGCTTCTGTTCTCCTGGCTCTGGCATCTCCAGCTACCAGACGCTCCATCTCCATGGGAGACTTTAAGAGAGTAACAGGGGCTCTCCTAGCTGGCTCTGATCCCCCATCCACCTCTGCCACGGCCCCCTCCTCCAAACTGGTCACTCCGAGCTCCAGCATGGAGTTTGAGGCAGCACGGCGGCGCCTCCTGGAAGTGGAGGAGCGACAAAAGGTCATCAGGGAGATGGAGCGGAGGTTAGAAGAGCTCAGGGAGATGTTTGTGCGCTCAGAGCAGCAGGTCGTGGTCCACGGGGAGCTGGTGTCACGGATAACCACTGCAGCCCAGCAGGGAGAGCTTAACGTGGCCGAGAACACCCAACGGGTCAAGAAAGGCTTAAAGTTTAAGAAACATCGACCCACTATTGTCTTTTCTTCCATGCTGGGACTCCGCACGTGCCTCCCTTGGCCAGTGAAGCTCAAATAGGACATTAGATGCCTCCATTTCATCCATGACTTTAGAAATGTGCTTTACATAAATGTGAGGATGGACCTCCATCCTTTTAGCTCTTAGTGACATGGCTGCTCTCCAGTTACAACCTTACTGCTCTTGTATCCTGAAGCTGGTCCTTCAGGGGTTGGAGTGCCTACAAATATTTATGAGGCCAGTAAGGAGCTTCCGATTCAGCATAAAAATCCTTGGCTAGAAAACCAAGCTGGCACCGGGGCATTGCATACAGGATGTCATTGTGTCCTAGTTGTTCTCACAGATTCGTTGCTGCTTGCAGTTAGATAGTTAGTCCATGCTTTTGAGAGATTCATGTCAAATCTGTGATGCAGGATGAGTCAGAAGATGTGGGAGGAGAAGTTCAGCTTGGTCTGGGTCTTATCAAGATTTCCACTGCACTTTAGCTAACTTCTGCAGCAGTGAGGAGGCTTATGTAACCTATTCGAAGATGGAG
Source organism: Cyprinodon diabolis (assembly GCA_030533445.1). Taxonomy (NCBI): domain Eukaryota; kingdom Metazoa; phylum Chordata; class Actinopteri; order Cyprinodontiformes; family Cyprinodontidae; genus Cyprinodon; species Cyprinodon diabolis. Next base: position 33,281,652 of record CM060080.1, on the reverse strand, counting down.
TAGCATTACAGGGTAAAGCATTAAAACAAATCTGTCTCTGCAGCTCATTATGGGCAAAGTGAAGGGCAGGAAGGTAAGACGAGATGTCTGTTTCTGGACTGCTGCACTGTTATATAAAACCCAATACAGAACAAAGCAGAAATAGAAAATGTAATTTGGGGAGATGATTGAAAAACGTGCCTTGGCTCCTCTGGGACTGCTCAGTGTCACATCACTAGAAGATAGACAGTAGGGGAGAAACTTTCATACTGGGACACTTCCACCTGTGGACTCTTTATCCAGTCACCTAGCAACCGCTCATCCCTCCATCCCAAATCCGCTTTTACAAAAAGGCAGAATGTATTCAGCTGAGAGCTCTAACTACATTACTGTGGCAGGGATTTGGTAAAACAAATAAAAAAAACATCAATGTCATTATCATTATGGCTGCTTCCGGGGGACTGGGGGTTTTATTTGAGTTACTCATGCATGTATTAGCTCTTTGCGCTGATTGTATCCCAATGAACAATAGAAAGATATTAAGAGCTACAAGTTTGCTTCTTAGAATGCAAATGCAACTTAAAGTGCACAAAGACCTCACTACAAAGGTAAAAAGAAGGTTCAGTTACATAACTATCCTTTAAACACGTTTGTCACACATATGAGATTGTTATTATATATACATTTTAAGTTACATTCATTTCAGTTTGTGTTGTTGGATTTAGATCAGATATATCTGATTTTGGCTTTCACACATTATAGATATATAATATATATATATTATAGAGTGATCCACGCATTCAGTCTAAGTTAACTGTTTGTCCAAGGTAGAAAACCAGGTAAACACATGTGATTGCAGAGCACATCTCTATCTGAACAGGAAAGAAAGGGTGCATTCTTCAAGATCACAATCTCTGATGGTACTTTTGATATCGCCGGTCATTAATCAGCTAAATGAAGAACCAAGGAGCCAGGCTGTATAGGGGGTATAGCAAGTCGATATCTGAGTACATCCATAGTGAATCATGTTTCTTATAGAGACAACAAAAGAAGGAGAACAAGATTTGATGATAATGCATTCCAGCCAACATGTGCTTGCGTGTCTGATGGGTTTTTAAGCACTAGGGCTGACTAAATAAGGCTGTCAGTGGTTATTCAGATGGACACCCTAGGTATGCCTTGCTTTTCTCATATAGGAATCAAGAAAACTAGTTCTCAGGCTCCTAAATGGGTTCCACTCTTTCCTCAGAATTGTCCTACATCAAACCCTTATAGGGAAAACTCTGGGATAGTTATGTAACCTGCATTAAAAACATATTTGGGACCATTTTTTTTTTTGCCTAATGTCTCTTCATGTGGGCCCATTACAGAAATGTCTGTTGGGATGTTTAGTTAAAAGCTAAAATTCCAAGTAGGAAGGTTTAATACTTTCCTCTAGTATCTTAAAAAATATTGTTGAATAAAATATTGAATCTGCAGCATTTTGGTTGCTTGTATGAAATGTCATAAATATATTTTTTCATCTGTTTGGGAATAGAGGAGTAAACTTTTATACAGTGGCATTGCTAATAGTAGCTTGTAATTGAAAATAAAAAGTTATCTGGATTGAAAAAGGAACATGTTTGAAAGCTTGCATGTTGGTAGATAGTTTTTCTTTAGTTTACACTTTTCTGTTTAAAGCAAAGATCATCCATTTAGAGATACTTAATCCTTTTAGTTGTTAACTACATTTGTGTTTATCCCCCAAATACTTAACATAAAAGCTTAAAATGAACCAGTGGTACATGTACCACTGGTGGTAGAACTGGGGTTAAAACATGAAAACTATCATGAGGAATTGCTAGAGTGCCTCATCCTTTAAAGAAACTTGAGCAAACTAAAGGTTTCACTTTAGCAAAGCCACGACTTCTTTCTTCTTGAATGTTAACTTCATATTTCTAAAAATTCAACAACTAACACACAGGAAAAACTGCTCACCGTCTTTGTGCACATCTACACCAAACATTCTCCTGCTGAGTCAGCAACTTGTAGAATGTTTTTGTTAAATAAAAGGGTCACAAAGGCCTTAAACATGTATTAATGTTCCTGTATATAGAGCTACCTGTACAGTTAGCCTGACTTTCTGTTTAAGATATATCTGTTTTGGCATTTTCAGAGAAGATGGTACTGATAGAAGGGGACAGCCAGCCAACATTTACATATGGGACCCATGTGGGTAGAAATGTAACTGAATCAACTTTATTAAATTGGACCTATATGAGTCCTGAGAATTGATTTTCTTAATATTTTTCTCAGATCCAGTTAAAACCCACATAGGGAGGCTGGGTTTTTAGTCAATCATTTTATTTTTTATTTCAGTTGTGTTCAATTCTAAACATGGGTGGTTCTAGACAGGGGCCAAAGGGGGCCAGTGCCCCTGTAGATCATGTCCTGGCCCCTGTACTGAAGACATAAACTCAAAGAAATTCTAAAGATGATATGCACTGGAACAGACATGGTTACTGATAGCTCCTTTGGATCTATTTAATTTTTTTCTTTACAAATTCTGTTTAATTGTCTAAAAACATTAAGGTGATAGCTTAAGTGGAATTGAGATAGGATCCCAGGATAGGATCTGCCATATGGTTTTTTCAAAACAAAATAAAAAGAAATGAATACTTTTTACAGCTGAATTTATCAGTTTTTCTTGAGTTCTAATTCAGATTTTATAGAAAACTGTAATTTTAACTTAAATTAAGTCAAAAAATATGTAAAATTCCTGAATTATGAATGTATGTTGACCTAATAAGACATAGAATTTTAATTAAACCTAATTGAATAGAAATTTCACTTCATGCAGCTATCTTAATATATTTGAATCCCTTGCTCTGTTTTTTATTTCATGCTTTTCTGGGCCTCCATGGAAACACATGGGCCCCCTCCTAGCTCCCTGGTACATTTTAGTCTAGAACCGCCACTGATTCTAAACACTTATTTTGGGAACAGATTGATAAGGTAGTATCTCTTCAGTTGGACCAAACCTCATATGGGATCCACAAATAAATGTTGGCTGAGTTCTACTTTGCTTTTTTAACTGAGAAGAAAATCACTCGATTGTGCTTTGCTGTGGATTTGCACTGTTTGTTTTCTGAATGGAGAAAAACACCCAAAGATCTCTGGGCCCACTTGCAGAATGAATGTAATGTTGATTGTTTGGTGTTTTTCTTAAACTGATTATAAAGTATTTCCACTTTGGACCTGTGGCTGGCTTCCTAAAGAACATTGAACTTGGATGAATTGACTTAGCCCTTTATTGACACCAGTGCTGGCTAGCCACAGGTTCAAAGCCACTTTTATGATGCTTAACACTTGAATGTTTAAATAGTTTGTATTTCTTATGCATATTATTGTTTTTATTATGTGATATTCTAATGGGCTAAGAGCTCTGCTTTACGTTAGATTGAATGTTACCTAAAAGTATTTGAGATGTTTTATGTTTGAAAGCCATCCTAGGTTTGGCAAATAATTATTACTTGATCAAGTGAGTATAATTTATTACACACTTCAGCTTCATACCTTATCTGTTTTTGTAAAAACTAAAACATTTAATTATTTTTGTTTGTTTATCACAATGTTCAGCACAAAGCTTCGCAATTATTCCAACACTCAACACAAGCTCTTCTTTTGCAAGAATATTTGTTGGTAAAAGGGTTTGATTCATTAATAAACTGACTCAATTATTTGAATTTTGTGAAGATTATTTTTTCCCCTTGTTGCTTCAGAGTGAGGAAAAAAATCCTTTTTAGATGGAGTACACAACACAGAGTGTTAAACTATTTCCCATTCGTGCAGAAAGAAGACGTTTCAGGACAATTTGGGTCACCTTGCAGTGTTTCACAGCAGCTAGCAGCAGCTTGCAGAGCAGGGTCAGCAGAAAAAAAGCAGTTCTTTTTGACGTAACAAGAGACTGCATGCCAGGAGAAAGCTGTAAAATGCTGCATCAGGCACAAAGATTTTGCAGGCTTTAGAACATAATGCTGACCTATTAAAGCTTACTCTCAGCCGACTGGTAAAAGTGAGGTTAGATAACAGCAATTAGAAGGAAATGGAAGAATTAATGGAACAAAACCACTTCTGAATACTTGATATTAAAGCCAGAACTTCATACTTTATTAGTATGAATGTATTATTTCTGATAAAAAAGATAAGCATGCAGATGGAATTTACTGTCAAATTGAGATATTTACATACACTTTATGAAAATATAAGCAGTTACGTTTTGTTACTGACACTAATCTCGAGTAAACGTTTCTTTTTTTAGTCAGTTTGAATCAAAACACTTTTTATACACACATCTTTTCAAACAGATATATGCAAGTCTAAACATTATGTAAATGTCCGGGATTGTGAATCCTGGAGATCAGCTTACTTTGGTGGAAGGTCTGTGAATCACCCTTAAAATCAAAGTAAAAGACTTCATGAAAAATCTGCTGGTAAAAGCTTATAGGATAATATTAACTCGTTTAATTTATTAACTCGTTTAAAGTGACAATGGACTAACTCTTCTATAGATTTTAATAAAGAAATATATAAAACTAGATATTACGCAAGATTTCTGCTTTTTGCAACATAAACACATTAGTATGTGTATTTATCTATAATGAAAAAGGTATTAACGATTTTTTATGGTGCTACTTGTATATATTGTATGCATCAGTATAAGACCACATGCAGGGCTGGTGGGGAGATAAGCTTATCTGTTCTGGCAGAGCAGAGCAGGCTTCAGCCTGATGGTTGTTCTATGCTGGCTGCCCATGAGATGGCTGCTTACGTAAGTGACAGGTTGGGATTTCATCATCCCAACTCTCAGAGTGGGTCAGGGAAAAGTGTCATCCATTTGGATTTAAAAAAAAAACAACTGCCAAAAGAGATGTGTGAGGAGGTTTCATTTAGCTAAGGCTAAAATTGTCTTTATTTCTTTTTCAAATAGGATACAGACATATGTTCGAACATCGTGGTAAATTATTTGAAATTCTAAATTAAGTAGAAGCGGTATTTACTGACTCTGAGAATATGAGACTAAAACAGTGTAAAACATGAGCTGGTAAATAAATTGTGCCACCATCTGTAGGGATGGGACCTGAAAATGGTCAGGTTTTCTAATGGCCTAAATGGAATTGCTGGCAGAAGCCTTCAAAACTTAGATGGTTCATTTTTTTTTTAACAATTTCATGTGAAAAACAAATCATTTTTGTCAATACCTTAAAAATTGAAACAGAGCACATTGAATAAATAGATATGTCAATGTTTAAGGATTGATTAAAAATATTTGACCACTAAATGTAGAATTTTAGAAGCTGTCGTGCAGAAACAGAGAAATATCACTTCATGTACAGCAAAGGTGTTCATTAAAAATGTTTTAATGCATATGTTACAAATAAACCAACTAAATCAAGCTGTTTTGTTATTTAGATTTCAGATGGTCACTCTCTGCTGTGGTCACCTGCTCTCTCACTCTCTCATGGTTCTCTGTCTGATAATAAACATAGAAACCGGACGATAGTAGCAGAAAGGCTTGCAAAAACAGACTCCTAACCAGTCGTCTAAAGTTGTACAAGAAAAAAAAGCAAACCTATTCACCTGTACCGCCACTCTAAGCATTTCTACCAATTAGCAAAATGACATTTCATCACTAGCAGTAACTAACAACAACAAAATGCTACACAAAAATATGTGAAATTATAAGATGAAAAGTAACACTGTCCCTCAAAATTCCTATCAAATGGAACAAAAAACAAGTAAAATAATTATTCAACAATATATACAGTGCATATTAATATCCCTATAAGTGCATCATAAATAATCAAACCAAGATACATAACTTTCAAATGTATTACACCTTTAGTGTGACATATATCATGTAAAGAAAAAAAATATTTTGATGAGAAAAAAAGAAAGAAAAAAGAACAATTGGTTGCAGGAGTACACACACCCTTGATTCATGCACTTCCTAATTAGAAATTTCAATAAATCTCAATGTAGTAAGGAATCATTCTGGAGAAAGAAATAATATACTCTGCATCAAGTATAAAAAAGATAACTATAGGTTTAGAAATATTCCCTTTATGAAACTATTTTAGTATGCTAAAAATACAACTGATGGTTTTATTGTTATTTAACGTTTAGCCTTTAAAGTTTAAGAACTTTAAGATATATTCTTGAGCTGATTAAGACATTTCCATAATTATTACAACACAACAGAAATTAATATAATCTTAACAATAAAAAAGCTGAATTAGAGGCCAAATGACAGAGCCTTAGAGCAAAGAAAAATTAAACATAGACCAAGGTGTAATTTTTCTTTTTTTGCTATTCTGTGGGGACATTGCATAAAATAGAATCGTTTTATTTAGAGCCCTTATGTTTACTTGGTATAATGTGAGCCACTGTGAAAACTCCAAAAAATACAGAATAAATTTTAATCTAAGGCTGAAAAATTCTATTATTTGCATGTTGAAATACAGTACTCTTTAGTTTAGAAATCATTTTGAGAACTGAATATACATGGTAATGAATGTGTTTTATGGCCAGTAGATCTCCTCATACACTCCCAAGATTTTGAAAAAAAGTTTGCAAGATAAAATAATTCCAGGTGTTAAATGCTGACAGATTCCAATTGAAAACTTAATCGAAAGCAAAAAGTATTTCAACAAAGTGCAAGTTTAAGGGTGTACACACGTGTGCAATCAAGTTAATGTACAGTTTTTTATTTAATACGCGCTTCTGTTTACAAAATCCTCTTTCTGCTACACTAAACATGATTTAAGTTACATTAAAGGTGAAAACACATTTGAAATGACTCCTCATGCCAGATCTTTCATATCAGAAGAACCAGTCATTTGATTCAGGATGCATTCACTTCTTACATCACCTGCAAATATTAGGTTTTGGTTGATATGTACAAAATGTTGTGTGTAAGAAGTGAAATGTGTGCAGTTTACTCAGATGTCTTTTCTCCATTTCCTGAATCCTGGAAGTGTATCTGTGTGTGTTTGTGTGTCATGAAAAATGTGGGTTGAAAAGGTAAAAACAAAAACAACCTTGAATAAATTACAGTGAATGGATGCTTTTATTACCAAGTCTGCTTTAAGCACCATTTCCTGTAAGCCAGAGGATCCTTTTTTTCCCCCTCCAACATGTTGCTGTTATTCCAGGTTCTCTGGAGACATTTGGCTGGAGGCAACAGAAACTGGATCCTGCACTCTGTCTGCAGCCGGCCGAGGGCTAGAGTCATGTTGGTTGAAGCATTCAGATCTCTCTGCGCAGACACATCGACTTTTTACTGGAGACAGACTGGCAGGCACGTTCTAGGCCAGTCTGCTGCACATACTGGGCAGGTCTGAACCTCATCAATCCCATTAACCTGTAATTTAAAATACTCCTCATTTTTCATTCAGAACAAATAAAGCTGCCAACTCACAGATCACTAGCTGGCTAATTAAACATTTACAGCTCTCCTAGGTCTTCAGAGGATTCCTCTGAATCTTAAAGTGCCTTCAAGAGGTTTTGTCCTGCAGAGAAATTTTGCCTGTGTGTACAAGTCTTTTATCAGTACAGGCAGTTTTTTATATCTGCAGCCCAAATGTTTGATTAATATTTAAAGGAACTATAAAGCCATTACAAGCATTGCTTTATCTTGGTAACTATATTTATGGCAACAAATAAAAGCTTTCAGTTTTCTGTTGCTTTCCAGGATAAGCAAATGTTTCAGAAGGAAACAAATCCCCTTTAAAGGTAATTATCTTCTGCAGCTGCCCTTTGCTCAGTAGATCCTAAAGTATTCCTAGATTACTTGGATCCATTAGTAAAGCTCTTTGTTTTGTTGATTTTTTTTTTTTCACATGTGGTGATGAAGTCCCAAGGCTCCAAAGTACAAACTAACATCAGTCTGTTAGTTTGTGAACGTAGTTGACAGGAAAGGTCCCATTCCTGGACGGATCACCCTCTATGTGGCCGACCTGTCAGGAAAATAAATAATGCCATGTTTATTTTGCGAATGGGTGGAAAGGTCACTGGCACTGTCCAAAATACATCACTTTATGATAGAGTGACCTGTGTTTACTGTATGTAATACCCCAAAATATCTGGAATATTTCATTAAACGTCTATGATACGTTCACTAGTCTCCAGCTTCACCAATTAGATTGATGTTTTTGACCTAAAAAAGACCCAAGCTCAAGTAGAACATTTGCAATAATCCTTTTTTCGAAATGTATTTGTTGGGTTGTAGATCTGCTAGAATTTGGCCATTCTTACAGTGACTATGGCTTGAGTTTAGTTCAGTAGACGTATTGGAACATAAAGCCTCCAACATGTTTGCTTCCATTAGTGTCACTTATTTAGCTTAATCCAATCCTCTCTCTACTCAAGAAAACATCCCCACAGCATGATGCATTCACCACCTTATTTCAGGGTGGGGATGATATGTTTATGGCGTTTGACTTTGGCTGTCTTGAGCAAAGGACCTTCTTTAATCTGTTCACTGTTTCTGGCAAACTGCAACTGACTTTTTTGCCTTTATTTAGCGACCAGGATTGTGGATGGCCTGATTGCTGTATTTTCCGGGCTATAAGCCGTTACTTATTTCCACCGCTTTGAAACATGCAGCTTGTAAGAGGTTGCAGCTTTTCTGTTAATTTTTCCTAACCACCAGAGGGGAAATAAAAGTTGGAAATGAAAGAATAAGGGTCTAATTTTCATTTAACACAAGAACATGCAGGCAGCAGGCACGACGGGGAACAAATGTCCCGAATTCACAGATTTTAACATTTATTTGCCGCATTAAAGCTGCCAAACTAATGAAGGGACTGGGCTCAACTCCTGCAGAGCTGAAATTAAGAGCTGATAAAGCCCCATCTTTCAGTAGAAGCTCTTACTGCTGCGAGCCAACAAGCTAACAGGAGCTGGGATTCTTCTTTGTCCCTGCTCCAGGGGTGATATGTAGAGCTCCTCCTACAGGTTTGGTGGAAGACCGTTCAGTAGATATCAGCAGCTTTTAGACTTAGACAAACCTTGTTGTCATTTTGCATATGTTTACCGTAAATAAGCAATTAGTGGGCGCGGCTTATAGTGAGCTGCACTCTATAGTCCGGAAAATACAGTAAGAATTGTCAGATTCTCCCAGATGAGTTAATATCCCTACAGCTTGTCCATCGTTACCACGGGCCTCTTAGCTGCTTCTGATTTATTTTAAGTTATAATTCATGCCAGTCAGCTTAAGTGGACAACCATGTAAAAGTAGATATTTAGTTATTCGATGTTTTTATTTTTTTAAATATCATCATCAAAATGACCTGATTTCTGGTGTTCTTCTAACTTTATGATGCTGTTTGATCACTTATGTCCGATTAATAACATCTTAGGCCTTAAGAGATCTCATGCTGAGATAATTTCTTCACCCTACGCTTCCTAATTAGGAGACATTAACTGCAAACAATAAATTTGATATTTGGTGGATGCATTTGAATAAAGGAGACTACTAAATATGCATGACAAATTTTTAGATTTTCATTTGGAAAAAAGTTTAAAAACTGCATGTCCTCCACTTCCTAGTTATGTAAATCCCTATTTTTGTCCCACAATGGGGAAATTTGCACTCTGCAATATGAACCAATCCCTTGGAGAGCAGTGGGCTGTCTTTGTGTGGTGCCCGGGGAGCAATTAGGGGTTAAGGGTTTTGCTCAGGAACCCAGAGTGGAGGTTGTGGGGATTAAACAGAGTACTTGCAACCTTTCAAAGCACAAGCGCACTGCTCTTAACCACTAGCCCAAAACTAATTATGTGCTGCTTTCTGTTAATTCACAGAAACTCCCAAAGCATTACAATTAAAACTACAGTTGAGTTTAATAGGGGAACACCTTTGAAAAAATCAGGACGTGGTAAAAATAGAAATCTGTAGTTGCACTCACCCACCAGTGGGGGTCATTAATGGCTGTGACCACAATGACTTCATCTTTAAAGAAAGCAAGCTGCTCTGAGCTGACCGCTCGGCAGTCCACCAGAGCCTTGACACGCTTGTGTGGCCTGCTGACAGAGACCTGAGGGAAAAGAGCAACAAAGCAATCAGTTCACTATCGGTGCAACCTCCCAGGACTGTTAGCTCCTCTGCTGAGGGACATAAGGCTGAATGCAACACAATAAGGTGTCTGTTTGGTTTTACCATGGCATTCCTGCGGGGACGAGGTGCTGGAGAAGGAATAGAGCTGTTAGCGCCTCCCGCTAAGCTGCAGTAGAGCTCCTCCTGGCTGCCCACACAGCTCAGAGACTCAGAGGTACACTTTCCATGGCTGATCCCTCCACTGCTGGTCCGACGATAGGATGTGGTCTTCTCTGAACTAGAGAAACAAGCATTAAAAGAGGATTTTTTTTCAATATGGTTGTGTGACAAAAAAGAAAACATTAAATTCTGTATTTGGCGTTACAGTGAATTAAAATTATTCTTTTTCCAGGATGGAATGGTGATACAAGGTACACCTTTGATTAATGTTAAATATAAGAGAATTTAGTCCACAACTTTATATTAACACATAATTTTTCAGACCTACACAGGTTTGAAATGTAGACATAGAATCAAATAGACCTCTGTTGATATTTGGTTCAACATTGCTAAGAAATTAGATAAGGATCGACATGCTTTGCAGCCATGAAAACCAGAATCCTGATAGGATATTTGACCTCTCTCCTTTGCATTTTAGAGTTTGTTTCAATAGGTTTATCTGTACATATGTTTATTGGCAAAGTTCACACATTTTCTGTGACAATTCCAGCAGTTTAATGTTGGTCTCCTTTGTCCATTCCAAAATCAGTTCAGATGTGCCTGGGGTCATAGCTGTTTTGAAACACAATAAGGTGTCTGTGTGGTTGCACCATAGCATTCCTGCGGGTGTGAAAGGAGCAATTTACGTTAAGAGAGAAAAACCAACCTTAAACAGAGGGGGTGGATTCAGGTTTCAGCTCTCGAAAACCTCAACCCTCATCGTCATGAAGGTGGTCAAAACATCGCTCCAGTAAGCCAGGCCAATAACGACCCTAACTACTCCCCTTTTCAGAGGCGCAGGCCAGTTTCGCGTTAATTTGCAGGCCAACAACGACCTCAAAGACTCTTAAGTTTAATTTGCGTGTTTTCTGAACCATAACAAGGCTTTTGTTTGGGCCACTCTATAAGCCTGGAACTTAAACACTACTCCAGACATTTTGAATTGAGAAAGCTTCCTGGATGGGAAGAAAAACGTCTCCAAACTTGGGAAAGTCCAGTGGTTTGTTTTTAACTTTTCAGACACCCACAGGCTAACTGGGTTCAGAATGATTATATTAAACTATAATGATCTTCTGGAATGCCCAACCTAAACCTCTAACCCTTTATAGGGCACTCCGTGAAATACTTTAAAAATCTAAATTTCAAGCCAATAGTGTTATTGCAATCCAGGACAAGACCTTATTACCTTTGTAACTTTAAAAAAATATGGATATTTTGATGGTAAAAATGAATATCGGCAAGTAACACCAACTTGCCCGAATATATTAAGAAAAATAACAAAAGTGCTTCAATAAAATATCCATGAAATTAGGGCTGCAACAACGAATCGATAAAATCGATAAAAATCGACTTTTAAAAGCGGCAACAAATTTCATCATCGATTAGTTGTGTCGCGCGATTAATGCGTCATCCGCCGCCGTAATCACATGCACTTGACTGAAACGGGGGAAGAAAAAAAAATACGGCAGAGCGAGTCCGTGCCGCAGGTGCAGTGTTGCCAACTCAGCGAGTTTTCAGACCCCTCCAGCGACTATTTTTCAAAAAAGCGACTAGAGACAAATCTGGCGACTTTTTACGGTGTCACTGGCGGCTTTTGGAGACTCTTACGTGAAAGCATGTATCGTTCCTACTCTGCCGTGGGGCGCCTGCCCCATCCCAACCCCATTCTCCCTCTCCCACAGGAGTCCCTCTCAGCGCTGCAGTCGGAGCCGCAGGATCTTTACCCTCAGTGTCTAGATTGCAAATGAAGCGCGCATGCGCCGGGATTGACGGCGCAAATTGATCACAATAATTAAAATAGCCTGCGCTTTGTAAAGCGAAAAAAGTCGTAACATGCAACTTTTGTAAAAACAAATTAACATGGCACGGAACCACCATGTTTGTTTCGTTTTAAAGTGAGGAAACGTAACGTTAGTTTCTCAGGTAGCTCATCTGATGCTTTCCTTACCGTGTTAGTAGGTTACAGACAGTGATAAGGTTGGCTACTTATTTTACTTTTAATTTAATTCGAATCAGCTTAAGCAGCGTTTACATTTACTTTATAAATAAATTAACTTGCAAATTATGAGGGCAAGGCTTTTAAAGTTTAAATCTTCTGGCAAAGATAAAGTAAAGATCCTGCAATTTATGGAAGTAAAGCAGAATAAAATCCAGCAAGATCAGTAATATGTCAATTAATTATATGCCGCATTTCCATGTAAATATCTGTCTTTGGAGGATGTGTTTTTTAGCACCCCTGTTCTCTCATTTTTATTCCAAATACAATTTATAATTTGAATCACAGGGCTATTTTTATCTCTATTGTTAAGTATTTTCTCAAGTAGCAACTTTAACTGCTATACTTTCCTGTCTTAAAAGGCAGAACTCTTCTAGTCTAAAAAAAACTCCTTTGTTGAAATGGGGGGACCTATTGTTTGAACCCCTTAGGGGCTTTTAAAATCAAAAATGCCTGTCTTTTTTTGTGCTTTATGAAACAAAGTACCCTATATTTTGTGGATATACAGCTACATTTCTCATGTAAGTTTGCGTAGTTTTAACACAAACATTTACTTTTCATATTGCACCAGTACAGTTAATGAGCAACCTGTACTTGTGTGCTTGTTTGTTCTGTCTAAAATGTTTATTTTGGAATAAAGAGGTTAATATAAAAAATATTTTTGTCCGATTCATCGATTAATTGAAAAAATAATCGGCCGATTCATCGATTTTTAAAATAATCGTTAGTTGCAGCCCTACATGAAATACACTTAAAGTGAAAGAATCACATTTTGGGGGGGTACAACATAACCTTAGACACATTAATGCTGATACTGGTACTTTCATTTTTCAGTTAATACACCTAAATATAATTGTCAACTAAAAGTATGTTCTCTAAAAGTACGTTTTAAGTTAATTGAGGCGAGAATATTTTACTCTTAAGTGTCAGAGTATGGCCCATTTACTGATTTAGTGCATAATTTAAAAAAAAGTTCAGATGTTGAGACGACCGTGGCAACCAGCGAAACTCCAAGGCTAACCACAGCCAGGGCTAACGTTAGCCCGTCTGCAGCAACCCTCTCTCAGCATAGCAGTGTGTGAAATACCACTGGCTCTGATGGCAGTTTCTGTTTTATTTGGCAAAACGTTCATTTGATTTGTGTTTATCTGATTGTGTTAATTATCATTCCCACAGTGAATGAAAGCAGTAATAATAAATTATTATCTAAAGACAATTAATAATTATTAAATGCAGGTCCAGAGGAGCCGAGCGAGTGGTGATGTCACGAGTACGTTTCAGTTCTAATTGACACAGATTTGTTCTGCGTGCTCCTGTTCTTCTGGAGTCCATACTTTCCTACGTTCTTTTTAAGAACATACTTCATGAGAACATAAGTCCATTCTAGCATTCTTGTGAATTGAGAAACAGCCAGTGTCTTACTCTTGTTAAGTGTAATGTGACCAAATTTGAAAGCCGCTAGGATTTGAAGAGTGTGCTCTGTTAAATTGATCATTCTTAAAATCCAGGTCAGTGCATGGAAATTAGGCCATTTCCATAACAGCTACCAATTCTCCAACAGAAATTACTAAATGTCTAATATTAGCATAGGTGTAGGTACATTTGAGTTTAAACAAATTATTAAGAGAACTAATCTAGGAAAATGAATGGTGATTATGATTTCAAGGAACCTCCTGATTGGAGCTAAGCACAAATATTTATTCTTAGGCTTATCTGTAGCTTTCCTCACCTGACAGGTCCACTGTGACTCTGGTTGGGTGGCTGTGGGAAACAACCAGGTTGGCCATCCCAGGTCTGCCTATTCGTTCGTTGAAGACCTCCCTGTCCATGGGGGGAGCGCGGGGGTCTCACACTCTGACTGTGGATTTCTGTATTTGATGAAGAGAAACTTTGTTTTGCTTGTGTTTGAGGACTGGAGGAGTGTGGTGACGGGTTAGAACAGCGCCGTGGGATGTGGGTCCCCTCCTGTGCTGCTGTGACTGATATCTGGGGGTCTGAACGGCCTGTGGAGGTAAATATCGGTATGACAATAATGAATACAAATAAATATATATGTATTTAAGAAAGAATTATTCCCAAAATGGTTAGATGTCAACCAAAATCTGAGTTTGTAGGATTTTACACCTGAAAAAAAGTCAGCTTATATTGTGCATTGCAGTAAAACACAGTTAATTACCTCTTTGGACGGATTTGGCTGGCAGTGGTGGTGGTAAGGATGCTCCCATATGGCCGCTGTTGCCAGGAGGGTTCTTGTACAGGAACTCCAGGTTCTCATATGTCTGACAGGGTCTAACGCCCAAGCCTGAACCATTGCTACCCACCCACTGGGCAAAGGAGGAACCACCGCCCCCGTTTGAAGGAGGGGAGCGGTTTTTGGGCAAAGGACTCACCTAGAGGGAGGTAACAAGTCATTACACTATAACTCCATTTAAAATTTCCACAATCTTCTTTGCCTAAGAGTGACATTCAGTGACAAGGCTGTGTCTTTGGTATTTACTCTCTCATCCAGGTCATCCTCGCTGTCATAGAACTCCTGAGACTGGCTCTCCCACATGTACTCCACATGGATCTGAGAGTTGAACTTCCCATTTTTGGCCAGCTCCAACTGAAGAAACACAGGTGTAGTTGCAGATTATTAGCGTATTCTGCAATCCTAAAGCCTAAACTCCATTAAAAACTGAAGTAGAGATGTAACTCTCCCAGGTCCCTTGCCTCAGCTCATTCTGGAGGATTTAAGGCTGTTCCTAGTTCAGAAGGAATATACAGTTCCTCTTGCAAGTTCTGTCTGCTCGGGGGGGGTCTGCATTAGTTCGGATCTATCTTGAAAACCTCCGAAGGGAGGCATGAAGAGTATATTCTGATCAAATGCCTAAGGTTGGGCATTGTTTTAATTTGAAAGATTCTCTTTCAGATTCAAATTCCTTCTTTCAATTCCGACATTGAAAGAGAAGGATTTAAAAAGTTATCATGTTATAAATCAGCTTACTAACCAGTCATCTAAATGAAACAGTCTGAAATTATCAAAGAAATCTGACTCCTTGGATATCTACTGTGAATTTGTCGTATTGCTACAACAAATTAATACAAAGTTACTTTTAGTATATAAATATCAACTCAAGGAGCTTTAATATCAATCTTTTGAATTTTCTTTTCAGAGTTACACTTTCAAGTGGAGCTTTTGTTAAAGCCCTTTTAAAACCCATTTACATATATCCAGTGTCCACAATGCTTGTGGGACTTATGCGTTATCATCATCATTTTTATTAGGGAGGAAAGTAGCACAGTAGGGGACAGAGTTTATATTCTCAGCGTTGTTCACTGCACCTCTATTCCACTCAATCAGATGACTCCATCTTTCAGTGAGTGGGTTGTATCATATGAAACAACTCTCAAATGAACTAAAATAAACAACAGATGATGTAACGGTTGAAAAGAATGTGTCCTCTGTATATTCATATTAGCCCTGAACCATCGTTTGCATAAAGTAATCCCATCCTTAGGTAACTGACTGGTAATTTCTTAAAAAGACTGTAAGCCACACTTTTGAATGCCGCTGCAACAACAGATGGCTGTGCACACGTTCGTATGGATTCTTCTTGGCTGATATTAAGCAGCTTCTATTTCCAATTGACATAGTGGGCATAGAAACTAGGAATCAGAACTAAAAAATGTGAGGGAGGTATTGTATGTTTTTTTTGAATTTTTTTTTTTTTACTATCAATAATGTGGGCCCGTCTTATTTATCAAGTAAGCTTTTATCTTATGAGTCCTCCAGACTTCTCAGCTCATCTGTTTATAACTAAAGAGAGAAGTTCAACTTAAAGAGTCATTATTTTCCTTATTTTACACTGATCAACCACATTATTCCAGAATGTAGAACTATTGTATGTTGAAAAGCAGACTAGAGGTAAGGTTTGGCTTTTGACTGAATGTAAATTATTTACAATCTCATTTAAGTTTATCAATTTTTTAATTAACAATAATAAAAAATATTTTCTCTCTTAAAATTTGAATATTTGAAAATGTTTCACATTTGATCACACTGATTTGCTTAGTGTGAGGGATTGTATTTGAGTCAATGAGTCAATGCAATCAACTGGTTTTCCTTAGATAGAAAACTCTGAATCAATTTTGCTGTATGATCTGGTTGAACTGTAAAGTGCCTTGAGATGACTTGTGTTGTGAATTGGCGCTATATAAATTAACTGAATTGAATTGACATCTTAATCACCTATTACCTAAAACCCACAAAAAATAAAGCAAATTAAATTTTAGGCATCTAGCGGAAAACTGCCAATAACCAGGTTATTTATAATCAAACAGGATGTGACAAAAAGCTCAGTTTGATTCATTGGGGCTAATAGCCAGAAAGAAAATAAGACCAGTTAAAAAATGATGCACCCTGGGACTTTCTATGGAGGAAGATTTATGCGTAGTTGGGCTGCAGGGAGTTTTGTTAAGGCATGGTTTGCTGTGGAAGTTATGCTACTTTGTCTCTGGATTCGGCTTTCTAGAAGGTATTCTAATTTTAAAACTAGAGCTAACACGAGAGAATGAGCAATCTCCTAGCATTTTTGTCAAACATTTACAGATAGAGGAAAAATATGGTCTCACCAGCTCGATGCAGTGTGTGTGCTGCAGCCTCTTTGCCATGTCTAGAGCCGTTTCTCCGCTTGAGTTCACTACAAAAAAAGAACTTTAAATCTCAGAGCTTTATTCATCGCCTATGGTACAAGAAACAAACTTGTACATTAAGTTGGAAAAGCATCAATCAATTTTTTGTTTTTTACAACCCCCTAACACACACCATAAACATGGTGAAATTGTGGTGGCTACAGTGGCTGAGGGGTGCAAACACCATGTAAAACATGATTTCACAGTAAATTCAAAAGGTCCAAACATGAAACACATGTTGAGAAAAAAAATACTGCTCCAAAACATTAAAGGGAGACAATCATCAACTGATGAGAAAATAATATGGACTAATATCTATGGATCAGACCTTTATAAAAAAAAACAAACAAACATGGGATGTCATCCAGAAGACAGGTGGAGTAGTTGTTAAAATATCTCATTTAAAGTGTCTTTTTGCATGCTCTTTGCACCCCATGGACACCATTGATAGCAGGATCATTATGTGGTGATCAAAGTCCAAGCTTTGAGCAACTCTTTTCAACATTAAAAACAGATTTGCAGCATCAGGGTGATTAGATGCTGTTATTCCAGCTCTGACAAGCAACATAAACAGAGCTGAGAGGAACATGGATGGAGCAGAATCCTGAAAGAAAACTGATTAAAGGCTTCGATGATGGGGACAAAAACTATAAAGGCACATCTAGAGCTAAAATGCAGTGGTGTGGATCAAAACTTAAACTGTGTGTTGGAATGGCCCAGTCAAAACCTAAAACTAAAACCAATTGGGAATCTGTTGCATGAAAACTCTCTTTATGCAATCTCCTTTTTGGATGTCTACTCTAAGCAGTTTGTAAAAAACAGGCAGAAATGTCAGACTCTTAATGTGAAAGGCTGGGAAGGAAGTACCCAAAAGAATTGCAGGTGCAGCAAAAGGTTGTTCAACAACATATGTAGTTGTAGAGGGAATACAAATATATTCAAGACTTAAAAGATTTCTTTGGGGAAGTAAATAAAGATGTGTTTTTTGCAATAATCAAAGTTTGGTCGACAACATGAAGCATTAAGTTTGTGTTTGTAACGTGTCAAAATGCACATAAAAGTTCAGGGAGGCTTTCTATCACCATTAAAAATACCTGTGCGAATAGAAGCTTTTGCTTTGAGCAGAAGCTTAAGTGACTCTGTTTTGTGCTGTAAGACGCTGTAGTGAAGAGCTGTGTTCCCATCCACTGTTGTCTTCTCCAGACAGTTGCTGCAGATGGAACATATGGCACAGACAGATGGTGTTAACTCTTCTCTGAGTGCTTTTAAAGGAGAAGAGAATGGATGTCATTAATATTCCGACCTGTTCTGGCAGAGGAAATCCACCAGCGCCAGAGAACTTCTCTCCTCTAGACGTACGGCGAGGTGAAGAGCCGTCTCTCCCATCCCCTAAAAGAGGAACAAAAAAAAAAACGAAAGTAAGACAAACCGTTGACTCAAACTCTACTGCATCAGCATTATTGGAACTTTTTTCCCGGAATGGTTGTAAACTCAGGTTAAATGATAAAGGAAAGGAATATATGATTAAAAATGTTTATTGTGTTAGAAAAGATGCTGTTCACCTGAAAAATCTGGACATCAGCTTCTAAGTGAAATATAGATTTTTTTTGGATGGACTGTAGTTTTTTAATAAAAACGTTAAAATCTGGGGAGTTTCCTACATTTCTTTTTTTATTTGACCTCGAGGAACTTTATTATAGCTTTATGTTTTATAACAGTGAAAAAAAACATTTGTGATAAACAAAATGCTTAACTGTTGGTTGTTTTGATCCTAGTTTTTATTGGCGGCAGAGTTTTATTTGTCAAAACTCTAAGATATGTTCTTGATGGATTTGTAATAACACTTAACCCTCACCTGACCACGATATCCCAGTGTCACACTAGTGGGTCATTTTAGTGGAGAGCTTGAATCAAATTTAAATAAATTATTTTTTATTCATTTTCAATAACTGTGATATTAGGTACCTTCAGAGATGTCAAAAGTATTACATATATATTCATTACCCAAGTAGAAGTATAAATCAGGCAGTTTAAAAACACTTTTGTAGAGGTTAGACTATCAACTTAAGCTTTTTACTCATGTAAAAGTACCATTCGTTTAAAAACTACTTCAAGGATAAAAGTAAAAATAATGCAGGAAAAAATGTTAAGGACAGAAGCTTTAAAACTTATACTGGTTACTTCACTACCCTCTTAAAGGTACATTTTTCTACAATTCTGCAGGATAATTTCCTTGTACTTAATTTTCTTATTTTTACAACTAATGGAAAAAGTGTCAAAACTTACTTTGCACCATCTTGAAAAAACTTTATGTACGTGGTGAACAACAAATTGGTGCAATACCAAGTCCAACCACAAAGAAATTCATTGTCTGGGTGAAACAAATGACTTTGTTGTTTTTAATTTATAAAAATATCCGGAGGCCATAATGGAAAATATGCTGAAATAAAAAAAACTAACAAGTCTATTTTTAAAATTTAAGGAGTAGAAAGTAGACATAATTGCAAAAAAAAAATGTTTGGAGTAGAAATGAAAAGTTGTCTAAAAAATAATTACTCCAGTAAAGCATAGATAGCCAAAATTTCTTCTTAAGTAAGGTCATGAAGTATGTGTTCTTTGTTTCTTTACACCTCTGGGTGCCTTTATCTGATCACTTTATTTATTAAACTAAAATTAATGCAAAATATCCCTGTATAGAAGAAGGTATCATTTTTGGCTCCATGTTGTTTCTCCCATTGTTTACATTTCATCACTGCTGCACTTTATGGAATGGAAATGTTAATTTACTTTCTGATAGCTGTACTAAACGAAATTTTGTTTTATCTTCACTCTGTGTATACAAGATAAAAATAAAAGTCAGATAAAAGTCTAATTTTGGTCATGATTGTCCATCCACACAAACTATTATTCTTTTTCATGACAGAATATTAACCATCTACCCAATAAGGTGAAGCTGCTCCATCCGTCTAAATAACCAGTGAGACTCAGGTTAGTGCTTCATTCTACAGCAAATCATATATTTTTGTGTTAAAAAGTGAAAACTCTCCTGCAGGTTCATCTGTTTGAATGAAGAGCAACAGGAGGAGCAGCAGTGTCTGTAATTGAATACGCCCGTCTTATTTGCTCTCATGAGACGCAAGCTTTGACCCAAAAGCTGAAATAATAAAAGAAAGCCAACCAACACAAACAAATAACATCTCACTACCACAGAGTAAATCTCCCCCACATGCTGTCATGGCCGTCCAGGAAGGGTCTAAGTTAGACGGTGATTAAAGAGATGAAGTCGAGGCGTTGGAGGGGGACAGCAGAGGAAGTAAGAGATGAAAGGGAGGGAGGAGAAATGTAAATTAAAGGCCAAAAGAGACCAAATAACATTTGCTAAACTACTCAAAGGAAAAGGCAAGCATAACTGCTCTACTACTAACTACATATGCTAGATATTTTATTTTTATATTTGCTTTTATTAAACGGAAGTTTTTAATTTAATCTGGAGTTACTGTCTTAACAAGCTGGTTAGAAACAAATAAAACTGTCTGTAAACATCACTAACCTGTCCTTCAGGAAGAGTCAGCGGCTTGGACAGGTCCGTTCCCTCAGCATAGAGCTGCAGAAGCGAAACAAGGTCGCGGCTCCTGACTGCGTCGTACAAGCGACCCGGATCAGACTCGTCCCTGCGGAGGACGTACCGACGCTCTGCATACTTTGCCACAATGTACTCCTTCCTGGCATTCCTGAATTTCGAGGAAACATAAATAAAAAGCATCTAATAATGTTTTGTACTTCAAATCAGTCAGATGCTTGTCTGACGGAGGATCAGGAACTTACATGTCACTTTGTGGCAACGGTTTCACAGAGTCATTTGGGAGTCCTGCCTCCATGATGTCATTAAATCTAGTGTTGCCGATGCTGACAGCCAACTGAAGGAACACAAGACATGAAATGTCAGGAAAAGGCGGATACTTGATGTTTTATTAGCTCTATGCATTTTACACAACCCTTTTTATCTGTATTTATGTTTTTAGCATTGTCTGTCTGGTGAGGCAAAGACAATTTTCCACTCAAGTGGACAATAGAGATTTATTCGATTCTATTCTATGTTTGCATTCATTTTCTCTTTCAGTACCAGCAGTTCTGAGGTGCTGAGTAGGTCCAGAGTGAGCGACTGAATCCTGGAGTAATGAACTCCTAAATCTCTATGGATGCCAGAGCATTCGATGCATGTAAGGATGCCCAAGTTGGTAGACAGCCATGTTGGATCTGATCCAAAAAAAGCAGAAAAAGATCTTAATTAGGTAGGTTAATAAAACACAGGTTAATTTCACAATAGTAGAACACTGTCATAAAGGTAGTTTCAGTAATTCAAAGAGTAAAACTCAATAATTACAGGCAAAAGATGAATTAAAAGGATTTTTAATATTATGGCTTTTAAAGATAAATTAGTACTTTTGCCTTTTGCCTTTACTATGATGCACTATGATGCACATGCTCAGTTCTCAAGAAAAAAAAAAAAGTTGTATATATAAAAAAAAGGCAACTTTTTTCCTGATGCCTGACAATTGAGAATTTTTTTCCCCGATAACTTATTTTTTCTGAGACCTGAGGATGTAGTAAAATGTACATAGGATTTCATGGCAGCCTGAACAACACAGATCCGATTTTTTTCCAATCCAACTAGGGCCACTTGGCTATGTGGTCCTGAATCCGATACGAATCTGATCTTTTCAAATGCGACCTGTGCCTGAACGGCCAGGTCGCATTCATCCAACCTGAACGCCATTAGTAGCCGACATAGGTCACTATTCTGCTTCTTGCTACACAGAAGTGGCAAGAAACACAACAAACATGGCAGACAATTGATGTGGAGAGCAGTATTTATGTTTAACCATCTTAACGAGATTATGTTTTTTTTGGTTGGGAAAGATTGCTAGATGCGCTCCAGCGCTACCATCCATGTTTACTTCTGTAAACATGAAGCACGCTGGCTTGTGACATCATCGCGTCCTCTAATGCGCATGGGGGACACTTAAGCTGTATGAATGCAGTTCACACAGGAGAGTCGTATGTTTTTGGAAATGTGAACGGCAACGCAAAAAAAAAAAATCGGAATTGAGCATCAAGGCATGTAGTGTGAACGTAGCCTAAGCTGCACTGATGAGTACATTTGTTCTACAGTGCAAGGACACACTTTAAGTCGGCCCACATTTCCGTATAAAAAAGCTTTTTGTTGGTTTTATGTACAAGAAAAGAGTTTTGGGTTTTCATCAGATGTGAGCTATAATCAGCAACATAAAAATTTAAAAATGTATAACTGTGTGTAATTGTCTATATAACATGTCATTGCTTTTTGAACATAGTGTAGCAGACATAAATGGAAATGTGGTGCATGGTGTGAATGGCTATGAATGTGTTTTGTGTAGGTGAAGACTCACTGAGGAGAGAATCAGGGTGGGGCTGCCATTAATTTCTTTGACCGCTTTAATTCATTATGCTTCCTTACTTTGTTTCAGTATTCATTCGTTTTCTATATATTGATTAACTGATCTCATATTGTTTGCTATATTTATCCCTACTGCGCTGTGCTACTAAACCAAACAAAAAGCATTCTGGATGTCAGCATATCTGTAAAAATAAACTTAAAGTGTGTCACAAATAGGCCAACAAACGAGGACTCATTCGCTAAAAGAATTTGGTTAGAAGCCGCAGTAATTGACATGAACCATATACCCTTGGTAATCCAATTTATTAAGATGCATCTTTACAAAAATACTTATTTTATTACAAAACTGATATTAAAGAGGTTTGCACAGACTAAATAAGGCTAGTACAGAACCGTTGAGCTGACCTGGAGCACCGCAGTCTGCACACGCCTCGTTGCCTGGCATGTGGCGCAGATCAGCGATGATGGACTGTGAAAGTTCCTGCAGGCCGCTGTCCTGGACATGGAGCTGATCTCCTCCCAGCGCTGTGTTCAGGGCCTGCTCTTTACTGTTCTGCAGCACTGACACCCAGCTAAAAGGAAGAGATGAACACAAACCTTTAGGGAACGTCACATTTCACTACAGCCTCGTGAGTAGTGAGACGGCGGGGAAGCCCTACCTCCAAAACATCACACACTTTACAGCATGTGCTGTGCATGTGTTTTTAATGCTAAGTCAGCTTCACTTTTACTTTCTCAGCTTTATTAGTAATGAGGACACATACTGAGTCACATCTGCAGCTTTGTGAGCTTCAGAGCTTCTTTGCTACAAAATGTTTTCATCTCTCTTTGACCCCACATTAAATCAAAGAACCTGTGGAGAGAACCATATATGACGGGAAAGCAGGAGACATGGAAACACCCCCATCCAAACCACATCAGAGCACATTCAGATTCCTCACACAGATACAGCTGGGACCAGTGGGTGCTCCCACTGCTACCCTGTGGCGTTCACCTATTCTGGGATATAAAAGGGGAACATTTCCCTTTAAAAAGCCATTTTAACAAAGGCAGGTATGATCTTTATTGCCCTGACGGGTGACAGGCCTGTTAGAAACTCAATAGGCTGATCTTTTTGAAGTGGAAATTATTATTACTGATGGAAAACAAAATGCTGGTCATTCTCAGTAACAGCTGGTAACAAAAAAGTCGGAGGATGTACGACAAACGTTAAAGGTTAGAAAGAGGGACATATGTTTTCTTTTAAGCTTCTATTTTTTAAAACACGGATTGACATGTAAGCACATTACGGCTGCAACTAACAATTATTTTGCAAATAGATAAATGCCGATTATTTTTTCAATAAATCGATTAATAATCGGATAGCCAAAGATTCCTTAAAGAAGGTGAAAGTAAAACTTTTCCACTTGAGGGATTCTGGACAGAGCATGTTGACAGACGAAAATGTTTTTTTTTTTTTTATCTTAAATGCAAAATGTGTATATATCAATTTACAATTTTGATATAATAGCTGCTCTAAGTGGGTCGCTTTGTCAGCTAAAGTCACGTTTTAGAGTCTCTATACTACAGTTAACAATTAATCGATAACCTAAATTAGTTGAAGATTATTTACATAATCGATTAATCATGTTTTATCCTATTAATTATATTAGCCCTAAAGAGAATATAAGAGGGCTTAAATAAGTATGGAAAAGATCCCCTTTTATCGTTTTTATTTTAGGATTTCAGCCTCTCTGCTCTGAACCAAGCTGATTTTGGAAAAACCTTTAGTTATATTCACAGATATCAGAATTAATTTCATGATAAGGTTTTGAAATTAACTTTTAAGCAGGTACTAATACGTTTCTGCAAAACATGATGTAATAATCTTATCTTAAAAGTTGTTTTCATTAGATGTAAGCAGAAAATCGTCAGACTAAAAACAGTGACGTCATCCCTCTTATCTAAATAAACAATCTGTTGGTTGGTCACATTTAGATAAATGCATCTGAGAACCTTTAAGACAGAGGCTGTTTCCTGTCTGCAGTGGTCAATATCTATTAAAAATGGGTCACGGATTGAACTGGGATGAACTAATGAAAGTGTCAAAGGTCACTGATGCACAAAGATAAGAAAAGCCAGACCTTTATGGAAAAAAAGTAAATATGAGCAAGTATAACTTAAGTATTCAAAGAACTACACCCTGGTTCTGATAGGAAAATGTCAGAAAACACAACAGTTGACAGACTGTCAACACCAGGAACAGAGATGGGCATAGAAGCATCAGAAATGGACCCAGAATGGCTGGGCATATGTATGTTGGTAACTTAAGCCGCTTTCCCACTGAACCACTGAAAACCCGGAATATTCAAAATCGAGTTGACCCGCTAACAATCGGCTTTTGGCTCTTTTCCCATATCACCGAAAAGCAGAGTCTGACCCGATGCTGGCAAGCTGTGTGGCCACTATCCCACACCACTGCATGGCTGATCACAGCATCACGCTGGGTGAGAGTTGAAAATGTCGACACTACGACGAAAATCAGAGAAGTAAATAATGAAGAGCAACATTGACGGGAGCCAGAGCGTAGTCAGTATTCTTTATTTTTTCGCTTTTATCTGTCCGAATCCCTCAACAGTGCTGCGCCATTTTAATCGAATGTAAAGAGTTGTTTCGACTTCTTAGATCAGAAGCAACTGGCGCGGTGTGTTGACATCAATATGTTATGTTCAATGGCGTCAAGTTATTTAGTGGATCAACCCAGGTCTGGTGTTCCCACATTATGCCGATCAGATCTGAGGCAATTTTAATATGGGTAATTTGACCAGGGCAAACGCATCAGCAAGCTGATCCCACTGACAATTAAAGTAGATTGTTCCTGGGATTAAACAGGTTTTTTAGGCCAGCGGGAAAAGGGTATTAGGGAACATGGAACCAGGATTCAATTTGGGAAGAAAAGCAGCTGGTTAAGAAACTGTTTGTTTGGTTAAAGTGGGAAACATATGACACCTTCCGTCTACCAAAGCACTGACCGCATAAACCCATCTATGGAAATGGTATTATCTAATGACTGCCCCTCTATGTGATAATGGACCTTACCACAAGGTAAAATTAGATGGTCAAAATGAATGATTCAAGATGCAAAGCAGCAAGTTTGAAGTCATGATTCAGGCTCCAAATTCAGCAGATCTCATTCCAGTCAAACTATTTTATGAAGACCCCGCCTCTTAGCTTCTAGAAGTGAGTGAATATGGTGCTAGCATCTTGGTGACCTCCAACAGGTGCAGTTAAGTCCATTGTTGTGTTAGAATCATTTAATCTCATGCAGGATATTATAGAGGCATATCTCATAACCGTAGTTCTTGAAGTATAATTGTAATCAGCTCAAATATGTAGCAGCAGGTTAGAGCTTTAGGAAAAAAATCTGATAAAAATCAGTCCAAAAAACCTACAGGTCCACCTCCAGTTTTAATACATCCTTTTCAGGGAAGAAATTCTTTCTGAATGAATGCTGTAAAACATCCTCCAACACAAGCCCATGTTTTATATGTAAGAGCCATCCCTTGTCACAACATGTTGCCAAGGTGGTCAAATATGAGATAAGTACAGAGTAATGGGGACCTGCAGCCAACAAAAGTTTAGTTTTCTTACATCATACATTCCTGCTCATCATCAGCCTGAAAATGATATGTCCGGTTATCTGAAAAAGAGAGAAAAAAAAAGACCCAACAGCAGATTTAAAAGTTAGAATCTATAAAAGCAAAGTAAGAAGTTCCCAAAATCTCTTGTTTATAACTTGACCTTTTAAGCCTACATTTTAGGTAAAAAATAAACCTACGAGTGATCAAGTCAAAGGTCTTCCTGTCCTCCGGGTTGGGTCGCACCTGACAGGTCAGAAGGTTCAGTTTGGCCGGTGGTCGATTGATCTGAAAACAAAAAAGGCTTTTATACTTTCAATTAAAGTTTTCCTACATTTATCATTTATTTTGTCACTTGACAGAGCAAAGCTGTATCTATCAGTCCTCACCGTACTGTGGGAAATAGTCAAGTATCCAAATTTGACTCCACATTTCCTCCTTTGCCAAACCTTTCTGATCCTACACAGTTAAGAGAGGAAAAAAAGAACATTCTGATGTTAGACCAGTGATTAACAACGACCACTAAGTGTGATTTGTAGCGTGGGCCAGAGGGATAACATCTACTTCTGTTTTTGTGCTGCAGCATTTTAAGACTGTTCTTGTTTTCTTCAACTAAACTCTAAATCAGGTCAAAAATAAAAGAAAGAGCAGATGAGATGTTTTGCTTTCCGTCAGTGGCTTCAGGAGGCTTAATTCTCCTCCATTCTGTCATATATCCAACTTAACCACATCCCTTTCCTTATCACATGTTAATCTAGCTGTGTGTCTGTATGTGTTTGACCCAAAAGTTGGATTTGCACAGCTCGCAGTTTGCCAATAAACTCCAAAGGAGGGGCCCCTGCTCCACTCTTCATCTCATAATAATGAGGACCAGATGGGCCAGACAAAGCTCGACTTTACCCCTCCTTCATGCCTTCCAAACTGACTGTGATCTTTCTGGTCCTTTTTTAGAGTGGCGTCTATAACTTTAACATTATTAGGAAAACAGAAACTTTGGTACTGAAAACATCAGTAAAAGTCCAAACATGAAAGTAAACCAATGAAATCATTTCCAGCGTTTGCCTGGAGCAAATATTTTGCTGTCAAATTATTACAAAGATTTATATACACTTCGCATCACAATGATTTTATAATTATTTCAAGCCATTTGCAGTCTTTTTCCAAGAAGGATTTTTTTTTTCCAGGATGAAAATGTTACCCAACATCATTACATGCAACATGCATTTTATAAACCAGGGGAGTTGGCTTTGATGAAACTTCTTTAATGATCAATAAGCTTCATGTGTCATTCCTTCTGGATGCTCTTCAAGAATTCACTTAAACTGGTTGATCCCCTGGAGAAAAAGTGGTTTTAAATCCTAGTCCACAAACAAAGGTGAAGTCTGGGCTTTGGTGCCAGGTCCATCCAAAATCAGCTAGGATAGTTATTTAGGATTGTGTTTGTGCAGATATTCATTTATGTCCCAGGTTTCATCAATCTAGCTGTTGATTTGAAGTGAAATGGGATTTTTTTTTTTTTACAAAGGCCTCGTTTTTCAATAATTTATCCATTTTCTCCAGCTCAGCAGACCCTCAACATGATGCTACCACCACTATTATTAACATTTGCAAATAGTTTAAAAGATCTCTGCTTGACCACTCTTAATAATATTTATATACAAAACCATGCAAATTCATGGTTAGAGGATATAAAAATGTACCACTTGAAAAGCAATTCTCCCAATTGGAAACAACTGTGGCAGCAGTTTTTGCACAAAATATCTGCAGTCATTTTTGCCATAACAGGCGGATTGGAACAATGGCAGACAATAGAGATTATGTGAGCCCATTTGGACTGTCAAAAATAACAGTAACAAAATATCATTGATAAAGAAAAAAGTGTCAGTAGGACAGGTCAAGTAAGGCAGTGGCACAGTAGACAATGTTTATACAATTAAAATAAATCAAAATAAATGACTGAACTTAGATATTATTTTATGTTTATAAAAAACTAGAATATCAAATGAGACTGATGGGGTGGGGGTGTACATCTCTTACCAACAGGGTTTTTTTTCCCTCTCTGAATTAAATAAAGCATATCTGGGTACGAAGTTAGTTACGTTTTATTTTCTTTCATTTTGAATATAGTGCTCTGAGACTGGTTGAGAGGTGCACTATAAATATGACTTGGTATCATCATATTTTTTAATAATCATCATTATTTCCTCCTTCTCCGTGGTTTTGAACCTCATTTTTCTTTTAGAGTTTTTTTTCTCAGACTGCCTGTAGAACACGCATTTTGCCCATTTTAATTGAAGGAACCAAACTAGTTTATATGTGTGATCTTTGTACATCACACACATGCCCACTTATTGCACGTACTCACTCACTTTGAAGATCAGGCTCAAAGTGTTTCAGCCCCAACTTATTTTGACATTCATGATTCATTGAGAACTGATGTAGCCTTTTGAAAAGAATGATATGTGCAATTCTAATTAAAAAGTATTGAACTCTCATGAGTTTATTTACCCATCGCTCTTTTTTTGGAGAAAGCCGGATTTCTCTGTCCCATATTTCTTGTTTCCTTGTGGTTGGTGGATGCTATAGCCATTCCCTGAATTCTTCCGGTTCAGATACTCCTAGGAAACAAAAGACGTTACTTAAGACATTAAATTAACAATGCACATATTAAAATCGAGAATAAAAATCACAAGCAAGTGTGGTTAAACAAAGCAGTTCATTCGGTAAGTGACTGGGGCCCCTAAGGGTGACTTTATCTCTTTAGAGCGTTAACTCTGCACTAACTTGTTGCTTACCTTGCTGTTGCCGTTTAAAGGGAACACTGTTTTTTTTACACTGGTCCCTTGATTTTACGTTATTAAATCATGTTCTACTCACCCATATTAGTTTTGTGTAATTTGGAGCCGTTTTGAAGATATTCGGTTTGTAATCCAAGTAACGTCTTTCTAGTCTTCTTATGGGCATTGAGTTGAAGGCACAAACTAAACTGTTCACAATTTATCATTTATGGTACGCCAGCATTCATAACATGTAGGCGAATCACTGTCCCTCAGACATCCGTGGTGAGATTTTTTTATATATTTTTTTTTTCTAAAACAAAGGGGAGTGTGTATGACGTCATCCTTGCGCGCCGGCTACCATATATTCATCCTGTCCATTGAACTGCTGATAGTTTAACTCACATGCCTGGAAGATATCAAGTGCTACTACCACAGATGATCTTCCTCTCCAAATGGAATTGAACGATTCAGATTAGCTAGCCGAATGAATAGAAGGGGTAGAGAGTAGCCGCCTGTGGCCCGGGCTGCCTGTCACAACTCCAGTCCGGCGCGACGTCATACGTACTCCGCTTTGTTTTAAAAAAATATAAATATAAAAAATATAACCGCGGATGTCTGGGGGAGAGTGATTCGCCTACATGTTATGAATGCTGGCGTACCATAAAGAATAAATTATGAACAGTTTAGTTTATGCCTTCAAGTCGATCGCCCATAGGAAGACGTTACCTGGATATAACCTAACCAAATATCTTCGGAACAGCTCCAAATGACACAAAACTAATATGGGTGAGTAGTACATGATGTAATAATGTAAAATCAAGGGGCTAATGTAAAAAAAACGGTGTTCCCCTTTAAAACATAAATGTATTACTTATTGGGGTTTTCTTAGGGGTCAATACTGGGAACACTTATCATATTACATATAGGAACAAATCTATGTTCTAAATTTAACTTTTATCAAAGCCTGTTGTCCTTTTGTTTTAATACACACACACACACACACACACACACACATATACATATATATATATATATATACATATATGTATATCAATGGCGTCTCCCCCATTGAGGAAAGGGAGGAAAATCCTCCCTAAAAAAATTGTCAGAACTTGCAGAACATATTATAATTAAAACATAAAACGAATTAATTATATAATTGTTGGTATTTCATAGGTATTTAGTAGGTTGTTTGCGGTAAAATTCTATTTTAGCACTTCTAAATCGCTAAACGGTCCGCTGAGGACCGTCCTCCCTAACCCCCTCATTGACTCCCATTATAAATGCTCAAAACCTGGCCGTAGCGCGGGCTTCTCATTTTAACATTGAAGTGAATGGAGGACAGGGAGGACGGTCCTCCCTTTGGGCGGGTCAGCTCGAAATGCTAGCCTGTCATCAAGCGGCCAATCTGCAACGCTGCATTCATCGATGTGCCCAATCAGAGTGAAGAGGGTGGGCTGATCGGATGACAAAATCAGATCTCTCTACGAAGCAGTTCACGACAGCATCAGAGCGCAGCTCACCCAGCGCTTCCAGCAGCTCGATCGTCTACATTTTATGGAGCTGTTAGACTTTGAAAAATTCGACTCTTTTAAGGCAGCATTCCCTACCAAAGCATTAGCAAACCTATTCGAGACATACGGCCACTTCTTTGATGAGCCTAAATTAAAAGCACAGCTGCAGCACTACTACAGTGAGGATGAGCTCCACTCCTCCCAAAAACTGTGCGAAGCCATAAGCCTCATGAAGTCCAACGGGCTTGATGAGGTGATGGCTGAGGTGTACAGACTAATGTCTCTGATTGCTACTATTGGTGCCACCTCAGCAGGAGTTGAGAGGAGCTTCTCTTGCCTGAAACGTATTAAAAGTTTCACAAGAAACTCCATGAGGCAGGAGAGACTGAAGAGTTTGGCAATCATTTCTATTGAAAGGAAGATGCTGAAATGTCTCCAACAAGACCCCCAGTGGTATGAACATGTAATTGATAAATTTGCCACCCAGACATCCAGGAGACTTGATTACTTTTTCAAATAAATTCAAAATGTTTAGGCCTTTTAAAATACTTTAAATTCCACACAGCCCATTCAAATGTAAAAACATCATATTCAAAATAATTTCTGCCACCTTTGCTTCAGTGTAAAAACAACTGATATGCCCACACAAACTTACTCTATAGGCCTACTTCAGTTTATTACAAACAATGCAACCCCTTTAACAGTGCCTCAGCACCAAGCACCGAAATACAAATATAACCTCCAGATCTCTCTCTCTCTCTCTCTCTCACCACCGACCACTTCTTCACCACCTGTCCTCCCTACTTTTTATGACCAAGATACGCCACTGATACATATATATGTTTATATATATATATATAAATAAACATATATATATATATATATATATATATATATATATATATATGTTTATATATATATATATATATATATATATATATATATATATATATATATGTTTATATATATATATATATATATATATATATATATATATATATATATGTTTATATATATATATATATATATATATATATATATATATATATATATATATATATATATATATATATATATTTATTTTTTTTTTTTTTTTTCCCTCTTTATTTACTGTCAGAAAGAGGAATCTAGACAAAACTTTGGATATACATTTGGCTAATTGAACAGTGGTACAGCCTTGACTGCAGTTTTAAAATGGATGTAATAGTTTTGATTTTCTTTCTTCTGTTTTTACTATTCTACTTTCTTTATCTTGTTTACCCTATCATCATTCATCAGAGCACCCTGGCAGGAGAGAATGATACATTGGACGTCAAGGAAAATGCTTTCATGTGAATTAAGCACTTTAGAGCTCAGATTACCTCTTTGCCCTCAACCTGAAGAAGTAACCTGAGAGAATCCCTCAGCTGAAGAAGGTTTTTTACCTCCTCATCCTGCTCCAGTCGTATCTACAACAAAGAAAAACTGTATTATGTAACCTGAGAAATCCAATACAACATAACTGGAAAAGAAACATGTAATTAGTGGAAGATTGAATAATCAGTTCAAAAAACTGATAGGTTGCACAACAGAATAGAACAGAGTAGAACATATTAGGGTGTAACAGTGGCAATTAAATGTAGACAAAAGACAATAGACTAAATAATATTAAAAAACAATGTTAAGGGGTGCAGCAGAAAAGAAGCCGACAGAAAGAAAAAAAAATATTCATTCATATATTTAATAAAGACATATTCAGGTATGGCAGGGAAATGCTTCATTAAGAAAAAAAGAAAAAGGGGATTTAAAGAATGATGGTAAAACTGTAATTATTATTCCTGTGAAAACAAACACGCCATGGTATAAACTAGTACAGGCCATAGTTCTGTATTCATTGAAGAGATTTTTTCTTCTATGCAACACTTGACAGTTAAGTCAAGCAATGTTTGCATTTTTTTCTTAGAACTAAAATAGATTTTAGATTTTTTTTGGCTTCCTTCTGGAGGCTGAGGTCTGGCATGTCTGAACGGGTCAGTGTTTTGCCCATGAAGAACTAGAAAAACATGTAACGCTCCCAGTATTCACACTAACAGCCAGTTTCTACAGCAGCGCCCTTCCCTGGAAGCAGGAAAAAGCAACATTTTGGAAAGCAGACTGGAAACCAGTGGCTGGAGAAATAAATTCCGTACCAAAAACATAGGAATCCTTCAGTTTTATCCTTGAGAAAAGGCGGGCAATGAGTTTGGCTGTAAACTGAACTAAGAAGGGGGGGGCAGTGGTCTTCCACATGGAAAGGGGTTTTGGTGGTTTTGACTAAGAACGAAACTGAAACAAAAGATAACTAACTGAATATATAAAAGGTTTTCTTTCATTTTTTTTTATGACAAGTGTACCAGTTTGGTGGCTGATTACAACTAAAGGAAAACAGTGCAAGAGTGCATGTTTGGGACTGGTTTAAACGGAGGGAGTCAATATGTATTGTATGTTCACACGCTATATTTCAGAATAACATAATTTGGAGACAACCAGGAAAACAGAGAGAAGACACTAACAGTTATAATGGAGAGCAGAATAGGAAGTTATACTGTCCTCATGCATTTAATAATGTCATGTAAGAAAGTTAAAATATTCAAGTAACACTGACCGTTAAACATAGAAAAGTTGTGGGGCGGTTCAAGTCTAATTGTTCCTTTCTATACGAGGCTGGAAGCTTTATGCTACGTTCACACGGCACGCGCTTTGGGCAGAAAAAAGTGCCTGCCGTTTCATTTTTGATGCTTCTACACATAAAGGTCAGACGTGCCTCAAGAGCATCCTTCATGCTCCTGAAGCATCTCCAGTAAAGTGTGAACAGATGTGTCTGATGCTTGTGCTGCTCCTGTGTTCAATAGCAGAAAGTAGCTTTGCTATATTTGCTGTGATAAGCTGGAAAAAAGTAGCTTTAATATGCTTTTATGCGAGTTTTTATACGATCCTGCCTTCAAATATTATTTTGCTGTTGGAGCCCGGTTGCTTCTTGGGGGTTTCCCCTACTGTTTGTTGCAGTTGGAAGTAGATGTTAGCATTTTGCAGGTATGTGGTACAAACTGCAGGCACCAGAATAATAAAAGCAATCATGTTTTGCCAGCAGGTTTCAACATTTTAATTTAATGTAGGCATTAATCAAATGTCTCTGAAAAGTGTCAATTGGTTTAATTCTGTAAATAAAGTTTTTTTTTAAGGATCCTTTTGTTGTATGATTATTAATCGATTGATATAAAAAATAATTCGATTACTTGATTTGCAAAAGTAATCCTTAGTTGCAGTCCTACTTTGGAGGCATTCTAATAGAGATAATCAGCATTATTATGGCTGTTGATTTAGAGCTGGAGCTCAATATTGATAAAAATAAATTCTGTTTCCTTGTGATTGTAACAGAAAGAATAATACAAAAACTTTAATATTTGTTCCAATAATTAATCTAATCAGAATCATTAAAAAAGATTTAAAAAAATAAACCAGGTGTCATGATTGTCAGACATCTTTAGTGTCACATGACGGACTGAGTTAACACTTTTTGAGTAACAGACCGCAACAATTCCTTATAATCTAAGGTTCTCAAGAGGAAAAACCTGCATTTCTCCACCTGACACACAAGTTTATCTTTGAGGCGGAGTTCAATTATTTTAGTGTCTTGTTTACAAATGACAGTAAACAGAAAGAATGATAATTAAAAGGATTAGGGTCTCATCCGTAGTAAAAAAAACAACAAGAAACTCAAAGTTCACATTTCTATTCAGTCTCTCACTTGCAGTCATGAGATAGAGCTCAGGTTTAAAAGAATCAGATTTTCAAAATAACCAGTTAAGTCTATATACTAAAGGACACCATCCTGTCTTGTATTATCTCTGCTGGAAGCAATGTTAATAAAGACAAAGCGTAGTTTGTTTGACCCAGAGGCAATATAAACTTAGGTCATCCAAATGTGAACGGGATGTGAAACTGCAAGCATAACGCTTTAAGGGCCTTGTTCAGGTTGCAGTGGTTAGAAAAAGCTGGTTATGGGTGTTGATTTGGCGAGATTAATAAAGCATGACAGTAAATAGATTAACTGTGTAATTCAATGCAAGGTAAAACTTTGACAACATAAACAGTTTTTGTTGAGACTTCTTGTTGCATCTCCCTAAGGATAAATCCTCTTATTCCTAAAAGGTAAATAAGTTTCAGGTCCTGCTTTACTTCCTGAATGTACAAAGGACAGACAGAGAAAAAAACCCTGCAGTTTCTGTTTACCGTGTGAATAGAAGAGGCAATTTTCTCAACGAATGGAGCGAGGTTCTCTGCAGCCTTCAGCCCATCCTGAAACAGCCCATCCTGAAAAAAACTGACATTGGAAAACAACACACGCTGAGTTATGATGGTATCTGAGTTCAAATACCTTCGTTTTCAGCAAACATCACATGCCCAGTTGCTTAGTACCCAAGTAAAAGGATGGAATATCATAAAAGAGGAGAAAAATGAAGAGAGCATTTTGATCCAAATCAGTTGGTTATTTCTTATCACTCATCTCAGGATGTAAAACTAATGTATGAAATATTGATCAATAGTTGAGTGAAATATTCCCAGCCTTTATTTCTTGTTATTTTGATTAATATGGCTAATAAATGACTTATGTGGGATATTTTAAACAGCAATGTCTGACTAAAAGTTTAATCATTTTGATGTTCTTCATATCCGGCTGGTCTCCCGTTTGCATGATTTACTTTACCTCAACCATCTTGTTTGGCATGCAGGCATTCAACCAGTGACTTATGAAGGTCCAAGTAGGATGCAGGCTTGATTATACTCCATAGCATCTTTATAGGGTCAGGCCAGTATGGTGTCCAGTACTGTAACACCATGGTCAATGAAGTGAGGGGCAAATGTAAAGTTTTGATGGAAAATGACACGAGCATTTCCATAAAGCTTTTCGACAGAATAAAGCATGAAATTGTCAAAAAAAATAAAATTGTAGAAGATTACTGCATCAGTAGTAGACACAACAGACCCAAATTATCACTGACGTTGGAGCATCAGGCTTAAATTCAAGAAAACTGGATTATGATCCTCTCTGCTCTTCCTCTAGAGTTCGGGACTTTGATTTTTATGATTTACTTCAATTTGAAGACATGACTTTAAACCATCCCTTCTTTTCCTCAGTGGAAGATACTTGAAGCTCATGTATAGTGTTTCGTCTGTTTCTACTGACCCAGATTTGGTTTATGCTGGACACATCCACGACGTCTGCAGCGCCGAATTACATCATTTCAGCTTACACAACCTTCCACTTGCTGCTGTTAGGACAGATTTTCCTCCTCGCTCACCAAGGAAAATGTATAAAAACTAAGTGGACAGCTCCACATGGAAAAACATGGTGGGCGAGAAACTCCTACTGGCGAGGGTCTCCAAATATAGCAATTCAGCCAGATCTCGTGAAAATGTTTTAAAAAACTCAGAGGCTTTGACAAATTTAGAAATAGCTGTCTTTTCTACTTCCTTGCATAGTGTGGTGTTGTAAGCTTGCATTTTAGGCTGGAGTTGGCCTAAATACCTGCAGACTTGTCCATCTGTCTCATTTCTGCCTGAAACATACGTGTATTCAACATAACTGAGCCGTAAGAGAACATTTAGTGGCACGGGTAAAACACTGCCGTAGCTTTGCTTTAAAAATGGGTGTAACACTATGAATTCTGGGTTTTCAGTTCAATTCAGTTTTACCTATATAGTGCCAATTAACCACACACGTCACCTCTTTACAAAGACCCTTGAATCAAATTATACTAACAGATTGGTTACAAGTTTTCTATATATGGAAAACCTGCTGACTGCATCAAGTTATGGACTTTGCAGGATCTGCTCCTCCTGAATTAGCATATAGAGACAGAAGACATTAATGTGCATTAATCCCTGACATGAAGTGAAAGTGGAAGAAATCTAAATTACAAGAATTAAAGGACATTTTTCCCCCCTAGTGTAGTGAATTTACACAGTATAGGTACACTTTCTGACATGAGTGAAAAGAAAATGTTGAACCTTAAGGATCTGCATTGTTACATAAGATTTACATAAGATTTGCAATTTTCTACAGTCTGATAAACCATACAAATTATTGTATGTTGAGACTGACCTGAGCTGGGCTTGGAAATATTTAATAAGGCTTTGGAGAAGGTCAGGTCCCTGGCGCACCTTCAGCTCTTGGATCTTCAACAGATACTGAAAGCACAAACAAAACTTTAGACCAAAACGACTCCTTGAAAAAACACCTTATGGACAATTTTTATTCTTGTTTTAAGCTAAAGACAGCTTAAAATGGCTCTTCTCAGCTGCAGTCTTTCCAGTATATCTTTATGTTCCTTCAAAGGTTACATTTACAACACATTGGTTGGTCAATGAACCTTTAAAGACCTCAGAGAGGTTTAGCTGTGTGTAGAGAGAGGGCTACAGTAATTGCACCATTAAACACAGTAAGAAACCATCTTTGCAGCTCAGTGATCTGCTTTTGTTATGTTAATATTAATGCCTGTTTCTGTGAGTTCTTTATTAACATATGCATAATTGAGGAGGAGAGAGGCTAAGGGATGCTGTGCAATAAATGGATACTTGATTCTACCTGCCTATTCTTTACATCAGGGTTTTCCCCTGTTACTTGTGCACCAAGGCTAAATACCTCTGTGAAACTATATATTAACTATATAAACAACATTTTCTTAATGTATTCACTCAATTTGCTTGTTTCAGTTATATCTAATTAGGTACGCTGGGACTAGAGATGCATCAAGAAATCCTCTGTTGACCAAAGTTGGCTCATATGTAGCTTATTTTGCACTGATGAGCCCTGGGAACCAACAATATAACTCTAATTAGTTCATCCTTAACAAGCTCTACCAGGGTGCACTATGATGACAAAACTAGATCTAAAGTCAGCAATATTCAGCAGGACTGAAATAGTTAAAGAGGAAGCCAGAGGAGGCAGAGAGATTAAAGAAAGTATTTATAAGAAAACATATTTTCCAGTCAGCGAGGCAGTGAGAGAGCAAGAGTAAGTAAAAGAAAAGAGAAGACAGCAAAGTCTCCCTGTTTAATCCTTCTGAGCTCCTGTCTGTGATAATTCGTCCAGAATTTTTAAATGCTTATAGCTTTGTAAACATTTCACATTCAAAATAAGGTCAACATTTTCAATTGAATACACAAGGACGCTGCACTTGTAGTAACGTAAACCATGATAAATACTGATAGAACATCCTAAAGACACCTTAAAATGGCTCTTCTGTTATAGTCTTTGTTATAAAACTCAAAACTAGGGCTAGGAAATAAATTGCATATGCAATATAATTACACTTTAAGAAAATGTAAATTTCCAACCGCAGAGGCACTAAATTAGGTAACATTACATTTAACGAGTGTAATTTTTCACTCCAGATCTTTAGGAGTCGGTAAAAGGAGGGTTTTGCTAGACAACGAGGGGAAGAGAGAGTTAAAGCTAGCATGCAGATCCACACAGCAGTAAGCCCAGCATCAAGCAAGCTTTTAAGGTCATGAAAAAAACCAAACCCTAAAGTTAAAGATCTACATATTTTTGGTATGTGCAATTAAAAAAATAAAAAATAAATAACAAAATTGCAATTTGGATTTTTGGCTAAATTGCTCAGCCCTACAAAAAACCCTGTTCTACCACAAGCACAGTCTCTCACAGAACAAACCACCATAAATCACCATAATGATAAATCACTGGTGGAAGGTTAGAATATTTTGCTTTTTGAATGTTTTTGATTGCACTTTTTCCCCCTAAAAGTATTCATCACATAAAAGTCTTGCAAAGATTAAACAAAACTAAATTGTGTATCTCCAATAGTGACCGTAGCTTATAAAAATTAGCAGCATATAGAAATATTTGAGCATTCCTCTTTTTTATTTAGAGGTTACTACAAAAATAACAGATGGAACAATAATCAAGTGACAACAAATGTAAACATCAACATTGTGCTTCTTGTATCAGCAATTTGTGCTGCAATACTATTGCTTGCTTCAAAACAGGAGGAAAAACTAGATACTGAGATATCGTTCCATTATGTTTTTTGTTCTTTTCTCTTCCTTGCAGCAGTTAACCCTATGCTCCCCACAATAAGGGTTCATGTGTTTGAAAAATATCACTAGGATATTCAACAGGAAACGTGTGCTAGTTCTGTGCTATAAAAAATTATTTGTATCTCTTGAACGTTTTCATTTTTTTTCCCATGCAGCCACAAACTGCAATTGTATTTATTCTGACGTGTTAGGCTAAAAATAATAATGGACGTGTAAGGAAAAATGTCAATGGCAGATGGAATAGGCAACCGACAAGGCAGACCACCCATGTTAGAATAAATAAAACCCACTTCAGGTAAGCAGCAGAGTCTAGGCTTTAATATTTTGACTGGCCCTGATCCCTGCCCCCTCTCACCTCACACATCTGCAGCTGGAAGATCCTCCTCTCCCTTTCCATGTCCTCCCCTCCGTCGGATCCCTCTCTCCTGATCAGTCCCAGCTGCCGCGCCTTCTCCCTTCTATCCTTTTCCAACTTTCCCCTATAAAGAGTGGTAGGAAAGAAAAATGTAAGCCAACATAGAGAGGATTGTTCTCAACCATTTAACAGTATCACAAGGTATAAAATCATTTTTTACATATATAATTTAGCCTAATTATATTTTAAAATGCTTTTTTTTTAACTAGTTAATTTTATTTTCTTAAGCAGCGAAAAAGCGGTGTCTCTTCTTATCATTAGATCTGCTGGACCTTCATGCACTCTTCACTTCACTCAGCTCAGCTGATCAGCTGCTTCTTTAGGTGCCTAAATACGCAAATGTCTTTTTAGTACAGACATTTGTAGTTTCTTACTTTCACCTTGTTATGCTTTTATTGTTTTTAATCAATTCAAGTCCTCTGAGTTGGTGTATTGGTTTGCTGTTGTTCACAAAACAGCCCTTTGGTCCTTGAGAAATAATTAAATAAAGTTGGATTGGATCGCAACGTTCTCTCTCGTTCGCACTTTTGTGATCTTTTTTTATGCTTGAACACCAGAGAGTAGTGCAGATGTGAGGAAGAGAAAACAATAAAAAGTTATTATGGTTTTTTTCTTTCAGCGTAATATAAAAGGTGTGGTATGAGTTTGTACTCAGGATCCTGAGTCAAGACCGTTTAGAACTGGATGTCTTTTTGCATATAACTAGAGCCTAAATTGTTTATCTTTTCTTTTCTGCTGAATCGCTAAACTCAGTATGACGTATTTGTGAGAATAATTTTATCTCCATAGTTCTAAATTTCATTTAGGTCTAAACTTTGAAAGGTCTGTTGTAGCACAAAAACACGCTTTGATCTAAACCCTTTGGCTTTGGCTATATGTGCAGGGTTGTAGTTTTGCTGTGTGATCAACTTTAGACCCAGTCAAAGAACTTCACTGTATTTAGCTTTATTCATGCTCTCCAGAACTCTGACCAGGTTCTGTGCTGCCACAGCATGATGCTGCCATCACTATGTTTTCCTGTAGGAGTGTGTAAAATGTTATTTCTCTTCCACAAATAGTGAGAAGCCTGTAGTGCAAAGAGTGAAGCTCTGGTTTTATCTGCTCTGTTTGTCCTGCATATCGGTAAGCCGATATGTTGTTATATTTTGTTCTATTTATATTTGTTCTATTTCTTTCTCCTACTCTATTTTTGGAAGATGCATTGAAATCAGCTCTATTAGGTGTTCAAAGCTTGCTTTAAAACGTCTAATAGATTATGGGATTCAGATGATGGGATTCAAAACCTGCTTTACGCCACTTTTCCCTGATCTGTCTGCTGTGTTTCTTGGTCGACATGATACTGCTTGTTCACTAATGTTCTCTAACAAATTCTAGGTCATTTCCAGAACAGCTGGACTTATATTCAAGTTACACAAAGAGGGAATTTTATTACAGAAAAATGATATTTGAAGCCATTTTGTTTAAAATCCATTAAAGGGATAACAGATTAAACTAACTGCTTTTCGGAATTGATTTGTAGAGGGGAAAAAAAACTATGCATCACTTTCTTTCTACCATTTACTAGATAAAATCTCAAAAGGTTAAAAGAAATTTGTTTTAAAGTGACAAAATATGAAAAAGGATAAAATGCATGGTACATTTCTGTCTTAAATCCAGCTCTTTTTTTCTTAGAACTCCCCTAAAATGTTGCAGCCAACAGAATGACAGTAAAAAAAAAAATATTTACAATTTAATGTCGTAATCCTTCCAACTTTTCTCCATGTGTTTCTTGAGTTCCTGTAAGAGAAGAGAGTTGTTATAGAACAGAGAAATACGTGCTTCGATGACGTTAACCTTGCAGATCAGGATTCTAGTGGCAAACTGCCATTTGTCTCAATGACAGAGAAACAAAGTCCAGCCTTGGTATCAGCTGTTCAATGACAAGGCAGTGAAGGGAGCTAACGAAAGCATTTGTGTGCCATTACTCACTAGTCTGTAGTCATGGGGAATCAAAAAGGACCAAACTATTGAACTAGACACATGAGTAGAGTGCTGGAGGATTGCTGGGTTTTCCTTAAAGTTGCATAATCTGTACAAATGACCTCATAAATCATCACTCCTATTGGGTCTAAATACAAATGTAAGTATTTTTTTTAATCTTTATTTTATGGCTTAAATATGTATACCCAATAGCACACATGTACAATCAAAGTTCTATTTCGGAGGATTACGGAATACGGAAGGTAAGTGAGTTGTTTGCTGCTGATGGTAGCGTC
This sequence comes from Cyprinodon diabolis, assembly GCA_030533445.1. Taxonomy (NCBI): domain Eukaryota; kingdom Metazoa; phylum Chordata; class Actinopteri; order Cyprinodontiformes; family Cyprinodontidae; genus Cyprinodon; species Cyprinodon diabolis. Next base: position 33,240,609 of record CM060080.1, on the reverse strand, counting down.
CGCGGCCCCTCTCCCGGCTCACAGCTTTCTCTTAGCATTTTACCTACAGCTTCGTGCTGTTTTGTTTCGAACTGGTGACGGCAGCGATTTCGTCCCTACTCCTAGTGTGAACAACTTCACTGCCGAAGTTATATACGGCTAACGTAGTTAACTTCTTTAGTTTGTTGGTGTTATACCTGGTGACGGCAGCGGTTTTCGCCCCCTCTCCCAGTATATTCCCTACTTTTGCAGCCTTTTTTTCACCGGTCTGCGCTGCTATAATTACTGACGGCAGCGGCTTTCGCTCACTCTCCAAACCAAGTGTGGTCAACTTCGTTTGCCGAAGTTGGAGACGGCTAACGTTGTTAGCCTTTTTTGGTTTGTTTGCAGCCTTCTTCGTCGGTCTGCTTTGTTCTAATTGGTGACGGCAGCGTTTGTTCGCTCCTACTCCCAACTTAAGTTCCATACAGCTGACGTTGTTAGCTTTTTTTGGTTTATTGGTCATATACCTGGTGACGGTAGCGGTCCTCGCCCCCCTCTCTCAGTATCGGCTGACTTGTGCTTGCAGCCTCTTTCGTTTCTCTGCTGTAATTGGTGACGGCTGCGTTTGCGCCCCCTCTCCCGATTTTCGATAACTTTCTGTTCTTTAAGCCTTGTCGGCCTTCGACATGGATGGCTCTCACAGCTGCATGGATTGTGGGGCTGCCCTGCAGGCAGAGGATGGCCACGACCTGTGCCCTACCTGCCTTGGACATGAGCACCTTTTGGATGCGCTATCTGAGAACCCCTGCATGAACTGCAGCTTTATGCCCCATGCAGTGAGGGTGGCTCGGTTGGCCCAGTTGTGCCCCCAGGAGGGCTCGGACCTTCCGCCCTCTGGGCAGGTGGTTCCCCCCAAGCGTTCTAAGCGCCGTGGTGGGACCACAGCATCTGTGCCCCTCCCCCGGACGAAGCGGGCCAAACCTACCAGGGCCTGTCCACAAGGGTGGAGCAGTTGTCAGCAGAGCTGGCAGAGATGAAGTCCTTGTTGCAGACACATCAATCTGATCCCTCGCTCCCAGTGGTTGGGCTCTCTTCCCCACCAATGCCCGAACTGGTTGTAGAGGATGATGTTATCTCTCTGGCTGCTTCCGCTTCTCATTTTAGAGATGAGGAGGAGGCAGGGTCCTCTCAAGCCTCTGAGGCTGGTTCATTTTCATCTCAGAGTGCGGTTGGAGAGGCCGGTGACGGTTCGATGCGGGAGGTCATGTCTATGGCCCTGAAGCAGCTGCAGCTGGAACTCCCTCAAGGAGAGGCATCCAGCTCCGGGAGTGCTTTTTTCAGACGTGGAAGGGCTCCTACTCCCTTTTCTGTACCTCCATCAGAGGAGTACCTGAAGGAGTTACACGCCTGTTGGCATGAACCGAGAGCGCTGTCGCGTCTCTCCTCGGATGGTCGCATATTAGCTGCCATGCATGAGTCGGTGAAGGCCGGCCTTGACCGTATGCCAGCAATTGAACCCGCTGTTGCTTCACTGATTGTGTCACCAGATGAAGCCCTGCGTCCTGATGTCCGGTGCCCGCGGACTCAATGTCGGGCTACAGTGACGCAGCGCTGCAGGCCTTCGCGCTGATGACCAGAGAGCTTGGACAGGTCATGTCTTTCCTTGTCCAAGCTCGTAGACAGGTCTGGTTGGCACAGTCTCCTCTGACTGAAGCATGCCGTAGGACCCTCAGGGGTGTCCCGGTTGTACCAGGGGAGCTGTTTGGATCAGCTGCCTTGGAGGCGCTGGAACGGACTGCTCAGGCAAGTCAGACTAGCCAGCAGCTTTCCGGCCTTCGCAGGAGCATACCTGCCTTTCCCCAGCGTTCGGGCCGCCCTGCCACTACCACCAGCGTTCAGCCACGACCTCAGACTGGTGGCAGACCTGTGGGTTCCTATCCCCATGATGTGCGGCAGAGACCGTGAAAGGGACTTTCGTGAGCCAGTCTGCCACCCTGTTAGACAGACCCGGGCCTCAAATCCTGGACGCCCTCCCCCCAGAGCCCCCAGGGGCCGTGGGGATAGAAGATGATGCCACCGGGCCAGCCGTCTGACATTTTTCCCATCAGCAGCTGAATTTCTGGGCTGCTCATGCCGTAGATCCATGGGTGGTTGCCACCTTAACCAATGGCTACAGGCTCCAGTTCCGATGGTGGCCCCCCCTCTCACACCGGGTCAAAATGACTGTCATCACAGACCCGGTGAAATCTCAGGCACTAGACCAGGAGGTTTCTGCCCTCCTGGGCAAGGGGGCAATCGAGTCTGTAGATCCTCTGCGGCAACCCAGAGGCTACTACTCAACATACTTCCTTGTGGCCAAGAAGACCGGTGGTTTTCGCCCCATTTTAGATCTAAGGGGACTGAATCGGTACCTGAAGGCCCTTCCCTTCCACATGCTCACCATAACAGAGGTCCTTCAGACCATTGTGGCGGGAGATTGGTTTACATCAATAGATCTGACAGACGCCTACTTTCACGTGCCTATTGCGGCAGAACATCGCCGTAATCTCAGGTTCGCCTATCGGGGGCGCCATTGGCAATTCCGGGTGCTCCCATTTGGGCTCTCCCTTTCCCCGAGGGTGTTTACTCGATGCGTGAAAGCAGCCTTCTCTCCTCTACAGGCCTCCGGAGTCAGGATTCTGCCATACCTGGACGATTGGCTTCTTTGTGCTCCCTCTCAGGTAGCTGCCTCTCGGGATACGTCCCAGCTTCTACTTCATGTGTCACTGTTAGGCCTCAAAGTTAACTTGGCAAAGAGTTGTCTGGTTCCATCTCAGACAACCACCTTTCTTGGGATGCATCTGGGTCTGCTACCATGATGGCCCGTCCATCTGTTCACAGGGTGGACAACATACTCCAGCTTGTCCGTCGATTCAGACTGGGCAGGGAGTTTCCCTACATCATCTTCCTGCGAATGCTGGGAAAACTGACATCAGTCACTCGTGTCGTGCCCTTAGGGCTGCTCCTTCTGCGTCCTTTGCAGCGATGGCTCAACAGCTTTCGCCTAGACGCTAGGCTGCACAGGCATCGCAGGCTGATGGTGACCAGGAGCTGCCTCCATGCCCTAGCTTCTTGGCGAGACGGGACCCTTTTGTCCAGTGGTGTTCCAATGGGGCTAGTAGTGTATCGAAGGGAGGTGGTCACCACGGATGCCAGCCTCATGGGCTGGGGTGCCGTGTGGCAACACAGAGCTGTTCGGGGTCTCTGGGACCCAAGGGAGCGCACCGAACACATAAATGTGCTGGAGCTGCGGGCTGTGCACATGGCCCTCAGGTGCCTTCTGCCCCACCTAGAGGGAAGGCACGTGCTGATTCAGACGGACAACACCTCTGTTGTTTATCATATAAACCACCTAGGTGGCACCAGGTCAGCACGTCTCTTGAAGGTGTCGAGGGATCTCCTGGAATGGGCGTTTCCCCGTCTGTGTACCCTGCGCGCAGCGTATCTGCCAGGACGGCAGAACCAGGTTGCGGACTCTCTATCCGGCCAGGCACCTGCTCCGGGAGAGTGGTCTCTTCACCGCGACGTAGTGCGCATAATCTGGAACCTCTTTGGGCAGGCAGAGGTAGATCTGTTCGCCACAGAGGAGTCGACGCATTGCCCCCTATGGTATTCCCTAACCAGGATGGCGGGCGCACTGGGCCAGGACGCACTGGCTCATCCATGGCCACAGGTTCTCCTGTATGCCTTTCCACCCCTCTCACTGATTTGGCCGACTCTACGGAGGGTTCTCGAGCAGGGCCACAGAGTGTTGCTGGTAGCTCCGTTCTGGCCAGCGCGGCCGTGGTTCCCGCTGCTTTGGAGTCTGTGTCACGGTACTCCATGGCGTCTTCCAGCAAGGAGGGATCTGCTGTCTCAGTTGGGGGGACAGATATGGCACCCCAACCCTCAACGTCTCCAGCTGTGGGCATGGCCCCTGGGAGGCTGACTGGGTGTTCAGACACTGTGAGACACACCATATTGAGTGCTAGGGCTTCCTCCACTCGGCTGCAGTATGCTAACAGATGGCGCCTCTTTTCTCAGTGGTGCTCTGCCCACAATGAGAACCCGGTTTCCTGCTCGGTGCCCACTATCTTGGAGTTCCTCCATTCTCTCCTTGATAAGGGCCGCTCTCCTTCGACCCTTAAAGTGTATGTTGCAGCAATTTCATGTCTTCACCGAACTGTTGACAACCGTACAGTGGGGCGCCATGAACTGGTTTCACTTTTTCTGCGTGGTGCTCGTAGGTTGTGCCAGCGGCCAGCTCCACGAGCCCCAGATTGGGATCTGCCGTTGGTTCTCACAGCTCTGTGCCACCCTCCATTCGAGCCTTTGGCACAAGCAGAACTCAAGTGGCTTTCCTGCAAGACTGCTTTCCTGATGGCTATCGTCTCAGCTAAGAGGGTCAGCGAGCTACATGCTCTTTCTGTCAGCCCTAGGTGTATCAGGTGGAATCCAGATGGCTCTGGTGTTACCCTGTGGCCTAATACTGCGTTTGTGCCTAAGGTGTTGTCTCCTTTTCACCGTAGCCAGCCATTGCGGCTGGCTCGGTTTCAGCCTCAATCTGGTACAACTGAGAATGAGTCTGAGTTGTTGTGCCCAGTAAGAGCGTTGGAGGCATACATTGCAGCCACCGCCAATCTGAGACGCTCGGACCAGCTTTTCCTATGGGGGTCCAAGGTTAGGCTGTCCTCTTTCTAAACAGCGTCTGTCCGATTGGATTGTGAGTGTCATCTGCCACGCCTACGCTGCAGGTCACTGCTCCCTGCCAGTCGGTGTGAGAGCACATTCCACCAGGAGCATCACCGCTTCCTGGGCTGCTTTGAGAGGGGTTCCGCTGGAAGCAATATGTGCTGCTGCTTCATGGGCTTCCCCAACCACCTTCACCAGGTTCTACAGTGTCAATGTGGCTGCCCCTCATCCCCTGGGTCAGGTCCTTTTACAAGGTTCTGCTGGGCCTCCTCTGTGAGGTATGTGCTCAGAATTCCTTGTGACATTGTTGGCATTAGTCATTCAGTGCTTTCAGCACCGCCCTCTGGCGGTCAGTAGGGATGAAATAGAACGAAAGTTACGTATGTAACTACGGTTCTATGAATCCCGGATGACCGCCAGAGCTTCTCTGTCACTCAGAATCCCTGCTTTTACGAGAAGATTCTGTAGGAGCAGAGCAAAGGATGACACCAGGCTATATAGCTTCTGAGTGGTCATCCGGTGTCACAGGTGTGACTCTGTTGGTATAATTACTCGAACTGCGCATGCCCGAAGGGAACATTCAGTGCTTTCAGCACCGCCCTCTGGCGGTCAGTAGAGATTCATAGAACCGTAGTTACATACGTAACTTTCGTTTGTTTTTGTATACAATTGTGGCCGATTACTTAATAAGTCAATACCACACACAGTATGTGAACTCCTGACTCCGACCTATTTTACAAAACATCTTAAAGCTGTTTGAAGAAAAGTCCTGTTGCAGCAGCAATTCCTAAAGCTTGTATATCGATCTAATATCAGCAAACTGTTTGGGTACCATCTATTATTTCTTGGCCTGTATGTTTCGTGATACACTATTTCCATTGTTCCTGCTTTGCCTTTTATTTCTTGATCTATTACTTGAAATGTTATCTCTCTATGTAAATTCTCCACCTTCTTATACTGCTTACAGTAATGATGGCTTAATGCTCTATTTGTTGTTACAGTTGCTTAATTGATTTTATCATTTTATGTCGTTGACTCAACCTAATGAATTGACTACAGATGGAAACTAGCCATAGGCTATAATCTGGCATATTTACATGTACAGTAGCAGCCATTCAAAATCGCCCTTCCCAGTCAATGCCAGCCGAATGGCAGACTACTCCCCTGCGACTCCCAGCCAAATCCCCTCCAACTCCCAGCCACTGGTCTTCTCCTGGGCATGCAGGTTTTTTTACTCTGACTCCATCCTTTCACTCAATTACAGGGTCTGACCAGGAGATAACGCTTCTCTTTAGATCTTAATGTGCACAAATCATGACAGAAAGCATATTTCAATACAAAGATTGATATTTAAATGGAATTTTAGGGGACAAGCCAAGGACCAGACAAGGGCCCATCAAGGAAAGTGAGGAAATTTTGAATGGCTACTACTGTACATGTCCATTAATATGCATTGTTAATTTTCTTTTCTTTATAAACAAACCTACACTCAGTTCAGGTTGCGTTAACCTTACAGGCTAAGTTAGGACTCCGATAAAGGCTAAGACTTTTTTTTAGTAATCAATGCAAAAAATGTTAAATATGAAGTTCAACCCTTGGAGCAACTATTTCTAATCTTTTTAGTCAACAAGTTTCTCTCCAATGCCTGCTGTTTTTCAAAAGACTTGTATCCTATCACCAATTAAGAGTTTTTAAATCAATACTTTACAGTGAGAATCTTAATATCCATTTAGAAAACATTAAAAGTCAGTGGTGGGGCATGCAGGTGGCACAGTGGTTAGTGTGCATGACCCATGTATAGGGCTGGGTACCGAACATCGGTTCTTTTATGGTACCGACCGAAATGCTTCGGTTCTACAGAGTATCGAAACATGCCTCGTCTTTCGGTGCCAAGTTTCGGTGATTGGCTGTAACACTTAACGTGATTGCGTCATCCAGGAAAATTACATAGGTGGTCACGCCTACAGCCAGGGTTCATGTGTATCTGTTGTGAACTGGTTGCAAGCGTCGTGGAACCCCTTTAAAATGCCCCCCAGGTCAAAAGTGTGGCTTCACTTTATTAAGACTGATGCCAATAGTGCGCAATGCAATACATCGTGCACAGAAACAATTTAAGAGCAGAAAGTTGCTCGGTGTTTGACTGCAAGAAGAGCGGACCGTAGCCGGCGCAACCATGCCCCTCTCAGCAGCCTGTGGGCAGTGCAAAGCCAGAGCGGTGTGAATCATGCTGCTTTCACACCGGACGCAGCAAGAGCAGCAAAATCGCGTCTGCTGCTTTTACCAGCTTCTGACATGCGGCTGAAGCAGCTTTGCTGCTCTGGCTATCCTTTATTTTCCTTGCAGCTATATTTGATGTGATCAGTGGGAATAAAGTAGTTTTATTATGTTTTTAAGTGGGAAAATCCACCTGAAAACTTAATCAGTGCAGTCAGTTCATCCAGATTACCATCCCATTGAATGGGATCCTACTGTCTCCTGAGAAAGCAGACATGTTAATTTTTCTAAAGAAAAACTGCTAAGTAAAAAGGTCCTCACAATGTAACAGCGAATGTTAGACACTGACTTGTTTGCAACTGTTCTTCTTCACTGAAAAAAAATGTTTTATGTAAGAGGAAAAATGTAAATGGAAAAATCAGAGCTTAAAATAAAACTCAAGATTTGTACTTTATTATGTTGTGTAATTTTCTTTTTCTTCAAATTGATATTATAAAACTGGTATCGAAAAAAGTATCGTTCAGGAACCGCTATCAAAGTGAAGGTATCGGTATTGGTAACGGCACCGAAAATTACCCAGCACTACCCATGTACAGAGGCCTAAGTCCTTGACGCAGCCGACCCGGGTCTAATCCGGCCTGTGGTCATTTGCTGCATGTCTCTCCCCCTCTTTCGTACCCCCTTTCCTGTCAGCCTACTGTCCAAAGAAACTATCCACAAAAACTCAAAAAAAAAAAAAAAAAAAAAAAAAAAAGTCAATGGTGCACAGTCAAGTAATTAGGTTATTGTGGAAAATTGACTTTCATTTAAATGAATTACTGAGTCCTGAAGGATTGCTTTGGTAACAACATTTAAAAAAAATATTAAATAAATGTCATTATCCATTATGAGTTTTCGTCTGCTAAAAATGGAATCAATGAAAAATTCAAATACTTTACTCTCTGGGTGTCTTAATGGCTGCTAAATTTTGTGAATTTGTCAAACTCAACCTCTATTTTTCATGATAGCCATACTCACTAATCTGCTGTCCCGGAGTTCAGACTTCAGCACATTTTCCAAAGGAAACGCCATGATGTTGTTGAGGTTTTGCACCTGAAAGGTGAAAGTAAACAGCAAATGAGCCAAGAGAGTTCAACCCTTCTTCAAAACATCACATGTGGTCCCCATCAACTGAAACTTGAGCCATCAAACACACACACTCAAACATGCGGACAAAATTCATTCAAGGAGTTTTCTATTATTTCCCAGTAGGTCTGCAATTCTGGGAACAAGAATGAATAACCCCACAACATGGAGATGCATTTATTGTAACCTTTTGAGTCACCCAATGAAAAAAATTGGATCTGAGTAGCCTTGTGTTGTAACTATAACGGTAAAGAGTGGGTTGAAATTAAATTCAGATCTGGACGTTTATCTTCACTTGGCAATACATTGAGTAAGAGTGAGTCACAAGGCTACAATGGGTTACCAAACTGAAATTTTATGTACTAGATAGACCCCAAAATAAAAAATAAAAAAAACAATAATCATTTCAAAACTTTTTAACCTTTGATATAAAACTAATCCTGAACAACTCAACTAGAAGACAACAAATCTGTTTAATGGAAAGAGGTAAGAAAAAAAAACATGCAGTTCTCACTACACTGCATTCTTTGCAACTGTTGCCGTTTAGAAGGAGCTGGCAGACAGGTCAGGTATTTAACAGTCATCTCTGAGCTATGCTATGTCAGCCATATGGATACGCCTCACCTCCAGGTTTCTCAGACATACAAAGTTCCCATAAACTGTGGCTGTTATTTGCAGGGAGGAGCCAATTTCCAAATGTAATCACATCTAGACTGCAAAAAATTTAAATCTAAATAATATTTTTTTTCTTAAAAAAAGTGCACTTTTTCTTCAATTGAGGAGATAAGTGAGAACAAGACAATTTACATTTGAAATAAGAAAAAAAAACTATTGCAATATCTTATATCAAGTGGATATTATCTAATTATCTTATTTTAAGAGTAAAAATACTCATTCCTTTGGTAAACCATCTTATTTACCTAATGTAATTAAGGGTAAATCCACTTGATTTGAGAACTTTTTACCTATTTCTAGATTGTATTTGCAGCGTATGACGGCTTCCATTCAGCTATCAGGGAAACAACTACGAATCAATATGATTTTGTGAATAAAACCCTTTTTTTTTCAACATAGGTGCATGTCCATAAAGTGCAAATGTGTCTCAAAAATTTGTTTTTTTTTCTGTTTAACTTAGTAATCTTTCAAACTGCACGAATAAGTATACCTATTGTAATTACAAAAGTTGTTTAGAGAATTAAATTCAAGAACGCTTTGTGGATTCAAACATTTTATTGTGTGTAGGTTACAGACATAAAGTCCTTCTTTCACTTTATAAACATGTTCAATAGCAAAACTGCTAAAAGTAACAGACTTTTTATTTTCATCCATGTTTGTTTCGCCAATGTTGCAAAAGTTATTGGTTTGTGGTAGATTAATACAAATATCCAACATGCTGTGTTGACAGAGCATCTATGTGAATCCAAGCAGTTCCTGCAACTGGAACAAATAAGGATGCATAAGGGGGAGGTATACTGCAGTTATGCAGTATGCAGACATTTTATGCATCTGTATTTGCTAATGTTTTCTGTAAACTAAAGAAGGAAATAGCGTTAAAAAAAAATTTTTATGGTCATATTCTTTACTTTACGTAAACCTGATATTTTATAGGTGATCTGAATTGTTTTTTACGCCACATTTAAATAAAACCAACTATTTCTAGACAGGGAAGAAAACCATTTTTTTTTCTTTTGGCTCATGGCCTAGGTACAACATTAGTAATGCAAAGGCTTGCGGTATTGATCTCTTTCCACCGTTTGTGGTCTGCTCTGCTCTAAGATAAATACTGTCCAACCACTTCCGTGAGCTGACTGTACAGTCAACCCTGCTATATTACTGCAAGGGCCTGGAAACCAGAGGGAAGCATTGGTTGGCATCCAGGAACGCAGGTAAGCAAGTTGATAAAAAATTTTGTTCTGATACAAGGAAACACAGTGAATGTGTATCAGAAAAGTAATAAAGCCTGTTACCACTATACACATCTTTAAATACATTTTGATCAGAAAGCATTGCAAGGTGAGTCTGGGGCCACCTACATCCTCCTGAAAAAGCCTTGTTAAAGGAATAGTACACCCAAAACATGATTAGTCTTCATTTTCTACTCACCCCCATGCTGAACAACACTCTTGAGTACTTTTTTGATATCTCAAATGCATCTGGAGATCTGGGAGGCTTCTTGCTGTCTGCTGACATTCAAATAATGGATGTGCCCAGCGCCCGAGGCAGAAAGGTCCATAAAAGTCCACAAAAAACGTGTCAATATTCCTCCATACTGCTCATCCAATGTATTCCAAGTGTCCTGAGTGGGTAGCGTCCATAATTTACTCGAAACGAAGTCATTTAGAATGTTTTTAGAGCATAAACAGTAGTGTATAGGATTTCCTAAAAGCGCGCGCCTGCGCGTTCACGACGCTACGGAAACCGCGGCAGACCAAACCAGATGAAAGTGCACATTCAGCGTCTGCTCTGCCGATAATGCAAGCGTATAAGAAGAAATGTGCTGTTTACCTGTGCAAAGAAAGAAACAACAAAATAAAAATGTCTGAAGACTTCAGTGTTGAGGAAGAGCATGAGTTCTTTGCCGAGCTGAATGCGCACTTTCATCTGGTTTGGTCTGCCGCGGTTTCCGTAGACTCGTGAATGCGCTTTTAGGAAATCTTATAAACCACTGTTTAGGCTCTAAAAACATTCTAAATGACTTTGTTTCGAGTAAATTATGGACGCTACCCACTCAGGACACTTGGATTACATTGGACGAGCAGTATGGAGGAATATTGACACGTTTTTTGTGGACTTTTATGGACCTTTCTGCTTCGGGCACCATAGACCTCCATTATTTAAATGTCAGCAGACAGCAAGAAGCCTCCCAGATCTCCAGATGCATTTGAGATATCAAAAAAGTACTCCAGAGTGTTGTTCAGCATGGGGGTGAGTAGAAAATGAAGGCTAATCATGTTTTGGGTGTACTATTCCTTTAACCCTTTATAAAAAAGCATACTCATGCATACATACCATAGGTGTTTGGTTCCATGTGCTCATGGATACCACCGTGAATAATTGTGTGTAATCACCAATGTACTGACTTGGTATCTAAGAGATACCTGCTGCTCTTGAAGCTAGTTTAAAAGTGTACATTTGTCGTCTTTTGTATTCTTTTTGCTGTTGTTTTGTTCTGTTTTCTTTCTTCCTTCTCTTGTGCAGGTGTGGAAGCAGACTTCCAGGAGTTATTGTATATATTTTGCGTTCCTTAGTCTGCTGTTTTTGTATTGTCGTTTTATTTTCTCTTTTCTATCCTCCCTCTTTTCCATCTCCATCTCATTTTCCCTCCCCTTTATTCTTATTCCCTCTTCCTTTCTCAAATCCCTTTCCATCTCCGTTGTATACAACTTTAATTCCCTAAATCACTTTCAACTACTTTTTATATACAAGTACCAAGCTGAAACTTGTAGTAACAATCACAATGGTCTGCGTGTGAAAGCAAATCCGTTTGGCTATTATCTAGCTTTTCAAAATTGATTCCCAGGGCTATATTGGCAAAAAAAGAAAAAAAAAAAGAAATAAAAACACTGTCAATGTGTATCAGAAAATCAATTAATGGTGTTTTTGCCATGCACCTCTTTAAATAGCTTATTTTGATCAGCGGCCTCACTTTTAACATCTGGTAGGTATCGTCTCTGCTGAGAGGCCCTGACACATGGGGGGGTATGTTTGGTCAATGTACGCTGCTGCTGACTCACGCATGGAGATCTGGAATAAATTATCTTCACCGCAGAGACTATCAGTGCAAAGGTTCAGCGCACTTCCAGGCAAAAGGTGCAGCTGTTAGAAACCCTTTTCTTAATACACCATCCATGTTCAGGTTTCACTATTATTTGTGTTTGCAGCTTCTTTTCATCTCTATGTTGTAAAACACCCTATTGTCTAAATCTTGGTGAATCAAGTTCCCACTTGCACTTTTCCCCCCTCACCAGGTTTTTGAAGAGTGCCGTGACCTCTCTGGTGAAAACAGCCAAGTTGAGGAAACCTGTGGAGATTTCCACGTTGTCCTGGCTCAAGTGGCTGTTCCCCAAGTTCTCCATCACCTCAATGTACTGCTCCTTGTTTTCCACATGGGCTGAAAAATGAGAAGACAAGCCATGTATGAAGACTGATTTTTCCTACAAATTCAGTAAATCTGATAATAGCTAAAACAAAAGTTGTTTGTCATTTTAATGAGACAATTAGAGCAGCAGACACATGGAAATCCACGTTCCTCTGTTGTTTTAAAGCCCAGGGGTCATGACCTTAGGGAGGATGAAGACTTGGATTGTCATCAGAGGTGGGGACTCGAGTTTGTGACTCGTACTCGAGTTGCACTTAAGTCGCATATTTAATGACTTCAGACTCGACTTAGACTTGCATTTGAAGGACTTCAGACTCGACTGAGACTCGTGATTTCCGACTTGTGAACAATATTTTATTCCAGTGTAAAAACACTTATTCAAGTGTTTTTTGTTTTACCAACTTGACTGATCGCCGTTCGCCTTACCCGCACACAGAAGAGGTAAAAAAAAAAAACAAAATAAAAAAGTAGCACTTGTGGCCAGTATGGCCCCAAACTCAGTCTTTGACACAAGGGAGAGCAAACAACTCAAAGACCCAAACCGTGAAGCACTCAAGTTCAAGTGTTTTATTTATACAAAAAGCCACAGCAAAAGTGGCATAATAAAACAGTTCTTTTCTTCTCCTGATAAAACCTAAAATTCAAGAGTTTTTCTTAAAAATCAGAGGCTGGAAGCTGGGCTCCGCTTGTTATGCTGCTTCTGGTGCGGGCGATCTGTCTACAGCGCGCCCTCTGACTGATCCACTATGGCAAGCCAAGAAGGTCACATTTCGCATTGAATTGTCGAGTACGAGATGGCGCCATATAACGAGTAGGCTACTGGCAGAGCAGCAAACAGGTGTTTGCACCAAAGCTGGGGAACAATATAGGCAAGGTGTGTCTATTTTTCAACAGAGAACTTGATACTGGATTCTTTTATCTTTTTTATTTATTATGAACTATTATATATTTCCCACTACCTTTGACCACTAGTCAATACCTTTACTTATGTGTACTAAAACAAGATCCAAATGTGCAAGAGTCTAATTACATTTTCATTGTGGAGTAGGAGACAAGGTATGGGTGCAGCACCTTCCATTGGGGGTACTACGTTATTTAGATGTTACATTTAATTTTAAAAGCAGTGATATAGTGATATGCAGGAAACATACAGAAAACAAGTCAGACCGACACATTTTCTGGAAGACAAGTGGCCCCTTTAATGTCATTTTATTCCTATTTAACCAAATATAGTCTAAATATGCCTGTTATATGTTGACGTATCATGGTTTTTCTTTTGAAGATATATAATTGTGCAGAGGTAAACAGGTAAAACCCACTCTTATTTTTTTTATCTAATATGCTCTCTCTGTGTCATGCAAAATAATACATTCAAGGACGGCAAATAAATGTATTGTATTTACATGAGCACTGGAACTATAAGAGGAACTCACACTGAGCATTTTGAAATATTAACTTCACTATACAAGTTGTACATCTGGACTGTAGTTACTCTATGTAGCCCATTTCATAATTTTTTTTCTATGGCTAAAACAATTAATCATATCTATCAATAATTTAAATAATCGTCAACTGATTTAGTAATTGATTAATAATTAACTGGAGTATAGAGCCACTAAAATGTGCCTTTAGCCAATAGAGCGACCCACTTAGAGCAGGAATTATACCAAGATTATGAAAAAATATGTAAACATTTTGCATTTAAGACAAAAAAACTTTTAGTCTGTCAATATTCTCCATCCAGAACTCCTCAAGAGGAAGCGTTTCTGTTTCACCTGGGGTCATTTCGTAAAAAAATCTACTTTAAGGAACCTTTGGGTGATCTGATTATTAATCAATTCATCAAAAAATTAATCAACAGATTAATCAATTTGCAGAATAATCATTAGTTTCAACCCCTATTTTATGATAGCATTCCAAACACATTTCTTCCATCATGCAGCAGTGAAGGGCAGCTGCTTCACCCTGAGGCTGCCCTGCATCCTTATATCTGTTTCCTACAATCATATAATGTTTCTATTATACAAGTGCGTTTATAATAGTAAAGGATTAAATGTAACAACCTTTTATCATCATCCTATATTGCTTGCTGTTTAAATAGCTCCTTATGTCTATTTTCTTTTTTAGTGGCATCATCTATAAACACAACACTAAGAATCAGCCTAAGTTTATTCAAATATAAAATCACTTTTAACAATTATAAAAGACAATATAACACTATCTTATCTGTAATGTAATAGTATCCAAAATAAACAGCCAGATTGAAGCATTATTTACCAGACATTATTGTACTAATTTACTTATGGACCGTGTGGAAATCTAGAAAAATAGAATCAGTGTAAATAGAGTTCCTCTGTTTGTCTTTATCCTATTTCTAGAAGTAGAATCAATTAAATAGAACTATTTTTATGTGGAAAACAAAAAAATAGAAGAACGTCAGCATCCTTCTCGTGTTGTTATGTTCTACAAAATAAATTAACAGCTTTTATATACACCTGAACTGCCGTCAAAAAACAGAAAACAGTAATAGAAAAGAAATATTGGTGAAAGGGAATCAGAAATGTTGATAGATTACAGACTGCTCATTTCAACAGCAGTTTTCAGAACTCCTGTCTGACTCAGAATATTTTGTTTTATAAAAGAAATCCTAACTTTGGTTACTTTCATTTCTCAAGTTCCAAAAATCCAAACTATCTCCTGCTTCTTCACAGAACTGCAGTCAGAAGCTTTCGCCTGTTTTAGCCTAGAATAAGAGTGGGTTTTACCTGTTTACCTCTGCACAATTATATATCTTCAAAAGAAAACCCATGATTCGTCAACATATAACAGGCATATTTAGACTATATTTGGTTAAATAGGAATGTATTTACCTTCTGTCTTAGTGGCTGGTAAGTTTAAATGCAAACATTTTCAAAGTGGAAAAAAGTCCTATTTGCACATTGATCAGAGCCAGTGATGCTTCAAACATTGCTAAACAGCATCTAGTGAGTGTAGTGCTTATAAGATTTGTATTAATCTAGGAATAAATTATGCTGTTCTCTTTAAACACATCAAAGCCTGATGCTCACATTAAGCATAAAAAAAGAGTATGCATATTTTTGCAAAGGACCAATGACATTAGACCAATGAAACTGAACACCAATAGTGTCCCTACCAAAGCTGAAATCAAACCTATGCCTTTGATATTCTCTCTTGCCTCTAACCAAGAATATAATCCATATATGTAGCCCACTTCTCTGTTGTTTTTGATCCATCGCCATTCATTCTGTCATGTAACAACTTTTTACATTGTGTTAATAAAATGGCATTAAAGGGGCCACTTGTCTTCCAGAAAATGTGTCGGTCTGACTTGTTTTCTGTATGTTTCCTGCATACACTAACCTTTTCCCAAGCTCATAATGCTTTCTGCAGCCACGGAACAACTGCTTTTCAGCAACATTGAGCTCTGTGCAGTTTTCCACAAAGCAGATCTGTGCTGAACTTTCTTGGTCTGGCTGCCTTGATCAGCGATTGGATGCAACCAGTTCAAATGCATTGGCTGTGGGAAAAGAAGGAAGGACATCATTATCATATTAGGAAAACACGCGTTAAATACGCGCGTTGTGACCGACACAACGCGCGTATTTAACGCGCGTCTTGCGGTACTATCATGACGCGCGTAAAAGGTGGCGCTTGTTGGTAAAAGACGGCGTAAAAAGCGGCGTAATCTCGGGAGAACGCGCGTTTTTTGCGGGTTAACTTCAATCTTAACGCGACAATTCAATGCGAAATGTGACCTTCTTGGCTTGCCATAATCCACAGCTGACTCTGTACGCTCCGGCACTGTTCCACTCCCTGGCGTGCCACACCCCTTTCCAGACCAATCCAGCTAAAAAGAGAAGCAAGGAGAACGCCAGCATCCACGCGCCAAAACCCCGTCGGAAGATATATTCCTGTTTATGCTTTAAGCGAGGGGGAGCGCTACTTACAGGCGAGGTTCCTCCTCTGCCCTGATACTCCTTACTGGGCCATCTGTGCACCCTCCTGGCGCATCCCGCCTGCCTCTCCCCCGGCAGCGCGTCCGTCTCTGTCACCTGCAGATTCCGTTCTCCTTCTCCTTTCCTTCAGACTCCTTTTATGTCGGCTTTAATCAGCCCTCGCTCACACCTGAGCGCAGCAATAACGCAGCGCAATTAATGCACTCCGCCTCCTCAGACAACTACTTCAGTCCAGTGCGCATGGATTGTCACAAGGGAAAAACAAAGCAAAACAACCCAACATGCAGAAAAAATTCAAAAGTCTAAAATAAAGGAAAACAATCATATAAAAATGAAACATCAAAACATGCAAAGCTCAAGAAGAAAATACAAAGAAAAACATATCATATCTTCCTCTCCAAACACGCAAAGCATAAAACTAACATTTAAATGAAAGAAAACCATAAATCATATTTTCCCTGTGCAACACACTGACGTCACTAACGCAACAGGACGTGACATATATGCAACCCATACAGATATGGAAGCGATGATTACCCCCCCTGTTTCGGTGCCACCATTCATAATAACCTTTGGCTACAAAAACTTTACATAAGGCGGGAATAAAAGAGCAGCAAACTGCTGCTTCTTTAGAAAGAAATACACGATGCTTGGTCCACCACATCTAATTTTATCAGCCACAGTGCAGTGCAGGTGTACAGCCAGGGACATCACAGACATAAGGCAATAATTCAGGACCTTATTATTTCATGCAACCTCCTCTTGTCTTTGATCGACAAGCCCCACTTTAAAAGCTTCATGGCAGTGGTAGAGGAGAAATATGTTGTGAATAATGTTGTAAATTGGCGCTAAATAAATAAACTGAATTGAATTGAAAATACCGCCCGCCAAGTCATGAAGTTACAAAAAGTTATTGCCACAATCTTTCTTTTATAAAAGTATTGTTATTGTCCTGCTATTTGTTTAAGGTTTTTCTTTATCTCTTGTAGTTGCTAACCTCATATGTATTAATAAAAGGCAGGATTGTGATTGTTTTTTTCCCACAGTCCTCATTTTCACTTAAAAATAAAAGAGCAGACATTTACTGTTAAAACTAGAAAAAGTTGTAACCACAACTGTCAGGTAAATACTGTAGAAAAATATTTTTTTTTTTAAAGAAAAAAAACTAAAAATGCAAAATTTATCTGGAAAAAAAATTTGCGTGTGTGCTTTTTTTAATTGTATTTTTCATTTAGCAGTTCAAGATAATGATCATTCCATAGATATAATAGCGACCTTTAAGCTATACCGTCTCAGTGACGGAGATGAAAACACAAGGAGAAACAAGCAAGCACGAAAATTATTGCACTTTTTTTAATTAATCAAGTGATTAGAATTTTTTGTGCGATTAATTGATTATTGCGACAGGCCTTCTCAAGACTTGAGACTTGACTTGGACTTGAGCTCTCAAGACTTGAGACTTGACTTGGACTTGAGCTCTCAAGACTTGAGACTTGACTTGGACTTGAGCTCTCAAGACTTGAGACTTGACTTGGACTTGCAAAAAATGACATGTCTGATTGTCATAAGAATTAATTGGTTAGTCAGATTTGAACTTTTGCTTTCAACTATGACACATCTATTTTGCTGTTAGCAAAACCCATCTTCTCTGTTGTTCAGTTTAAAAATAACTAAGACAATTACATAAAAAAACATAAAAAACATCTATATTTACATTTTTTTAGGGATCCCTAAAAGTATGAGAAATGTATGTTATTGGTGTGTCTGCTGTATGCAATTTGTGAATGTCTGCTCCTTCTTAGCAGTCCTCATTAGCTCAGACTTTACATCTGCAACTTCCTTACTGAGAATTGAGACAGTCCTAAAATAGGTTGATGAAACACACCATTAACACTAGTGGTTATTATGGGCATGCGTTTTGCGATACGATGCGTGTCACGATACTTGGGTCACAATACGATAGGGGTGTGGGAAATAATCGTTTTGGCGATATATCGTGATATTCGGCTGCCCAATACAATATCGATCTTACACTTCTTAGTATCGATTAAAAAAAAAAAAACATGGTTACATAAAACATTGATGGGAAAATGGGCTACCTCTGCACCACCACTCTGGCAGATAGCGCTGTGGAGCCCTTTAACTGTGCGTGCAGCACCAGATCTGTATTTGAGGCAGTCACAGTGGAAGAAAACCCCAAACAACATGGATAATAATACCTAATCAATATTTTCTGATGAAAATATACAGCACTTGCTGTTTTATCTCATCATTTGATTTTGATAGTTGGGGAAAATATGGCAATATATAGTTATACTGCAATATCGTGATAATATCGTATCGTGACCCAAGTATCGCGACATGTATCGAATCGCAACACTCATGCCAATACTCACCTCTACAATACGATATCATCAACATACTGCAAATCACTATATATTGTGGTATTTTACCCAGTATATGTTCATCAGAATCCAGGGTTTTTGCAGTTTGAGTCTTTCCACGTCTTCAACTGTGACTGCCTGAACTACAGAAATGGTGCTGCGCCGCACAACAAAAAAGGCTCCACGGCGCCATCTACCAGAGTGGCGGTGCAGAGGTTACCCTCATTGTTTTAGATAAAAAAACTTTTTTTAAATCGGTATTAGGAACTTAAAGATCGATATAATATTGCCAGCTGAAAATCGCGTCATATCGCCAAATTTATTTTTTTCCCCGATATCCCTAATTAGCACTAGTTTGGGTTATATTGCATTATTATTATTTTAAAAATTTTTTTAAAGAAATTTTTAATCTAAAATAAAGAAAATACTTTTTATTTGAAAGATTTTAGTTTATTTCCTATTCAAAAATGATTGAAACATTATTATAAACCTGGTAGAGAGGAAGTACTTGGATCTACCCTGAACCATGAAGGTAGTATGTAGTGCTTTTGGGTAGGAGGTTACTAACCTTTTCTTACTGGTAAATTATCTTATTTTGTTTCAGCTAAATCAATTTAAATTCAATGTTACTTCGATGTTGCTGAAATTATAACTGATGGTTCTATTAAAAGGGATTAAATGTTATACTTATATGTAACGTCAATAAGAAGTTTGGAAGTCTAATCAAATTTGTGGCAACAGGAGAGGACAGAGAGAGAGAGAAAAGTGTTTTACCAATAAATTAGTGATGCTTTAAAGCAGTCACTGTGATTTTGTGTTCAAATCAGTTTACTGCTGCAAAAAACATTATAGCATTAGCTATAACTAGGTACTGCTGCAACTTTTCCACATTAAGGCTAATATTTCAAATGCTACATTAGCAAACAGCCTCCTTAGGACCATCAGGCCTCAACAGACCCTGACAGAGATGGACCAAAGTTTAACTGTAGAAACTATCTGTTTTTGTGCTTAACATTACTTGGATTCTTTTTATCTAAACTTCAGGTCAAAATCAGGTGAAGTCCAAATTACAGTCTTAAATGGACTTGTATTCATTTCCAGATCTTCAAATGTACCCAAACCATTCCCAGCATATCCCTGACCCTGAACTTAAACTAAAGTGAAAATAAAGTGAATTAACACCATACCTCTATACTGTACGCCGACATTAAAAATGGGAGTCCACTACATTAGCACCAGCCTTTGGTCCCTACAAGCCTGGATGGTCCCCAGAAGGTTAGTAAATATATAAAAAATGTTTCTAGGGGGAATGCATTGGTGACGCAGTGGTTAGTGCACACCATGTCGGATGTAGAAAAAAAAATCAATTTGGTGATATATTGCGATTTTCCACTGCCCACACGACCCGGGTCGGCCTTAGTCCTCGACGCGGCCGACCCGGGTCGAATCCGGCCTGTGGTCCTTCGCTGCATATTTCTCCCCCTCTCTCATACTCCCTTTCCTGTCAGCCTACTGTCCAAAAAAATGAGCCACTAGTGCCATAAACTCCCGCCCCAAAATAAATTAAAAAACATGTTTCTAAATCAGTAAGATAAAGAAGTACACTTATAGATACATAAACACACACACTCCTGTCACACCATTGTGTTTCAGCCTTTTGTTTTAGTGGCTTTGGGAGACATCCTTGTTACCACATTGCTTTTCCAACAAATCCTTGCCCTGTGGTAAACAGAGCCCAAGCAATCTGTTGCCCCACATTGTGACTTCCATCTGTAGCTAAAACTCGCACATGATCTGGATCATTACCACATTTAAATGAATAGTTCCTTGGCATGAGGCACATATCTGGTAAAAAAAATCCATAAAATCTATTCATACTTCAATTGATCCTGCCTACAAACCAACAATGTTCCCTTTTCTTGTGTTTTTGTCTTCAATAAATACCTCCAGACTTTTTGAGTCAGATTCTGAGACTGTCGATAGTCACTGCTGCCACCCTCTGGTTTAGTGGGGAACTGCTTGTTTCGCCAAAAATCCATATCTGACAATGTTGGAGAATCTTTTCAAAAACTCCAGCATCCAGATTATTATCTACATCATCACCAAAATTTAATGGATTTTTTTCTTGACATGATACTATAAAAAGCAGAGGTCATAAAACAAGATGGAGACGATACAAAAAACTAGCCATCTTGGTCATAACATAGCCGAACACCCCCATTGTTCTCCAGTATGTATGAACGTTTTATAATGAGAGCGCATCAAAAGTGGAGCACATAAAAAAACTACATGAGATCGAGTCTATGTTCCACAAAATCTTTTTTTTTTTTACTAAACATAAGGCACGTGTAACCTTTGGTTTTTATGTGAATAAACCTGGTAAAATAGGAAATAGTAGCACTTTTAGCCTCTGTAACAGAAACCTTTTACCAAAGTGCAGTTTGTTTGTTTTTGGGATGAGATTTCTATTTTTTTCAGCATGTTTCAAGAAAGCTGTGAAAGAAATCAATTAGAAAGTCTTGAAAGGACTTTAACTACAACCAGGGTTTATGTTATGTTTGTTACACTTTCCATATAGTGAAGTCTCTATAAAACAATCAGAGGTTTATTACTGAAAATACAAGTCTGTCCCTGTACAACTCAGTGGTCAAATTTATTGCATTTTCAAAGGAGCAAGTTGGAGACATGACGTTCTTACTGTCAGCTGACGTAATTTGTATAAACAGAATGTGAAGCCACATGCAAAACAAAAAACAGCCGTGGTAAAACAGAAGGTTAACTGACCCAAAAAAGAAAACGATGGGATGCTTTACCACAGCATTAAAATTGAGTAGTATATCAAATTGGAATGAAAGGCAAAACCTTTAATTATAAAAAGAGATACATAAAACTCTCACACTATAAAGATCCGAGTCTCCAAAGAGCCTGAGGGTAATTTTACAGCTGACCTTTTGGAGCCAGAGCAACTCTACACTTTAACTGGTCTGCAAGAACACACACAGTCACAAACCACAGCAATTAAGCAGAAAACATGTAGTCCGTGTGCATGAAAAAAGGGGATGTTCCTCACAAAAGTGTTTTTGTTTGTGTGACAAGGTATGAGTCCATTAGACCTGCAAAGGGGGGAGGAGTGAGTGAACAACCAGCTTTATTTATGTAGACGTAATAAATAATCCTCCCATTGGCCTCCAACCATCACATTACAGGAACTCCTCCATATGATTTTACTAAGTTAAACAGGAAGAAGAAGGAGGTAACGATGGACCTCTTCTCTGCAAATACGGGAAAGCCGCTGACTGTAACTGGTTGCCTAATTCAGCGCAGCTGGCTGATTCTGGCGACACAAAAAGTCAAATGCTCAAAATGGGAAGCAGGCATCTGAGCGGAGAAAACAGTTTAGGATATTACTCAGTTGTTTTGAACATTTCTGAGTGAGGGCTCACGTCTTAAATATTCCTTCCCACTTGCGCTGATCAAGATCTGCATGACACACTATTAGTAAGAAAACAGTCCAACCAGCTGGAAGGTCACTGAGGGGAGCGACGGACTGCCGCTAAAAGAACACAGGCCATACGGTTTATCACAGACAACTCTAACCACACTTCTTTATTTAACATAAACACAATGACCCATCATCATGCACACAAGGAACCTGTTCATTAAACAATAACATATGGGGAGCCAAGGCACTAAGCTGATTTTCTTGCAATAATAGAGGAGGATATTGATTTCTGTATGAGCTAGTAAATAGGTATGTATACTAAATAACTTAATTGTAGAAAAGAAATGCATTTGTGTTTTTAGTTTAAACATGTACCTGAGAACTGCTTATTTTTATTAATTTAGCAAATGGAGCCAAATAATAGCTGTATATCCAGGTGTATGAAGAGACAACTTTTACTGGTGATCTTCTGTCCATGTTCAAAAGTAATAATCTCACATTTTTTGCATATTTATTAAAACTAATATATGAATAGAATGTTCGGTTAATTGGGGTCTCTAAATGTCCTTGGGTGTGAGTGTGTGTATATGGTTGTATGTCTGTGTGTGTCTGTGTTGGCCTGTGACAGACTGGCAACCTGTTAGGATGCATATGAATAGCATGGTAAACATCATTTAGAGTGTTTTTTTTTTCCATTAGACTTTTCTAAAAGCAGCAGCAGTTGTTGAGAGGTTATATATTCCACGCTCAAATTAAGTAATAATTCTTTGAGTGGGAACTAAAAGTCATATCTTAAGCTTTCCAGGGCAAGTCCAATACAAGGTCGACGTTTTAATCGGCAAGGTCAACTCAGGTCACATATCTTTAAAGTCCAGGTTAAAGTCATTTCTTAAAGATGGAGAGTCTAGAAAACACAAATGTCTTTGAGGGATAAATCCAAGACAAATATCAACCCTTGGAGAAGCGTTTCTAAGTCACATTACACTAATCTGTGCAGGCAAGGACAAGTAGGAGAGATAAATATTAGGGTTGATTTGCAACTTTGCGTAAACATCAGTCCAAATGGCAGCGTTCTACTCTCTATCAGCAGCATATCACTTAGTACGAGGAGAAACTTTTATGGTATGAAGAAGAAATAGACCTATAGAGGTATTGTTAGTGCATACATAATGCCTACAACTATTATTTTAACAGTGGCTGGAATCGTATTTATCCAACAGACAGCAGTTTGTCCAGATAAATAAACACAAATCTACGATGAATTGCATCTTGTGTGGGGGTACCACAGGATTCGGTGCTGGGCCCAATTGTCTTCTTAATGTTTATCAATTACCTATATCATATCTGCAACAGATTTAAATTAGTCCTCTATGCAGATGACACCACAATTTTTTTTTTCCTGGAAAGAACTTTTACTTTTCGAGATCTCGACAGAAATGGGAAAATTAAAGAAATGGTTACTGTTATACATTTTCACTGAACGTGAAAAAAAACCAAATGTATGGTTTTTGGTAACATGAGGAGTGATACTGAACTGAAACTTAAACTAAACAATGAAGCAATCGAATGTGTTGATAATACAATTTCCTTGGTGTCATCCTTGACCTCAAACTAAACTGGAAATCCCACAGTATGTACAGTAATTATGGGAAAATCCAGATACTTAATGTAAAATCCCTTCATACTGTTGACTGCACATTAATCCTCCCTTACATTACCTATTGTATAGAGATATGAGTTAATTCCTATAAAATCACTCTAAATCCAGTTTACATCAAGCAAAAAAAGGCTGTCAGGATAATGTGCAGTGCTGGTCTGGGTAAACATATTAAACCCAATTTTTTTTTTTAAATCAAAAGTAATAATTTATCATTTGATCAAATTTAAATCCTTACAAATAATGTATAAAGTAAGGTATCAATTGCTTCCAAATAATATCAAAAAAACCTTTATCGATAGAGATGACAAGTACAATCTGCGAGGTCCAATGAACTTTAAGAAACAAAGTAAAAAAAACTACTCTAAAGAACATCTTCATCACTTTATCTATGCAATGAACTCAAGGAGGATTTGAATGTTGTAGCTCATTAAAAAACTAAACAAATGTGCAAAAAAAATTATTTAGAAACTATGCAAAAGAAGCCGAAGAACGATGAATGAATACAAAAAATATGTTATTTGGCTCTGCTGTTATATTTGTGTTTCTTTCTTTTTTCCTCTTGTTAGATATGTTCTGGTTTGTTCTCTTTTGTGTAAATTCATTTGTTTTCATTCTGTACACAAAGCTTAAGTTCTATGTTGTTTTGGACATAACAAAAAAAAAATCTAGATTAAATCTGCACTAAAACCAATGTCTTTAGCAAAATATTTGATATTGAGGGGGGGAAAATGAACGCGAGAAAAAGGGGTTTTATACTTCGGCTTACTCCTTTTTAGCTTTTCTGTGTAGGCACAAATTATGCCTGTTTATTTTATATTTTATTTTATTTTATTTTACACAAATTGCTCAAATGAATAAACAAACAAACATCTTTATGTTTTTTTCCTGGCGATTCTTAAACCCATTATTGCGTTAACATCCTTCTGTTTGAAGATAAAACAAAATGACAACAAATGATAGAGAAGTCCCAAACAAAAAAGCTTTTAATTATAAATCAAACAATAACTGATAGTAAGTAAAAGGAGCAGCAAAGTGTGTGCTTCTGAGCTGGTGAAAGAATGCCCATGGATACAAGAAAAGAATGCTCATATCAGCCAAAACTTCAAGCCAGTTGGTGTATCGGTCGATCCCTGGTATAAAGACTTATGCTTTGGAAAACTACAGAATACATTCAATGTTTTCCATTAATCAGTGTATTATGTTTGCAGCAATGACTCATAAAAGTTTAAACTGCTACAGTACCTTTAGCTGACACTAGCTGTGATGCAGTGCTAGCAGTAAAATGAATATTATGTTGTTGCACTTTATGCCTGCTACAAAAAGTAGCTACAGCCCGGGCCCCCCTACCCCCACGCTAATGGATGTGCTGTGCAGATGCTTACAGAGTCCAGACGTGTGTATAGCCTTAATCGTCTTCTTCATTCTCTGCAGAGTTGAGTTGTCCATCTCTAGACACTGCAAAAGACACACATGCAGAAAAAATAATTAAATAATCAGATATTACACAAGTGTCTGACTAGTCTAGATAATTAAGCATTGTTGGGAAATTATTCTGAGAAACACTGCCTGCCTAAATTTCTCCTGATGTGTGAATTAGGCAAACAGGTTTCACCCAGAAATGATGTTCTAGCTTGTCATGCCCAGCTCCTGGTGATGTAAGTGCAGTTGTGACACTTGCAACCTTTCAGGTTTAGGCAGGTTGGCAGGTTAATACATGGCTTCACTCTATCTGAGCAGTAAACCTCTTCTCAAATAAGGAGGATTAAAACAATTTACTCTGTTTATTCTCAGAACACAGCCTACTTGTTGAAATGAGTTACAGCGTCGGGACTCCACCCAAGTGGCATCAAAAATAGCTCAAATGAGACAGTAATGCATGACAGAGACCATGTTGTGTTGCATGTTGTTGTTTCCCCAGCCCTGCCCATCCCAGTGATGAACCCTCCCTAAGCGTTGATTTATTCATCAGAATGTTGGGTGTATGTGGAAAGCTACTGTCAGTGAAAGTAGCTGACCTTTTTATTTAGACTGCTTCGTATAAACTAGCTACCAAAATGAGTTTTGCATGTCAACCTGCTACCTTATTAGGGGCATCTGTTCAATATTTTTTTGACAAAACAACTCTACATGGCAGAAACTCATAATCCACTATTTAGACATCTGGAAATGCTGAAGACAACCTGGTGAATTTCAAGCAAACGTCAGAACAAGGAAGAGAAGGATTTATGTGAGATGATATGAGTGTTGGTGTCCATTTCAGACACTGTTATGCTACGCTGATTTAATTGTACAACCATCTCTCTGGTTTACAGAAAATGATCTGAAAAAAACAAAACAAAAAGAAAAATAGTCATTAAAGGGGTCATAGAATGCAAAACAGAGTTTACCTTGTCATAGATGAATAACGATAGTTCAGGGGGTTAAATGGACATACAGAGAAGTTCAAACCCCATTGACACCTCCTTTCTCTGCAAATATCACAATTCTAAACTTCCACCATAAAATGGGCGAATTTAAACTAAGCCCCGAGTTGATGTTAACTAGGGTGACCATATTTTCATTTGGGAAAACCAGGACACCTTGGGGGGGGGGGATCTCTGTTCCCATGCATAGAGATGTCTGTGGCATGCACTCACTTAACGTAGGCCTACGTAATCCTACAATAACATATTTACAGTTGATTTATTAAAAATGCTTTTCAGTAAAAGTCAACAGCAATAACTCCAATAACAAACAATAATTTTATTCAAAATATATTTATTAAAAATGCTTAACAATTCCTGTAATGAATAAATAGCACAATGAAAGAAATAATGTCTCATCATCGGGATTTGCTCCGTGATCAGAGGAAAGGTTACTTGGCCCCAAACAGTGGTGAAAATTGGATGTTCAGTTTAATATAATACAACTCTGTGAATAGTTCCGTCTGAAATGAATGAAAATAGTTGTCTTAATGGTTATAGAGTCAGGTTTATCTAAAGGTTTTAATCTGTTACTGTGTAAATGGGTTTGGCTGTAATTTAAGGACAGATTCTAATATATCTGCAGGGTGGGAACTATAAATCTGATAGGAGTTTAATTTTTTTATTGCTGTTTTGCACAATATGCTTAACTAAGTATTTTTTGATTTTGAATATTAGAGATTTTGCAGATATATTTTGTACATACATTGTTTACATTTACTTATATATTTCTAACACTTTTATGGAATAGAAAATCCCTTTATTGTCCCACAATGGGCAAATTTACAGCAGCAGAAAGATTATTAAAAATTGTCACACAAATGTGGACCTTAGAAAAATGTATAAGAATAACATAATAGGGAAGAGTAAAAATATAAACAATACAATTCTGTAAAGTGTTTTAACAATATAAAACTGGAGAATTAATAACCAATACGCAGCTATGGACATTTTTACAGTAATGGATATTTGAAAATAGCAGCAACATCAGAGATGTGCAGAATGACAGCAGCATGTTATTTAACTGACTAAGGTTTCTCTCATTACATTTGATTTTATGTGTTCCTGCTCCCGGTGGTTGGAACCTTTATTCCACTCTGGATTCTTGTGAGTGTAGTCTTTGTT
Source organism: Cyprinodon diabolis (assembly GCA_030533445.1). Classification (NCBI taxonomy): domain Eukaryota; kingdom Metazoa; phylum Chordata; class Actinopteri; order Cyprinodontiformes; family Cyprinodontidae; genus Cyprinodon; species Cyprinodon diabolis. The sequence continues at coordinate 33,213,450 of CM060080.1, read as the reverse complement.
CACTTTAACTTTTTTTAAATAAATAAATAAACAAACAGTTTTGAAAACCTCGGTATTCATTCTTTTCCTGCTTTGTGTGTCAACTTTCACGGTTGCTAAGCAACAGAGCATACGGCGGTAAAACCCGCCGAAGGGTGGACCTGTTCGAATTTACAGCCAAAACTCTTCCGGCCTCCTTATTTTCAAGGACTTCAGGATCCAGTCTGGGTAGACCGCGTTCTTGGAGGATGCAGCCCAGGATTTCGAACAGAGCCTCTGATTAAGAACAGGGCTGCCCGCACTGACGCGGCTCAGGGATTACGTCACACGCAGCGTCGAAAAAATCAGGACATTTCCTCACTTTCTAAAAAAAAACCCGGGACAGGACGTAAAGTACGGATATGTCCCGGGAAATACGGACGTTTGGTCACCCTACGTTAACTCAGGGATGTTGCCTTATTTGGTTCTGGCCTGTACTTTTACATCTGTGTCCAGGCAGAATCACCAGGTTGGGTTCAGTCACTCCGTCCCCCGCTGGCTCCCTTCCCCCCGTGGGCCGGGGTTCCAAGACCAGCCCCGGAGCTGATGGCTCGTTTCGAGTGCCCGGTGAGTTTTGACTATGTTCTGCACTGTAGTCGACAAAATCCCGGACCATTTTGAGATTCCCTCAAAAAACATTTTTAGATATGAAAAGCAGGACATGTCAGGGAAAAAGAAGACGTCTGGTCACCCTACCATAACAACAATTTCAATGTTTCAGTGAATGAGTGCTTGTTGCTATGATGCATCTTTGCTCAGCAGCTTTGCTAGTTGTAAACCAACCAATCAGCGCACAGCTCATCTAAATATTCATTAGCATACCATAAAAGGAAGAAAACCTGTCGTATCATTCTAGGGCTTTTAACCAGGCTTGCATTAGGCTCATTGAACACCAAATAAGCCAATTTCAGCCCAAACAATGTTACACACCCTATTCAGAGATCTTAAGGACCAGCACCAAATACCATATATAATAATTCTATGACCCCTTTAAATTACAATGGCAGCTCGTTCACAGGAAAACAAGCAGACCTGAAGTGGACCACTCCTTTCAGGTTGGAACAGAAAACTGAAGCTAAAATTCCCACAGACTCATCGACAATATCAAAACTCGGGTAAAATAAAACACAATTTTTGTTAATTATCTGTAATTACAAAATCGCCTCGTCTAGTCAGGTGATTCCAATATACTTTACACTAAATGAATTCATTTAGCCATTCACACAGTGATGGTGTCAATCTGCATTGGGCCACCGCTGCCCTAGGACACACTGACGCCTGCTGCTGCACATAGGCTCCATTGGGCCCTCTGACCACCATCAATCAATAGACAATAGAGATAAAGTATCTGGGGTTCGAAACAGTGACCATCAAGTTGCAGGAAGAACTCCTACATCCTACGCCACTGATGCCTCAATGGATAGATCATTAAGATGTAAGATCTGAAACTGCCATGAAGGAAATAAAATCATGGATGCATCCTGCCTGGTATCGAGTCATCACTTCAGGCTGGTGGGAGTTTAACTGTTTGGGTGATGTTATTGTGCACAGGACAAAAAGTTGGGGGATGTTCTGCAGTGGTCTGACCTAGCCATTAGGCACAGCTTAGCAAGGTGTGCCTAATGAAATGGTAGTCAATGTTCCTAAGCTTTATCTGAGTTTATTAAACTCAGATAAAGTGCATGAAACTGTTGGTGGGGGCGTTAACAGACCAAAAGTAGTGGGAGCTTTGTTTTTTTTATTTTAATGAAGTTAATGAAGAGGGGGGAAACCCATAATGCAGTGTTTGGCTTGTTGCTCATTGATCAAAGCTGGTCAAGGGAATTTTGGCCAACTCTAGTTTCTGACTGCATGACTGGTGCATCTCTACTTACATCCCATCAACAGGAAAAGTCAAGCTGACCAGAAATCCAGTCCTTTTTAACAACAGATAAGGACCTCTTCCTGCAACATTTGATTGAGCTCCACCAAGGCTGTTTGAAAGCAATTCTGTGTCTAACATGTAAAGTAAACCTGTATTTACTACATTAAACTGGCATGACAAACACAACCCTACACAAGGGAAAACATACAAAAATAAATGTCAGAAGTTAAATTACAGGAGAAACTCTTGAATCTGTTTATAGATCCCTTTAAAGGAAGAAAAATCCTGAATAGCTATGATCTTCCTGAGGCTTTGCCTCTAATCAGGACAAATAAGTGGCAGTGTGATTGTGTGTGTAGTGGTGGTGGGGGGGTTAATAGTGTCTTTGCCATAAACCACAAACATAGCCACACGTTTACCCTCACCATTAATCAAGCTTGGGTAGACTAAACATAATACCCGTATCGCTCTATAAAAAGTGTATTGCTCTTACATCTGTCTGTGTGCATATGTGTAGGATTCCAGCATGACTCTCCTGACACAGTTATTTCTGTTATGCATTTTCCAGTGGGTCATGTCCATAAAATAAGAACCCTAAACGCAAGCATAATGAATCAGACAGCTGCTCCAAACTGGATTTTCCAGTTTGCAGCAATTTCTCTATTGTTATGGTTTTGACCCAACAACCCTTAAAGAACATCTTAGAACTTCTAGATCCCTCCATCAGAATATCTGCAATGCATGCATCTGTTTTAAAAATCTGGGTCATCCACAGTAAAATGCAGAGTTTGACTGCTAGCAGGCGTTATATTTGGCTTAATTGTTCTATATAAATTTAGAAACCCTCCATTCACAACAAGGATATTCTAGCTGATTCTAGCTAAACACTGATCTATAATTCTGTGTAAGGGTAAGCATGGGCTCATCTTTGTGTATGTATGCACACTTGGACTATTTGTTTTCAGGCACAGTTCATGGCAGCTTCGCTCTCTGTTTCCTCCTTTGCCTGAGGAGTTTTGGGAGGAGACATTTCAAACAAACACAGAGACCTCAAACAAGCCTGGAGCCAGCACAGCAGTTCAAACAGGAAAAAAAGGATGGAAACTGGCCTTCACCGACATGCTTTTCAACAAGGAGAAACACGCGTGCACGCTTTAAACCACATGTTCAACGTCCATTTAACAGGTGACAGTTTCTGTGACATGTGGCCTGTGTTTGTGTCCAAGCTTGGTTTGGCTAAAGGGAGTGTTGTTGTAAGGAGTTAACAGCATGTCCTCAGTTACTATCCTGATGATGCAGACTTTTCTACACGGAATGGCACAGAATTTTAACATTGAACCCAATTTTTCTAAATAATATGAAAGTCCAAAATACAGGGAAAAAGCAGAGCCTGGTTGGAGTACCTGTCAAGGTTTTAAAAAGTTACTGTTTAATAGGAAAATCCCCTGTGCTGTTTCCAAGAGGTGCTTTGATCAGTTTTTGTCCCACCAATACTGATTTTAACTGTACTTTGGGCTCTGATCTGGTCGTTAGGATTTTAGCAGATTTGGGTTTGTATTCAAAGTATTATTTTTAATCTGACAAATTAAAAGATGAACCTCATTGAATCATCCAGGCAATGGTTTCTAAACTACATCTGTTATTTTTAAACCCATAAAAAGTGCAGATTAAATAAGTAAGATTGTTGGGAGTTCTTGTTAAGGGTAAAATAATAAAATAAAAAATGTCTGTAGTTGTGCAAAACATTGGCTTCCCTTCCTTCACCTGTTGCTGCACACTTTAACATAGCTAGTATGGAGACTAAACCAGTGCTTAGACCTAACCTTAACGCTGTTCTGGTACAAATACAGCTACAGGTAACGTGTCTGTTAGGCTGCTGACCCTGTAGCTGTAACCTAATTTAAAAGCAAAAATCCCCCGATCATACTCTGTGCATCTATATACAGAGGATATTGTGATAAACACTCTATGTCCTATCCGCTAAGTACTTAAATAATTTATTTTGTTTAGGTCTATATATCATATGTGTCTATATATGGATGTGTAATCATTAAATGTTTACACATCAAGGTAAACATTTTTGCTACAGATAATCAGCAAAAAGATGTTTATGCGACACTGAATACCTAAATGCTGACTAAATTTTGCAAAGTTAAAGTAACACTTTAAGAGTTAAATTTAACACCAATCCGAGTGCATTTGGTCCCACTTAGAATTAGTGTTAAATTAACTATCTACATAGTGTATATCTTACTCCAGTTGTTGTTGTAATAACTCTAAAAGAGTCATTGTACACTGCATATTTAACACTGGGGAATATACTGTGTGATGTTTTGAAGACAGAAACATGGATCAGTGTTGCTTCCAAACCAAGGAGCCTAAATTTGTTATATTATATCATGAGATAAGGCACTTTATTTCTGTTAATTTTCCATGTTTTCTTCTGCATATATTAAACTTGCAGTGTACTGTAGGTTATTTCCAGAGTTGAAAGCAAACAGCTAACTAGGCAGCTGCTTTGAGGCATAGATCTATAGCTGAGGGTTTTAAAAAGGCTGGCGGGATGATGGCCAACCAGAAAATAAAATCTTCAGTAAAACTTAATGAGTTATATTGTGCTGTCACCTAAACAGTAGCTAATATGTGTTATCAGAGCATCAAGGATTAGAACATGTTGACAATCTGGCAAAACCTAGAGATTTCTTTTTCTTTTACACTTATTTAAAGTAAGAGAAACTGTATTGGCAGCAACAGTTCCCATCAATGTGTGACCCTTTTGCCATTAAAGAGAGTGATTAATAAATAAATAAGGAAATCATGCATACAAGCTAAAGTTTGTATTAAACTAAATATATATTTTTACTTTCATACAGATTCTCTATATATGTCTTAGTTTATTTTAAAGACATTTGCAGGCTATTGCTATCATTATGCCGGTGGTCATCACAGCCTTGGATATCTCTGCATGGCTTGCATGTTTTTTCTTGTGCATGTGTGAATTCTATCTGGGATTTCTAGTTGTCTCCCACAGTAACTAATCCTTACTGTTAACTATAAATCACCTTTAGATACAAATGTGTGGATTGTTATTTGTCCCGTGTTTCTCTGTTAGACCATGTGATGGTCTGCTAAGCTGTCCAGGATCTTTTGCCCAATGACTGCATGGGATCAGCATCAACTCCAACACCATGTGACCCAGAATGGACAAGCGTGTATAGATCAGAGACAGATGGATGGAAGATATTTGTCAATAACTATATTATTTATTATAAACTTTTAAAGCTGCTATATATCAGTAAAGACTGAGTTTCTTTTCTAACATATTCCAACATTTTGTCACCCATCTAGTTCTGCTTTGCCTTTGAAGTATATGGATAATTTCATTGTTTAGATTTGGATTATTTCAAGTTATATTCCAGGTAAAAAGTTTTTTTTTCTTAATACCAGTTTTAGTTGACTCAGACAGACACAAACTTATCTAGTTTAGATTAACAAGCTTTACTTTCGAAATATTCTTTTTGTTTTGTTTTTTTACAAGTGATATAGAACTTTATTTAAAAAGAGGAGCTGCAGATGCAGAGGACAGAGTGGTTGATCTAAGCAGTCTAACTTGAACAGTCTAATCCTGTGAATACGACTTAGAAAGCAATGATTAAAGAGTTAGTTCCTTTATTTTTTTCACTGTATGGGGGATTTTCTCAGATTAGGAGAAATAAGATGTGGGTCAAACAGAATCTGATAAAGCTGATCACTTCTAAAATAATATTTGTTTAAAATAATGTAATTTAAGGCAATCTGGCCAGGGGGGTGTAATCATTTTTTAGGGGGGCAATTACCCCCATGACCTTCCTGTTGGTGACGCCCCTGAATTTAACTTGGGAATGTATCTTTTATTTGTTGTTTTATCACCTGTTAATGGAATAAACCAGTTAGAAATGGTGTGAATCTGAAAGGTGGTTTAGAAATCAGTCCACTTTTCATTATGTAGATCTCATTACCTGTGAAGTTGGAACAGGTAAACAGTCACACGGAGGTGAGGCTCTCCCTCACCACACCATTGTTCTCACCTCTTCCACCGCTGAAACGGTGTTCTTGTAGTCACTCATCTTGGACTGGAAGCTGGACGTCCCGGGCGAAGACAAATCCTCATTTGTCAGCACCAAAAAATCCGAAATGCTTATTCGCTCCGGCATGTTTCCAGGAAAAAGGGGCTCCGTGAATTCACCGAGCGAAAAAGTGTGCCAAAAATTTACGCGGGGATGAAATTCCCATTGGAAACAAAAAGTTGTATCTTTTTTCTTCTCTTGCGTGGAAACAGACACACGAGAAAAATAGAAATACTCCTTAGAGAAACCTACTTTATTGGGTCAAATCAACTGAAGGCAAAGCTGAGTCGGACTGAGCGTAAACTTCGCTCAGTGCGTGCGCCGTGAGATCCTCCTGTGCGCTCATGGAGGGAGGGATTTCTGCGGAATCACGTGGGGAAACGTTTTGGCCCACTAGAACGAGAGAAGTGCAAGGTCCAAAACTGTTCCTTTCAATATGTACCTCTCATTTCCATTCACACTCCCCAAAGCTTCAAGAGTGGTCGCCATGGATAAGCAGAAGGACCCCTTCACGATGTGATGAGGAGGAATTTGCATGAATGATATGAGGAAATCTTATAGAAAAGAAAGAAGCGCAGTTTTTCTAAACATTCAGTTTAAGTTACAAAAGATAACTTTAAATCATTTTCGACCTTCATAAATTTAGTTGCAAATGAGTTTGAATGCAGTGTTGTGGTGAACATGGTTTCCATCTTGGCTGTGATTCTAAAGTTCCTTCTTCATGCCTCCCTCACAAAAGAGAAGCTTTTCATTGAAGGAGGATTAGTGAAGTTCCTCCCCTTCCCTTCTCTGACATTTCCTGAAATATTCAGAAAACTCAAAGAGAATAAAAAGGAGGTTGACAAAAAAAGATTATGGGATAAAAGACCAGCATGTCTGTCAGCTCAGATAAGGAGGGGCATGAGTGAAACTGGCATCAGGGGAGCAGTCAAACACTTCAAAGTAAACAAAGATAATTTGAGGAAACTGCATGAGTTCTTCAGGTCATAAACATTAAACTGAGAAACTATTCCAGCTGGGGGATAATAAGATGGTTTTTACTATAATTATCTATGGACAAAAACAACCTTGTTTTGTGATAAAAGTGTTTTATCTGTTCTTGTATCTTCTTAGTAAATGCAAGAAATCTTTCATACCCCTGAACCTTTTCACTAAAAATATGGTTTTCAAAGGGCATTATTCATAAAACTCTGATCTTCACGTCTAAAATCCAACACAACAAATTATGTTTAGAGTTCACCTAATTCTTTAACAGAATTGACCAGCATCAGAGGCTTAGCCAGAAATTTTTTATAAGGGTGGCCAGGCAATAACCAATGTACACTGAGGGCTGGCCGAAAGTAGATAGGCACCAGAACCTCACAGTTAATCTTCACTGTTCCAACAGGAACAGGAAAATTAACGAGCAAAACAACCATATTTTCTAAATAAAGACAAACTATACTTTCCTAAAGCCTTTGCTAACAAATACATGCATATATTTGAACATCCGTAAAAAGGATAGTTATTAACTAGATGTTCTGCTAAGCTAAACTGGAGTTCATGGTTGTGAAGAGAACAATGTGGAAACAATAATTGGGTTTCAATACTTTTACAAGCTTTGTACTCTACAGCCTGAACTAGAGGTGCACTGATCTAGTTTTATCTAATCCAATCTGATACCGATACCTGGACTGAGTGTATTGGCTGATATCTGATACCGATCCAATTCAGCTGTTGAGTTTATGAACCATATATCTTGCCATGTGAGTGAAGACTTAAGCCTTCACAAAAAATAAACAAAATGACACAAACATGAATGCAGTTTATATTATCTATTAAAAAAGAAAAAAGAACAATTCCTTCAAAAATGCACTGGATTAGATATCTGCTATCAAATATCAAATCTCTGAAATCCGATCCAGCTAATTAGTCAATATTGAAGCCGATATCCGATCCAGGTAATTAGTCAGTATTATAGCTGATATACGATCCAGCTAATTAGTAACTATAGGAGCCGATATCCTATCCAGCTAATTAGTCAATATTGGAACTGAAATCTGATCCAGCTAATTAGTCAATATTGAAGCCGATATCCGATCCAGCTAATTAGTCAATATTATAGCAGATATACGATCCAGCTAATTAGTAAATATAGGAGCCGATATCCTATCCAGCTAATTAGTCAATATTGGAACTGATATCTGATCCAGCTAATTAGTCAATATTGGAGCCGATATCCGATCCAGCTAATTAGTCAATATTATAGCCGATATTTGATCCAGCTAATTAGTCAATATTGAAGCCGATATCCGATCCAAGTAATTAGTCAGTATTATAGCTGATATAAGATCCAGCTAATTAGTAAATATAGGAGCCGATATCCTATCCAGCTAATTAGTCAATAGAGGAACTGATATCTGATCCAGCTAATTAGTCAATATTGGAACTGATAAACGATCCAGCTAATTAGTCAATATTGGAACCGATATCCGATCCAGCTAATTATTCAATATTATAGCCGATATTTGACCCAGCTAATTAGTCAATATTGTAGCCGATATCCGATCCAGCTAATTAGTCAATATTATAGCCGATATTTGATCCAGCTAATTAGTCAATAGTGTAGCCGATATCCGATCCAGCTAATTAGTCAATATTATAGCCGATATCCGATCCAGCTAATTAGTCAATATTATAGCCGATATTTGATCCAGCTAATTAGTCAATATTGTAGCCGATATCCGATCCAGCTAATTAGTCAATATTATAGCCGATATCCGATCCAGCTAATTAGTCAATAATGGAACTGATATCCGATCCAGCTAATCAGTCAATATTATAGCCGATATTTGATCCAGCTAATTAGTCAATATTGTAGCCGATATCCGATCCGGCTAATTAGTCAATATTATAGCCGATATCCGATCCAGCTAATTAGTCAATATTGTAGCCGATATCCGATCCAGCTAATTAGTCAATATTGTAGCCGATATCCGATCCAGCTAATTAGTCAATATTGGAACTGATATCCGATCCAGCTAATTAGTCAGTATTATAGCCTATATACGATCCAGCTAATTAGTAAATATAGGAGCCGATATCCGATCCAGCTAATTAGTCAATATTTATCAGCCGATATACGATCCAGCTAATTAGTCAATATTATAGCCGATATCCGATCCAGCTAATTAGTCAATATTGAAGCCGATATCCGATCCAGCTAATTAGTCAATATTGGAACTGATATCCGATCCAGCTAATTAGTCAATATTGGAACTGATATCCGATGCAGCTAATTAGTCAATATTATAGCCGATATTTGATCCAGCTAATTAGTCAATATTATAGCCGATATCCGATCCAGCTAATTAGTCAATATTGTAGCCGATATCCGATCCAGCTAATTAGTCAATATTGGAACTGATATCTGATCCAGCTAATTAGTCAATATTGGAACTGATATCTGATCCAGCTAACTAGTCAATATTGTAGCCGATATCCGATCCAGCTAATTAGTCAGTATTATAGCTGATATACGATCCAGCTAATTAGTCAATATTGTAGCCGATATCCGATCCAGCTAATTATTCAGTATTATAGCTGATATACGATCCAGCTAATTAGTAAATATAGGAGCCGATATCCTATCCAGCTAATTAGTCAATAGAGGAACTGATATCTGATCCAGCTAATTAGTAAATATTGTAGCCGATATCCGATCCAGCTAATTAGTCAATATTGGAACTGTTATCCGATCCAGCTAATTAGTCGATATTGTAGCCGATATTCGATCTAACTAATTAGTCAATATTGGAATTCAAATTCGATCCCGCTAATTAGTCCATTTTGAAGCCAATATCCCATCCAGGTATCGGATTAGTGTATCTTTAGCCTCAGCTGTGTCATCATTATGTGAATCTGTTCACGTTTATCAACATGATTAGTTTGCTTTAAAAAAAGACTTCGCAATTTGCAATTATTTCATGTCCTACGCAGTTGCATCATTACAAAATTGTAAGAGTGCAGCAGCTTTTTAACATTGTATGTCAGCAAACAAGCAGCAATTCCTGCCCCAATCCAGGTAGATCACTTTAACAAGGTCTATAAAGTAAAAGCTGTAAAATTTTGCCCTCAACCTCTTTATCATTATAAAAGAACTCACTCTGATATGAAAGTAAGGGCATCAGGACAACAGCATATGTAGATCAGCTGACCCACTTTGTTGCCTATTCGTTTGTTTAAATATTCATTGAGGCGAAGGGAAAGACAAATGGATGAGTTACATGCAAGCACTTTGCACTGATGCATATATTCTCACCATGATGTGTGCGATAAATATTTGTGCCCACATTTCCATTTATGCATGCACACATGCAGGGATTCGCAGCTCCCCAACAAAACGCTCCTTCATCTCTATGGTGGCCCTGTGTGAAAAAGCCATGTCTTTGTGTGTTTGCCAGCTTTTCAGCCTGAAGCTCATTGTGAAGTTGTGCAAATGGGCCTGCCCAGGCTGTGAATGATGTAAATCCATCCAATTTAAAGACATGGTTGAAAGTGACAAAAAAAAGAAGAAACTTTATATTTCAACGAGAAGGAAGGATTTGGGCGGGGAAGGTGCATCATGTGACAAAAAGGTGGAGTAAGCAAATAAAAGTGTTGAAAACAAGCTGCTTTGCCTGCATTCATAAACTCAAGTTACTCTGATGATTTTCCTACTTGCCTCCACCCCTTTCCTTTCTTAATGCAACATCCTTCACTATTGCCATTTCCCATATCAATAAACTCTTTCTTTTAACAAAGCCCACATTCTTTAGTCTTCCCTTTTATTACTAGCTTATACATGTCATATTTCTTGAAGCTTTAAATCTTCCTGTAGCTCTTAGCTTCTCTGTTTCTCTTTATTACAAACATGCTACAGTGAGGATTAGAGCTGCCAGGGTTTCCTTGCAGCATGCTTCCCAGCAGCCTGGAGAGGCAGCACTAGGTTTCACTCTCCAGCTGAGATCATTTTGCTTGTTGACTCAGCTCCACAAGTCCTGTTATCAATTTACAACCCATGTCAAGAAAAGAGGCCCTGGCTTACGGTAACATACCGCCTCGCCTGGTCAGCGTAGATTACTTAAAAACAGGAGGAGAGGAGGGAGAAATGGGTGGAAAAACAGAATCTATTGTTTATTTAAACTATTTAGGCATGTCACAAAATAAACTTGGAGATGTTATCATCTGCTTTTTAAAAGTGCATTAATCCTGAGTAATTAAAGGAATAGCATCCTTTCAGTCCAGTGCCATCTATACTCAAATTTTTTCAAGAGGTTAAAGAAAAAGAAAAACCCCGCCCACACTGACGTTCAACAGCAAACCGACTGTCTGCTACCTCACCTGGTATGGCAGCAAAAACCTTTTGCAACTGGGAAAACTTGTTTTGTGATTCATACAAAGCTTTTGTGACAGATAAATTTCACTAGGCTAAAAAATCACATCAGGATTTAGACAAACAGTTCCATTAAACTACCTGTCCTTAGTTTGTTTTCAGTGGAACTGAGCAAAGCACAGAGAAACTATCATTCATATAAACACAGGCTATTTATACATATAGACTTAGGCTGAAAATAGTTCATATCTCTGGCAGGCTTAGATTTAAAGTGATGTTTTTATCTGATAAGCAATTTTATGGAAGGAGCTTAATAAAAGGATGATGGGAAAAAGGCCTGCATACTTTTCTGACTAAAAGTTCATCACCAAAGGTTAATCATAAAATAATCTGTTTGTTTATTTGAAGCCCCATTAGCTGCAGCTACTCCTTCTGGGGTCCTAATCTATAAATTGCATAAATACTCATAAAGAACAAATACACAACAAAATAAACCTGTTAAAACATGCTAAAAAGGGAGGATTAGGGCATAGAAATTGGAAACATGAGGTTCTGAGTTAAAACCCCACTCCCACAGACTGCAACTCTGGCTCTCTGAGCAAAGACCCTTAACCCCACCCCGGTTGTTGCACAATGGCAGCCCGCTGCTCCTCAAGGGGATGGGTTCAATGCAGAGGTGTATTTCTACAATGTGAGATCAATTAAGTTCAATTATTATTATCAAAAGTAACAGCAAAAGGGTTTTAGTAGCTCTAATACCAACATCTGCTTCACTGATTATTGAAAGAGCTATTGGTAATATTAGAAATGTTATATTTATTTTAAAAAAAACTGTTTAGAAAAAAAGCTTCCTTGTTGATTAAAATTGCTAATTCTAAAGCCATCGGTATAAATAATTATGCGCCAGACTGAAATAACAGTTAATGCCACTCAGCCTAAGACATTTAAACACAGTTCACACTCCATAAAGTGATCCAGAGGCCATCACTTTAACAATGGTTGATTCTGCTCCTTTGTAGATAGACCTGGCTCTGTGCTGAAGGAACACAAACCTTTACCTTTGCTCGCAACTGTTGCAGCGGTTTGTGTCAAGATGAGGTGCAACAGAGGTGAGCTGCTCAGGTCTTAAATAAGTCTATAAACCACATCATCTATGCTATGTTTGCATGCAGGGCCTGACACTTGTTAAACGCAGAAGCTGCTTAGAGCAGCATGTGTTAAAAGATACTTAACAGACACAAGTTTGGGTCAGAGAACCAGGCACCGGAGAAGAATTGCTATGGCTGAATGTCTATGAGCAGAAAGGGAGTTTATTATTCCCTGTAAAATTTACAGGACTCATAAACCCTAGGCTGCATGTAACGTCACATGAGGAAGAACCAAACATGGATGTTCAGCTTGCAGAATGTGCAGAAACCATAAACTTTAAGAGCATGTGGTAAATAATATAGCGGCTTGCCTTTTGTCAAATTCCATTTATAAACTTTCTTCTATTTTTATGTGAATTTCAGAAGACAGAAAAACATTGATTTGAGATGGAAATTCACCTTCCAGCAGGACGATGACCCTAAACATCAAAGCCCAAAACCTGAATTCATACTGATAATCTGTTGCATGATTTTAGGATTGATGTTCACAGATATTCTCTTATCTAACAGAGCTTTTGCCTGTTTGCAAAGATGAGTGGCAAACATTTAAGTTGTTAAATGAGAAAAGCTTATGGAGATCCCCCAAAAGATATGCAACAAAAGCTGATTTTACAAAGAATTTTGGGTGTTAGGGTTGGGGGTTGACACCAAAGTATTTAAAGTTAATCTTCATTTAGAAACCCTGAAACATAGACAGTCTTGTTGCCTTACACTTTAAAAGAAATATCTACTCAATGCTGGACTATCATGTACATTTCCTATAAAATAAATTGATGTCATTGCTATGATGTGACAAAATGTTAAAATGTTTAAATATTTTTAAAAGGCAGTGAGCTTTGGCATCTGAAAATGCTTCAATATTTTAGGAAAGCAGTAAAGAAACGTACATATTTAGATCTACTAAGCGGTGACCTTTTCTCTTGTAAATGAGTTTTCTCCCATTTGCACACTTCCATTATAGCCCAGTGAACTTTGACCTCCTATTGTTAGCTTCCTTTTCAGATCTGGTATCCAAAGCAACAAGCTCAGAGGGAATGATGTCAGCCTGTCTGGATGTGTTTATAAAGCATTCCGCTTCACTGTCACTCTTCATGTCAGGTTATTGTGTGTCAGCTGGGAATGTCACTTTTCATTAGGTCAGCCTCATCAGTGGCCAAAGTCTCACTCATTCAACACCAAAAATACTATATATATTTATATATGTGTGTGTGTGTGTGTGTGTGTGTGGTTTTATCTCAGCCTGACTTTGTACACTTACATCTTTGATGCACCTTTTTCTTGTTTTGCACCTCCTGTTCTTTATTATAGCTGATGTCACAAGTTGATTTCTGGGTTGTGGATCAAGTCCTATCTTATCTTATCTTATAGGAGGGAAAAATACAATAACTGAATGCCCTCAGCAGGTTTTCCTTAGATAGAAAATGTTTAGCCAATGGGTCTGTATTATCTGAATTAACTGCCTCTTTAAAATGCCTTAAGACATGTTGACATGTTTTGAATGGCTGTTATATACAGAAGATGAAGAGAAGTCACTTAAATTGAAAAGTATAGGTCATGAATCAGAACTTGGACTTGAAGTATGATTATCTTTAGATACTTTTCATTTGAAAATATCATTCTGCATAATTTGTCTTTTTTAAGAGAAATTTATATAGCTACTGTGAGAAACACAAACATTTACACAAGCACCTTCAAAATTAAATATTTATATCTTATAGCAAAGCTTTTTTTTTTTTTGATTTGGTCTGTCTGAGAAAGTAAACCGAAAAGGAATTAATCTCAGCTCATTCATCAGAGGCGCAATGAAAGGCCCGCTGCACACAAACCCTGTGAGTGGTTCTTAATGACTGCTGCTTACTTTTTACTAGTGTAGAGGTTCCTTAACATGTTAGGCTGTAAACCCCAAAAGAAGCAGCCAAACAGACTGGTGACCCCCAAAAAAACAAATATAATCACTTCTAACTAAAACAATTTATACATATAACATGAATTAATATATCCATTTTAAATGGATTTACTTTTGCATTACATTTAATTATTTGATTCATTATTTTAAACATATTTCTAATTATTTAATGAGAAATTGCATTGTTTAATGGTGCATTTTGTTTTGTAATGGTGTGTACACTGTTTACATCATGCATTACATAACTCAATAAAAAAAATCGATGCATCTGTTCATTCCTCTAAAGTCTTGCTATGGACTGGGGGCCCTTTTAAGGGTGCAACAACCTGAGCTGAGTTTAGCTTTAGTTTTAGGGGATATCAGGGGTCACAGGGGTCAACCTCTGGACAGTCCAAATAGAGATGAAGAGAGCAAGAGCAGGCAGGGTGGATGTGATGGAGATAAGAGTAAGAAGCGGTGTTTGACAAGGATAGATCCAAGACCGAAGTGTAGAGGGTACGAAACTGTAATGAAACCTATTGTGTTTTATGGCTAGGAAACATTAGCAACGTCTGAAAGATGCAAAACTGAGTTGGACGTCCCGCAGGTGAAGCTGCTGCGATTTTAAATCAAAGCCCAGGATTGAAAAGATTAGAAGTGGTCAACCAGAGGAACCGCTAAGGTTGAGCAGTTTGGAGATCAGGTTGGAGTGGCAAGGCTGAGATGGTTTAGACCGTGAAAGAATAATTGAGATGGTTGGTGTGACTGTTAACTAGGTTAAAGTGGTTCAAACTGGGAGTTATTTAGGTTTTTACAAGTCTAATGGACGTTGAAAAAAAGTGTTAGCCACCCCAAAGCTTTCTGCTGATGTTTCTCCTTTTACATGTTATGTTAATTTGAAAAGACACAAAATGCATTCTCTAAATTACCATCTCATCTAATAGGAAAAAATAGTTGTCAAAAACAACAAATCTAATAACCGGTTGAGAGGAAATTAGTCATTAGGGGCAGCAATAACTGTAAGGCAGGCCATTACATTAATAATCTTCTACAGCACTGTTAGTTTTAAAGAGGATTTAAGGAGAGTTAAAGACTCCAAAGAGACCTATGTACTGGGTGATCATCACAATGCTTTATTAGGGACTCTTGGCCCTTTTGTTAATTTTGATCAGCAGTTCTGTCCTTGAACTCTTCAGTTGAGGCCATTTTTCCCTGGTTCTGCTGTTATTCTTGAATTATAAACCATTTTTAGTTGATTTCTCATAAATATAAACCAAAATGTATATCCTAGTGGTTAGAGCAGTGCGCTTGTGCTCTGAGAAGATTGTAAGTACCCGTTTGATTTCCAGTCTCCACTCTGGGTTCCTGAGCAAGAACCTTATCCCTACTCTGCTCCCCAAGGGGATGGGTTCAATGCAGAGAGTTAATTTCCCCATTGTGGAGCAATAAGGGGATTTACAGTAGCAGTGTTTATTGTTTTAATAACGGTTTAATAAACATAAAGAGGAATGTACAGAAAAAAAATAAATAACTGCAGGTGATTTAGAGAGAGGCTAATTGTCGATGCTAACTACAGATTAATTAGTGATGTTAAGAGTCATTATTGATGTTAGGTATAAAATAATAGAAATCTTATTATCCAATCCTAAAGAACACCATCGTGAATCATTAAGTACTGCATGCTTCAACATATTATGTCAGGGAAGAATAATTAAAGAGTTTGATCAGAGGCTATGAATGAAGAGTGTCTTCCAAAATGAACCTGTACTTTTAAAGAAAATGTGATTTTTACGGGGGAATTTAAAGGATGGTTTGTTCAAATAAACAGTCAAGCTGTAAACAAACTTATTTATTTCTTAACTTCAAACAGAACACGCAATATTACAAAATATTAAGTGCTGCAACTTTTACCAAGGTCAAACAATCCAAAAAAACTTGAAAAAAAAGGTATAAATACGAATTAATTTATGTACAAATACCTAAAAATAATGCTCATTGGAGAAAAAAATATTCTACACATTTTCAAATGACATTCTCTACTCTATATATATATATAAAAAAAAAAACCTCACACGCAAACAAACACACCATGACACCCATTTACCAAGCTGCCAAACACACAAGCACAGTTTTCAAGTTTCGTTAGGACAGGACTGGTAGCTTATCTCTGAGGTTTAGAGGAAAAGCCAAAAAATTCAACTTCACAATGAAATTCAAATGCTCAAATCTCCAGAATGCTTCCAAATAAAACGTTTAATAAAACTCCACCTCCACCACACCTGTACCACAGGTGCCTTATTTAGTTGATTTCAGATTATTTCGCTAGAAATAGTGATCTTGAACTTGGAAATCCAGGAATATTATATTACATCTGAAACTGGAGTCCGATTAGGGGGGGGGGGGGGGGGGGGGGGGGGGATTAGAATCAAAGCTGCCAAACCATAGAGTCTGTGATTGCGTTTTCTATTATTAAACAGGACTTTGGGTCAATCAGCAGTTTTGGCACCAAACACAAAAGACTTGATTTTTAACTTGCAGAGAAAATGAAAACTGATTGGAAAGAAACAGCACAAGCACCTTTAAAATCCGTCACAGTACGTCCAATATCCCTGCACAGATTTCCAACAGACATCTTTGTAAAGCCTGTGGAAGAGAGGCTGGACTGAATCACAGCTTTTGGTAATTTATGGGAAAAAGAAATCTGAATGTAAACACTCCTGTGAGTACAGCTTAACTTCTATCCAGTGATTAAATCCTGTAAAGCTGTACCAGAGTTAAAGCTGACAGTACAATACTGCCCCCTACAGGTCAAATCCTTTTAGGCTTTGAAGAAAGAAAAAAAAAAACCTGAGTTGCTCACATTGAACACTGCCTCATACCAACAGGTGTCATAAAATTCTCCACATGAAATGATATGCACACTGAAGTTCCTCGTTCTCTGATATTTAATTGATTCTAATATTCTTAGCACACTAAAAATATTCCTAGATAACGCCCCATCATTCTAAAGTTTCTCCAAGTTTTTGAGTAGAAATACCTCTATGTTCCATCGTCACACCTTACAATACGTTCAAACGATTTACACTGTAAATCCAACAACCTTCTCTAAAGAAATAAAAATAAGCAATGGCTTCATAGTGTAATATTATTTTGCCCCGATCAGGCATTCATTTAAATATTTTCCCAACCCCTCCTTTATTTTCAATCTCAGCTTTTCAATAAATCTCCAAGATCGTAGGAGTCGAAGAAGTCCGACACCCCCTCGGTATCCTCCAGGCTCCAGAGGTAGTCGCTGTGGTCTAAAGGCGGAGAGAAGCAGACAAAGGGAGTGTTGGGGTCTGAGGTGAACGAAGTGCCCGGCAGCTGGTCCTCTGTGATCTGTAGCAGACTCGGAGGCAGACCCAGAAGCCCCTCGACGTCGAGCAGCGGGGGGGCCGAACTGGCAGCTGAGGCAGTGGCTGCAGCTGGAGTGGATATACTCACTGTGTGAAGGACAAAGACATACCTTACTGTATGATGAGCAAAACCTGAACATGAAATAAGTGAGAAAAAATAAACTACTCCAACACTATGGATATATCCCCCTCTTTTTTTTAATGAATTATAGGGTAACTATCCCACCTCTTCAGATGATCAAAGACCCCACTGGAAAAAGCTTAAAATAAAACCCCAGTTTTATGCAGTTGTAAAATGTTCACTTTAAATTAATATGAATGATAAGCCTTAGATTTAATTAAAGATGCTAATTATCTGTGTCAACGACTTTAAAGGATACATTTTTCAACAGAGCAGCATTTAGTATTATTCATTAACTTTCTTTAAGGAGGAGCAACCAGAGATCAACAACTGTTCCTCTTAGCATAATCCTGGACTTCAGAGTCCTCTCATAAAGGTTGATTATGAGAGGACGGAAGCTGGATTTTGTGTCTGATAAACCATTTCTGTGCTGGTCTTGAATCATTATCTTCTCTAAAAACATAAGGGTGACCAATGTTTCAGTTTTATGTTAGTAAGCCTGCTTCTTGTTTAAAAGATCCTGGTATTTAAATGACTGACAAAGAAAAACTGTCAAAGAGAAAACCAAAGATAACATGAAATCCTGCTGAGTGTGCAGTGTAATCCAAAAATCACACAATGGACTTGGCACTTTAATGGTCACCATAAACAAGAGCAATGATTCTTCCCCTTTCCTGTCTGCACATCTGCTTTTCCCTTCTCTCTACACATGTGCAGTAGGTAAAATGCACCTTAACACCAGAGTTCTTCGGTCAGTTCGAAAGGTCATAGCTACATTTTCTTCATCAAAATTATTTATTTTTCAGAAATAATGCATCCATAGAAACCCAGACCTACCTTCATCAGCTTCCTCTTTGACATTCTGGTTTGATTGTGTTAGTGGGGTGGTAACAGGTATTTCCAGGTTTTCCTTTTTAGGGGTGACATCCCTCTTAACCGGACTGACATCTTCAAGCCCTTCTTCAGGACACAGGTACACTTCTATAGGCCCATTCCTACTCTTTAAATAGATCTGTAAGGAGCCCTGCTGCAGACAGGCAGATAGAAAACACAATAAATGCACTTTCAGTATTTACAAAAAATATGCAAAAACAGAACAGGGGGGATCAATAGAGGTTAGAGATTTCTGCTATATTTTCACATGTTCTCACCCCAGCAGTGTCTGGCACCTCCAGCTTGGTCTCAGCAGGAGCTTTAACAGCGATGACCATCTGGTCTCGGAGGCTGCTGATGGAGCGGATGTCCTGGTACGTCACATAGCCCAAAGTGCATCAAGGGATTAAGGATAACAGAGATGAAACATTTTCATGTGTGGCTGAATAAAATTCAATTCAATTAATTGTATTCATATAGCGCCAATTCACAGCACATGTCATCTGAAGGCACTTTACAGTTCACCAGATCATCCAGTCTAATTGATTTCAAGTTTTCTATCTAAGGAAAACCAGTTGATTACATCGACTCATTGACTCAAATACAATCCCTCACACTAAGCATGCTTGTAGCGACAGTGGAGAGGAAAAACTCCCTTTTAACAGGAAAAAAGCTCCAGCAGAATCAGGCTCAGTGTGAGCGGCCATCTGCCGAGGCCGACTGGGGTTCAAGGAGACAGAAGCAGAGATACAAAAAGCAGCTGTAAAAGGCGGCACTGTCCAGGAAACACACAGCCAGGCAGACGAGCTTCGAGCCAATTCCCATGTCAGTCACAGTTAGAGAAACAGGACTACACTGGAAAACAGGCCGCTCTCCAACACCTATAGACAAATGTTGATGGCAGCAGCACAGCTGATATTTCTCTCCATACATGATGGAAATGGGAAAAGATGGCCAGCAAGTTTGTGGAAAGGATATCTCTGACTGTCTTTGAACTCTGTGAGCTGTTTGAGTTGAGTGGTGCTGGACTGGATCAGCTCATCCAGGGATTTCTCCACTTTCTCCAGGTCCCCCAATTCTCTCCGGAGAGCAAAGGCCTTTTCTCCCCCAGCAGCACCGCCTTCAAAAACATTTCCCATCCTAAAAACACACACACAGAAAAGGAGAAACTCAAGGTTGAAAAAAACATTTTGAAAAACTTTAAAAACTAAGATTAGACTGAAAACAATTAAGTCTGGAAACACAGTAGAAGACACTCTTTGTTTTCAACAAACTGTTTATTTCTTCTCTGCAGCCTGCCAAAGGGAACGTATCCAAGGGCTATAGCCAATCAAAAAAAAACAAAAAAAATCTTTACATCTAATGCTTTGAAAATAACAACATTGCAAATGGCAATGCAACACACGTGCATCAATTAAACTCCAGTTAAACTAAAATAACTTTACAAACCAAAACAGCTTTGATTAATGAGGTCTCTTGCTGTTCTGACCCAAACTTAATACCTTATTTTTCTTGGATAATCTCCATTTCAGTTGATTTCACAATGGGAAAGCGAGGAACCTCCACTTGTGCAAGCATTAGTGGTGAAACATCACTTCAATATCCTCTTTAACCCATCTAATATCTATCTGATGGGAACCGCATGTACACACAGTACTGCAGTATTCAGTATAACATCAGCAGCCTGCAAATATGTAAATTTCACTGAATTCTTTATGTATTTTATTTGGAATCTATGTAATAAATATTTAAAACTGATAAATATAATGAAAATAAAGAGCAGGTAACATTTGTGTTCAATCTATGTGGTCATATTTAACACTCCTTTAACTGATATCTGACTAGTTTACTATTATTCATTATTATTCTTATTATGCATAAAAAGCCTCAGTTGGTAAGTATGATAGACATGTATACTTTTCTATTAATTATAGATTTCTACTACTCATATTATGATATAAGGGTCTAATGCAGGGCTGCAACTAATCATTATTTTGGAAATTATTAATCTGTTGATTATATTTTTCATTAATTGGTTAATAATCGGATAGGATTCCTTAAAGAAGACTTTTTATGAAATTAAACCAGGTGAAACAGAAAATTTTCCACTAGAGGCGTTCTGGATTGAGCATATTGACAGAAAACTATTTTTTTTTTTTTTTATCTTGAATGCAAAAATGTTTACATATTATATATAATTTTGGTATAATTGCTGCTCTAAGTGGGTTGCTCTATCAGCTAAAGACACGTTTTAGAGTCTCTAAAGTCCAATTAACAATTGATCGATTACTAAATCAGATGACGATTATTTCAACAATCGCGAATAATTGTTTCAGCCATATTCTAATATTTTATTACCTATCCTCAAACGTCACAATAATTGCAGCAGAGAATATTCCTTTTGTTAAGAAATTAATAAAACATAGGGGTTGACGTTAAGGATTTTTACAACTTGCCCTTTGGGCAAGTGACTTTCACATTTCATTTGCCCAGAAACTATTTTTACTTGCCCAGTATAATGTTTGATAAATATAGTTCCTAATGTTCATTTTTGTATATATATCAATGAAACATGTTTGTTTTTTAAATGTTTTTTGTAATTCAGTATTTTTTGAGTTTACAGGTTCCTGGTGTGTATATGCATGCGTCAGATAATGAACTCAAGCCTACATTACCGTGTTAACCTCTTACACCCTAAGGGGGTATAAATAAATTTCTGCCTGACAAAAACACACAAAACACAGCTATAAGTGAAACCTTTGGTACGTCTGTAAAGGTAAGATGTCATAGAATGGTTTTCTGGTGTCAGCACCATTGTAGCTTTGACCCTGCCTGAAATATTAGGGACAAAATACAAAATATTTTGCATTTTTTGAACATCGCCAAAATTTTCTTTGAAATAAACATTGCAAAACACTACCAAAATATTATTTATACCACAAAAAAGTAGTACAGACTTTTAAATCTAAATGTTGTGTAAAAATATACCAAATTTGGACTCAATCTGATGAATCATATTTATTTTAGAATGGTATTAGTGAGAAATTTCTTAGGCGGAGAGGGCATTTTGGCACATTTATCCAAAAATGTCACCAAACTGTGCCTAATGTGTTTTTTACATCAATACTGGGGGTTTGTTAAAATTCACGTAGCAGCTGGACCCACCGGTGGGTCCGTAGGGTTCTAGGGGTTAACATGCTTTTCAATCCTTCCTGCACTAAACTTTGCTTTAAACTGATGTGTGCTTGGAAAAATGTAAATTGTAATGTTAAAAATCTAAAAAAAACTTGACAGGTTAAAAACTTACACTACTACTACTCACCAATTAACCATGTTTAGCTCTATAACATTTAAATGCACCACTCCAATGTCTAAGAGAAAAAAAATTTATGAAAATTTTTTTTGGGCATACAGTTATTATTATTATTTTCCTAATCCCTGACTGATCATTTTTAATGTAGCGTGTATTATAGTATAGATTAAATTCATCATCCAGCTGCTGCTCTGCAGAATTCTCTCCCCAAGAGCTGAATCACGCCATCTAGCGGAAAATCATGCAGCTTTTTCAAATCACACGAGAATGTGTACAAAACAACAAAGATGGCGGCGGCAACGCTTGTGGGTCGTTTTCAGCGAATGTCGGTGATTTTAAAGTAATTTTGAGTGATAAATATTTTTTTTTGCGATCATTGCACTTGCCCGGCGGGCTAATGCAATGAAATTTGTACTCTCCCGACAATAACAACTACTTGCCCCGGGCGATCGGGCGATGGTTAACATCGAGCCCTGAAACATCTTCACTGATGCCACAAAGTTAAATCACCAACAGCTTAAAGGATAATGGGTTCCTTATATACATACAACAACACAGTCACTCTTCTCAGGAACCAGATTTGATCAAATGGGGGGGGGGGGTCTGGAGCTTGCATGGCTTAAAAAAACCACAGCAGCACTTATAATAGAAACTTGATAATCTATGAGATCACACCCAGTGAGGTAAGATATTGCTTTTCTGATGACATGTGAGGAAGTGGGCACGCCTTTAAAAGAAGTGTACCCAGGATTATAAAAGTCTAATGTCATTATGATTTAATGCTCTTTGTTTGTGCTGCGACCACATTGTTAACTGGCAAGATCTAACGCAGCCTGCAAGCTGAATTCTCTCGGTATTTGTGAGTTTAAACCTGAGAATCCATCTTATACGGCTCTGGTTCCAACGGCTAGAGACAAAACAATCATGGTGGTGCAGGAGGATGCTAGCCTGGCCAGACAGGCTGACTTATACATGGCGTAAGTAGGTCTGATCTGTTTTAGACCAGAGAGTGCCAGACTGACTTATATATAAGTCAGCCTGCTTGGCCAGGCCAGCATCATAATGCAGCAGACCTTTTCTGTAACCACTACAGTCAAGATTGCAGCTTCAGCTGAGCGACTTCTTTAATGACGCTTTTTATTATTTGCTGAAAGCTGTAAATATCATTAAAACTTTAAGAACTGGCTGCTGTACGAGCAGTTCTTTTTTTTAAAGATGTTTTTGCATCACATCTATAGTTATCTGGTTGGTTCTAAGCTGTTTCTGCTGACCTTGTTAGTCCAGCTTTTGAAATCCGTCCCAGAAGCACAATCTGCACCATTAGCTCATGTGCAACCAGATATACATCCAGGTTTTCATAAATAATTTAATTATGTTAATAAAATAACTTATTCCTATCCTTAACTGACTCAAGAATGCTAATACACATCTTTAAAAAAAACGTTTTGAGTTTTTCTGAGACAATTTCAATGCTTTTAACATTTTCTGACGTCATCATGGGACATCCTCAGAGCAGTCCGACGAAATATGATTTAACCATGTTTATTTAAATTTTAGTTGTACATACTTACGTACAATATACCAAATGTTAACTGAAAGGAAAAGATAAAACTCAAAAAGGCTTTATGTTTAAATTCAAAGCCAAAAAAGTTAGCTACTGGAAGTAGCGTAGGATCCCATTTCCTGTGCAGACGAGTGATAAAACAAAGGATTTTAAGGCATTTCTTTTCTCAGGAAATATATTATTAACCTTTAACACATTTATTTTAGTACTCTTACTATTTTTGGGGAGCAAAAAACGTGATTGAGGTCTTTTTCACAAAATAAAATCAAGGGCGGCGCGGATGAATATATCTGTTTGCGTTTAGACAAAGGAGCCAACGGTACGGATCGTGTTTCCGGGACGGATCGAGTGGTGACAGGGCTGCTATTTAATAAAATAAAACTTTAGGTGGGCTCTAGGTGTCGTTTCGCCCAGTCAGCTTCTACTGAACATCCTTCCATTCCGAAGACAGAGTGAAGAGAAGCAGTACAAGATTAATAATGTGAAAAACCAGACAGTTACTGACTTTCCAGGTTAGTAAAGAGCCTCAGTGTTGATTTCTCTACCCTTCCTGTACCCTACAAGGCTTTGTCTATATAAGACTCAGGCCCCGTCCCACACGAAGTCAAAACGAACACGAAACGCTAATATTTTACAGAATGTTTGTCGTAAAGACGGAGATGTAAAATAAACGTGATCGACCACACGAATGCATGAAAACGTTGCAAATTGTATGCCAGGCCTGTAAGTGGCCAAGCGATACAAGGCCTTGTCCATACACGACTCAAACTCACTGCGGATCCAGACATTTGAATTGAGAAAGCTTCCTGGAGAGGTGGTGAAACGTCTTCAAATCTTGGAAACCAAGTCCAATGGAGTATGCAGAGGCCTTCAATGGAACTTTAGGGTTTATCCATCTAAAAACAATATTATCATCTTCCCGTCTCACTCTTGTTCAATCCTTTATGATGCAATTTGTGGTTGTGAACAAACAACATGTGGAAAGTGGAACACTTTTCCATGAAACATAAGAAGTTAACAATTTCAGCTAATCCTGAGCGTTAGTCTTGAGAAAGGAATAGCTGTTTCACCCTGTATTCAAACTTACAGCCACTGGATGTTGTTCTTCGACTTCTTTCGGATGAGCTGGACCCCTTCTAGTACATTGGTGATGTCATAGATCCGCCTCTTCTGGACCTCCAGGACTTCAGTGGCCCAGTTGAGATCCAGAACTCCATCAGGAGACTCTGCGATCAGACCCACAAACTTCTTGGTCAGCAGGCCCAACGATGTGTCGTACCGCGTCCGCTCCCCTGGAGACTTTGGAGCTTAAAGCGAACATATAAAAACATCTGCGGTTAGGAGACCAAAAACTGGGCATTTTCACTTCTTCTAACAGACATACAGTATGTCCATCTGTGGATCATTAGTTCAAGTATGATTTAACTGATTGCTGATTAGGCCACTGCAGTGCTAGTTGCAATGTAGTATTGATCATTTTTTTATGCTTTAGGTTGATTTCACAGGTTTGCTTTCCCAGAGAGTTTGGAAACATGCTTAGTGGTTTCTCTCTCACCTGTTCAACAAAAATCAATTTCAAGAAGAAGCAATTTAAATTCACATATTATTATGAAAACCTTTGGCTCCATTTCTGGAACCTTTCCCAACTTTAACCAACGTCTCTGATTTTCTCCACAGAACAATCCCCTACTGAACCAAATCCTACTTCCTCCCGCCTGACCTGAACTCCACCAGACCTCCTTCTATCCTATGCAATAGATAAATAAATGCACTGCCTAATAAAGGTAACCTGATCCCCGTGTAGACGACTCACTTCGTGGGCTTTGAAGTCCTGTTACGAAGCTGCTTTTGCCTTTAGGTGTCCTGAACTCCGGCAGGTAGAGAGGGTCCTCCAGGTCCAGCTTCCTTTTTGCCTGCAAAGATTTTGTTTTGTGCAGATCAGAAAAAATAAAACTTAAACAACAAAATCAAAACAGAATTCATTTTCCAGCTTTTGCTGGAAGATTGAACTGTGAAGAAAAATGTCTAGGGTCCTAATTGTCTAATCCCTCTGATTGGTTTATTTAATGCAATGTGTAGAGTGAGTCTTGACTGTGAAATGAATGCAAAGAAAAGAGACAATAGAGGGTTTTGTTAGAGCCATAAATGTGCCAGCACTTTTCAAAAGCACCAACAAAATGCTCCACTCACACTTTCCCAAGCATGAAGTGGGGCTCATTGTGAGCGTAGGTCAGAGGAGTTTTGGTGAGGGGGTGACTGCTTCTTGACCCAACACCATCTAAGTGCCATGGAGTCTCAGGAATCCCTCAATGACCTCTTCAAGAGGTTTAGGACTCCTGTCCCTCAACCTCGGACTTTACACAAACTCTGCAGGAGTCCAGAATCTACAAACATGGCGAAGACTCTAGTTTTAATCAAATTCATGTATATCTGTGGCTTTTCCTGCCAGTGGCTAACCAGAACCATGCTTTGACGTCTGATCTGTTGGTTCCAATTACATCCTGTTCAGATTTTGTTTATTCTAGGAATATAATATATATATATATATATATATATATATATATATATATATATATATATATATATATATATATATATATATATATATATATATATATATATTTTATAAAATAAATCCATCTATGCACCATTTTGGTTTGACTAACTTTTACACCAACTCAAACCTCCCTAGTCACCTTTGGTCGTGAATGCTGGATTAAGTCACAGCTGAAATATAGTTTGTTTATTGCTAATTTAGCCTTACCTTCACCTGAATATATTTTTAATTATAATCCATTTTTATTACAATTTAGGGGGAAAAACACACTATAAGTTATACTCCTCTTCTTTGACTTAAATCAAAGTTTTAGTAAACATATAACCATAAAATCAGTCTAGCTTTCAGTTATAGACCAGTTAAAAACATATAGGCATAGCAGATATCAGCCAAAATTCCAATATCATGCATCACTGTTGCAGATGCATCAACAAACACATTTTTGTGCATGGTTTCAATCAGAGAATACTCCTCAGATGCAATAGGAGAAAGCAAACAAATTTCAAAATGTAAAGTCTTATGCTTCTTTGTGTTTGTTTATTAATGGAGATGAGTGATATATCTGTATTACTATATTTTTCATTCTTTAGCACATTGGTATCGTCTAAAAATTAAAAATGAGCCAATATCAACAACCAGTGTTTATTTTCACTGGTTACTGTTTCTGTTTCAGGAGAGGGAGGGAAAAGGATCGAATATGAGATATT
Source organism: Cyprinodon diabolis (assembly GCA_030533445.1). NCBI lineage: Eukaryota > Metazoa > Chordata > Actinopteri > Cyprinodontiformes > Cyprinodontidae > Cyprinodon > Cyprinodon diabolis. Next base: position 33,186,546 of record CM060080.1, on the reverse strand, counting down.
TTTTAGGCCATGTGACTTTGATGCCGTTCAGGTTGATGGGTATTTAATTGAAGCAACGAAGAGATGTAAACACAGTGATCAATTTTTCTTGGTGTCCAAAGGGTAAAGAAACATATCATATATAGAATATACCGGCAAATATTGTTTATTGGCCTAGATGGCAACATTATTATTGATTATCTATATCTGTGGTAGATCCCAACTTATTGTGCTCCAGATCTCTGAAAGACAGACTTTTATACCTATTCTTTGTGATCTTAACATGATCTAAACTGCTTTTATAGGATTTCACTGTTGAAAAGTACCACACACGTCAAAAGGGAAAGTTTAAAGACTGGAGGTACTTTGTTGGACACCTCTGTTGTGCAAATCAGCAACCCCATTAAAATTCACCCAAGAAAAAAAGAAGACCAATAAACTTTTAACAGTGGACGGAGAAGTTTGTCAATCAGTAATCACTGACCCAGTCACACTGTTCAGTGTTACAGAAAACACCAGGAACAGAAGCTGTTAGGTGTCGGCTCTCAGGCCGTGGGTTAATCTCTTCCATCTGGTTTGCACCTCACCTAACCGTTTACTCGCCCACCTCTTTTTTTCACGTCTTCTTAAAAAAACACTAAACAAAGACTTCTTTATTGCCACAGAACACCAGGCGACTGAGCTCATTTAGGTAATGCATTAAAATCGGAGCACTAAGTTTCTAAAGCATAACAGAATGTTCAAATCCTCAGCCTCGTGCGGCTGTCCTCTTGTCAGAGATGAGTCAAGAGAAAGCCGTCGTTGTCTGAATGCGCTCCACGATGTGTCCACCTGTCGCCTGGCGACATCTGGAGCAGCGCAGACAGCATAAGCGCTAGCGAAGACTGAATTTAGATCCCTAAATCCCACAACCAGCCAGAGCAACTTGACAGGACAGCAGCAGCAAAATGTTCCAGCATCTTGCTCTTTATTTCATTATTCACAATTTCCTCTGTGCACCAGTTTTTCAAAAAGTGCAACAGTTGTAGTCAGAAACAGACCTGCTGACGGGTTTCAGGAAAGGGATCAACGGTTTCACTTTGCAGCTGTGTGTGTGTTTGTGTTCAGGGTGGGGGAAATAGACCCTCCCGCTTTGCATGAGGGATTTTTCTGATGACTCGACATGGTTTGCATTTCATGTGCTGAAGATGCGTCAGATAAGTAGTTAATGCACCTAGAAGAAAGTACTTTTATTTAAACTGTTTTAGTCCAAATACCTAAATAATGTGTGGGCTATTGTTCTTATTCTGAGATTTTTATTTCAACATTTTATTGTCATTACACTGTCACAAGTACAGAGCAATGAAATGAACTATGTGCATTTAACCCATCCCTTTGGGAAGCAGTGGGCTGCCATTGTTTGCAGCGCCCGAGGAGCACTTTGGGGTTAAGGGTCCCAGGGTGGCCGTCTGTGGGAGTGGGGCAATGTGAAATGCCCTATCCTCTAGGCCGCCACTCCCTCTATTTTTTTTTAAGGCTGACTTAGTAACTAACTTTATTTTTTCTTCTTTTTTTTTGTAATTCAGCATTGTTATTCAGGTGAATTATCGTAATTTTCGGACTATTAGCTGCACCTGAATATAAGCCGCAGAAGCTAAATTGCATGATTTGTACATATACAAGCTGCACCGGACTATAAGCCGCAGGTTTTTTATGTTTAATGTCCGTCTTTCTCACTGTTGTTCTGTCTTGTACCACTCGCGGTAGAAGTCTGCTTCCGGAGGACCTCCGCATTCCCCCGCGCGCGGCTACCGTACTTGTGTGTTGAAGCAAATGTGACGTCAACATGGTGGATGGTAAAATCCATAGATTTAGGTATTACTCTAGTGGCCGTTAGCTGTAAAAGTCCATAGATAAGCCGCATTGTAATATAAGCCGCAAGGTCGAAAAATGGGGAAAAAGTCGCGGCTTATAGTCCGAAAATTACGGTAGATGCTATGAAATAGGTTTTACAGTAGGAGCTTTTAGCTGTTTTTAGAAGCCCCCCTGATAGTTCTCATCTCAGGGTGTCTTAAGCCGGGCTTACACTGTGTGATTTTTTGCCCTTTTCGGGCAGTCTTTCCAGTCGTGCAAGAATTTTCCGATCGGCCCAACTTTAAGCCTGCATGGTGCATCATGGGTAGTGTAGTGTACAGGGGGTAATGATAGCCTCTCACAACCACCTCTCGATCAGGAATCGTGGGGTTGGGAGAAAATCAAACATGTTTGATTTTCAGTCAGGCAAATCGCTCAGTGGGCAAACAAGGACTCTTCTTCTTGTTCCTCTCAGATGAAAACACAAAAGCATGTCAGGGGTGCGAGTGAAATGGAGTTCTTTCTGTAAAATTGACAGACCGTAGTAGCCAGGTTTGCTCAGCCATGTCTTTGTCCAAATATGTTGTCACCTTTTCTTTTTAGGGTTTCAGCACAAAATTGCAAAGGCAGCACGTTTCACTCTAATGAGCTTCATATTCCTCTTCTACTAGTTTGGCTTCCGGATAGATGAGTCCCAGCAGTGCAATCTCTCTCCAGGGCTGAGTCCAATGTGGTTTTTAGACAAGCAGTGTGAGCAGGTAGATCGGATCAGAGCCTTGGGCCGCAGGGTTTCGTCGTACAGTGTGAGCTGTAGCTACGTGCAACGACTGAAAAACATCACACACCGTATTCCCAGCTTTATCTAAATGTTAAAGAATGGAAGAAAACCTGCAACTGTATTGAACCTACATTTAATTAACAACCTATTCTTGTTTTAAAGATTTAGCTTGAAATTATCTTTGCTAAATCTCAATAACGGAGCTCCACAGGGTTCTGATCTTAGCCCTACTTTATTTTCCTTCCATTAATTTAATATAAAATACATTTTAGGTAGGAAGTTTTACTGAGCAATACCTTTTAACTTTTTTCAAATTAAGGTAAAAACTAACAGTTCCCCTTCATTAGCAGCCTCAAACTGACTTGAAATCTTTTACTTTTTGCTTTTGTCCAGACCTGAAAATGAGTTTGTCCTGTCACATTTATTAAAGGAAAAAAGTAGCACTAAGTTCCTGCTGCTGTGGAAACCCCTAAACAATTATAATAATACAGACAAGTGAAGGGCCTGTAAATCTAGGCCTTTCCTCAAACAAACAAACCCGCTGATCAGGCTGAGCAGGGCTCAGATTCCACTAAAATCAAGGGCAAGTTACAGTATACCTGCAAATATCTACTATCTGTGTGAAGTCTTACTTTTAGACAGCTGAAGGAAAAAAAACATGTTTATTGATAATATACATTCACACAGGTCAAATAAAAAGGCGAGTCTGTGCATTCTGGCTGCTAAAGGGGGGGATGGGAAGGCTGATCTGAAATGCAAAACTCCCCCTACAAAAAACGGAGAGGTCCTTTGGCAGGGCTTCCCTCAGGGTGCGGTAAACAAGGTGAATGATAGGAAAAGTGCATGCATACAAATGGTAGAATGGCAAATGTCACACCAAGGCATCAGTCTATATGGGGTTAACCACAGGGGCTCTAGGGAGGTGAGGTAAGTTATCAGAAGAGGCCATTAGGAACCCCCTACTTTGAAATCTGTACTTTATGTAAACTGCCTGACAGACATTGAGAGGAGTTCCCTGGAATCTAAAAGAAAGAACGAATACTGTAATAAATATACAGTTTATCCAAATATAATCAACATTCAACACGCCCTGTTTTAACCCCACGTGTTTGTTAATGATTACCGCCTTCTTTCCCCAGTGAATATGACTAATAAGTAAACCTAAGACCTGTGCCGCTACGGGTAAAGACAGGAGTTAGAAACAGCAGGATTGCTTTGAAGACTATTTTTCTTTCCCTTAGCATCCGGTTATCTGCCTTGAAGCTCTAAAGAGCAGTGGTTATGCTGCTGTTTAAGTTAAAGGAAGAGAGCTGTGCACCAATTCACAAAGTTTCCTGTAATCATCAACAACAATGACAGCTGCCAAGAAAAAGAAAGTATGACATCTAAACAAAACTAACTTTAAGAGGAATGCTGAAAATGAGCTACAGTATATCTATTCTGTCAATGAAATACATTCATAGCTGTGGGTGACTAACCCCAGTTTTTATGTTAGAATAAATTTCCCATTTTAAAAAAGGCATCGTGGAGGACGATTAGTCAGACGGTTCCTTTTGACTTGCTTTTCCACTATGAACAAGTAAGACGTGTTTTTCTGTCCATGCCCCACCTCAACTAATGCCTGCATAAATGTCAAGGTCCCTTTCTAAGACACGTACTGTTTAGTCATTTTACTTAAAAGACTTCGCAACAACTTTTTTTTATCAAAATGATTATTTCTGACGCTTATAATACATCCACATTATTAATACACTGCAAAAAATCTAAATCTAGATAAGTCATTTTTTTCTTAAAATAAGTGCATTTGTTCTTGAATTGAGCAGGTAAAAAAGACATTTTGCCAATGGAACAAGGCAATTTACACCTAAAATAAGAAAACACAATTGCATTGTCTTATTTCAAGTGCATTTTATCTAATTATCTTATTTTAAGAGTAAAATTACTCATTCCATTGGCAAACTATCTGATTTACCTACTCAAATTCAGAGTGAATGCCCTTAATTTAAGAAAATTTTACTTATTTCTAGATCGTTTTTGCAGTGTAGAATATAACCGCATAAAAGTACTGTCATTTTACTGGAAAAAAATAAATTTAAGATATAAATACTACGGGTTTTTTGACCGGTCAAAAACTTGTAAATATTTACTTCTGGTTACCAAACCAACGTCATGATGAAAAGGTTCTGCACCAGATGGAATAGGAAGTAGGAATAGGCACTTCTCTATACTGATTCTAGCCAAAAAAAGAACCAAAAAGAAGTTGAACGGCAGTAGCATTGGTGCCAGCTTAAGCAATGCTTACATTGTGCGATTTTTTGCTCTTTTCAGGGTCATTTTTTAGCCACGTGTGAGCTGTAGCTGCGTGCAACAATTGAAAAAAATCGAACAGTGTATGCCCAGCTTTAAGGCAGCAAAAGGGCTTAAGGCCAATTCATGCTTCTGACGCATAGCCTCTGCAACCGTCAAATCTGTCTCTGTTGTCGCGCACCTCAAAAAATCCTGACTACGTGTCGGATGGTTGCAAACCCGCGCAGACTTCAAGCGGAAGTGTGCAGACAACAAGCAGCTGCGATTGGTCCTTGGTATGCCTTTCCGGCTGTCTGTGTGGTCGTTCTTCTCGATTCGGTGCCCTTTTTTTAAACCGAGCAACAACTACAATGGACAACTACGACGAAAGGTTAATCAGTCTTTTTTTCCAGCTCCATTAACAGAATCTGTTCCTCTTTGATGTCTAGCAACTCTAGATCCATCTCAGGGACTGTGAAATCTTGCAGACGTGCCATTGTTGTCTTGGAAGATTAAACACTCCAGCCGGCGCCTCCGAAGTTCTCGCAAGTTCTGGATTAGGCTCCCCCTTGCGCTTTGGCGGGAAACTGCTGTGCATCCCTAGAAATTCCAATTCGGTGCAGAAGCATACCAACGAAACAGGTTCGCGACCAGACATAAGCAACATTTGATGTCAGGGTTGCAAAAGTCTAATCTGCCCTTTAGAAGGCATGCAGAGGTTGCTGCTTTTCTTTGAACTGGTAAGTTCAGTGTTTGCTAATGCTAATCTTTAGTTATGCAAACCTTTGGTCAGCATTGTCACTCTCCGATCCGTAATGGAAGCATGATCCGTACAATCAGCGCATGTGCTACTCAACCAGATACGCATCCGGGTTGCCCTCGACTATAATTACGTTAATGTATTTCCTGAGAAAACAAATGCCCTAAAATTGTTTTATCACTTCTGTGCTCCGGAAAAGGAATCCTATGCTATTTCCTAGAGCTAAATTTTTCGGCTTTGGATTAACTAGAATGCGGATACACATGGTTAAATCATAGAGAAAATTCTTAAATAATGTTTTAAAGATGTGTATTAACATGCTTTACTGATTAAAGGATAGAAATAAGTACTTTTGTTACTATGATTATATTATTTATGGCGATTTGGATGAATATCTGCTTGCACAACTGAACTGATGGTACGGATTGTGCTTCCGGTACAGATCGGGTAGCGACAATTATTAAAAACTTGGCAACTGGCTAATAAACAGTATGGAAGGAGATAGGGCAAGCTCAAGGGCACCACCTTCTGGCTGGGAGGACTTTAACTTGTAGCTAGGGGTGGACATTTATGTATCGTCTATTATTATTGTGATAAATTTATATAACATGATATTGCCTTAATAATAGATTAGAATAAGAAAAAAAATGTGAATTTAATCTTTAATATGTTTCTTCTGTGTTTATTTGTCACTGTTGTTTTTGCAAATTTGAAAAAATATGATCAAATGTAATTACCACGGATGTTTAGTGATATTAATCACACTGCTATCCAGAAGAAGACAATTTTAAATGTGTATGTAGTGTTGTGGGGCTCTGATTGCTGTGGCGTGCATTCACAGCTAGTTTCCTAAGAACGGCTTCAAAGAAGTAATGAAGATTGTTTTTATCATTTCATTAATTCTATCATAATCTCCATAGCACTACAAAATATCTTAATAAGATTTCAAGGCCATATCCACCAGCCCTAATTGTATCTAATGGTTAATGGATCAAAAAAATCTAATCAGAATAAGAATTAGTCATCTTGTGATAATAATAACCACATACTAAATTACAATTCATACTCCGTAAAAACTAACAACATGATTGAGATTTTCAGTTTGGCTGCTTAAACATTTTGTTTCATTGTGAGTTACATTGGACAGTCATGTTACTTTCATTTCCAGTTCAAAATATAACTGATTGTAATTAACTTAATGTTTTATTGCCCATTTGTGCTGCTAAAAGTTATAAGAGGAATAGGTCTTTATAAGGGTGAATTAAATAATAGTGATTATCCTTTTAAACAGTATATGTGTTTGTGAGGCTCTGACTTTCTGCAGTTATGGATTTATAGCCTTTTTCAAAATACTTTTATCCTACATGTTAATAAAACCATCAAAATAAAGTGATTTTATTGTAATTAGATCATATTGCTAGTCATTGGATGTGGCTACAACACATCCAAACACATAGAGCTACAGACATTAATGTCAGTTTGGATTATCAGTGGACCGTACATCACATCCGAGCAAATGGATCAACCACGTCTGTCGCATGACCTGGTTTTTATACCGGATTAGAAAATGAGATGCAACATTCCAGCACTGAGATGCAGACATTTAGGAACTGATACAGAGTAAAGACACGGGTCCACTGTGGTAGAGGATGAGCCAGGTGGTAGTTTGTGTCCCACTATCAATATAATCCTCTTGTGGAGCCTATTAGTGGAGGCAGGCTTTCAGGGCAGGGGGGTTAAATCACATATTTGAAGAACCTATGAACACTTGGACCCAGTAACAAGGCTAGATCTTGCATTCTAATGCATATTTTTATATAATCACCCCCAATATTATATATTTGTACCAACTTATATGCTCTCAGACAGGTACAGATGGGTCAGTTATCAGTGCATTAAAATGTTGCAGTTTAAAACAGTTTCCCAGCTGAATGGAAAATAAGGTAAGACACTGTCCCCTCTCCCACCTGTTGCCAAATAGGGATGATGATCCAATTCAGATCATCATCCAATTCGGGTCATGCATCTGAATTGGATTCAGATGCATGACCCGTCCTTTGGTACACATGACTGTCAACAAGACCTAAAGACATTTGAGCCATTTACATGCAGTGATACAGTGCTCCCCCTTCTCCCGCCTGTTGTAGCAAACTGTCAGAAATATGAATATCACACCCTTTTCCTCAGTTACAAGAAAGAGAAACTTGGCTCTTTGGAAATATTTCCTGTCATGCAAAACCCACACACCAAAAAGAGGAACGAAACGTGCGCCACCCAACCTCAGATAATTAGGTAACACCATTTTAAAGCCTTTGTTGGTGAGAAGAGATCTATTTCTTCAGACACTACCTGAGCAGTCCAACTAATAACCTGTTAATATCAACTCATGTCTGTATTTCTATTTAAAAGCTGAAAGACAAAAAAAGATTAAATAGATAAAGAAAAACGTTTTTGCTTACTTTCCATTTCCAGTTATTCTTTCTGATGAAAATAAATTAATAAATGTTTATGATACAAGTATCATGTCTGTAATAACTGGTGCTTTGATTTTTATGGCAGCAGTAGCAATTTTGGGTATATTTTTCATTTAAAAAATGATTTACCATCAACAACAAGACCAGGTTAGAGATTTTGGTTTTAGATCCATTTTAGACTATTTAGTGACTTTATGTTTTTTCTTAGTTATCAACCAAAAGAGATGTCACGTCAGCCTATCCCCACTACAGATACAGCACATTTAACAGTACATGCCCCTACTTCAGTGCAGTTGTTCAGTTATACCCCCAACCTGCAGCTCCACCAGAACAGGTTCTACAGGTTCTGTACGAGCTAATGAGAGGAGCAGATGGAGCAGATGTCTATGTGTGGTACCAGCAAAAAAAGCAATGCTAAGAAGCCCATTACACGCTGCAGAGGGGCCACTCATCCTACATTTGTCCACAATTAAAACCCTCCTAAGACTATCAACTACACCCTCCCTTCCCCTTTCTCATCACACCATCAACACAAGTATGGCATTAGTCTAAAAAACAGAAAAATGCCTCTAATCTTTAGAGGGAACGCTGCAAAAACAATCTAGAAATAAGTAAAAATGTCTTAAATTAAGTGAATTTGTCCTTAATTTGAGTTGGTAAATAAGATGATCTGCCAATGGAATAAGATTGTTCACTTAAAACAAGAAAATTAGCTAATATGCTCTTGAAATTATGGAGGACCAAATCTGCCATATCTAAAAATAAATACAGAAATAAATAAATGCTCAATAAATAAATAAGCATTCAATTAATTGCCCCCAAAATAAAATAAAAATCCCTCCTCATTTGCATAATGAGGCAGAAATGCATACAGAAATGTAAATACAACAGGCAGAAATAAATAGCATTGAAGAAATAAAGAGGGTTATAAAATACAAAGGAAGAATAAAACTGATAAAAATATTATATCATGCACACAAATAAATACTTAAAAAATAAGTAACAAATAAATAAAGTTGAAGATTATAAGGGACAATAAATAAATAAGGTAATTATGACAAAGGTGAATAAATAAAGAAGCTAATTAAAAGAGAAATATACATTTATGGCTCACTGTATAATTTTGTTTCTACCTACATTTATGTGTTTATTGTATTTTGGGGGCAATTAATTGCATGTTTATTAATTTATTGAGCACTTATTTATTTCTGTATTTATTTTTAAATATGGCAGAGTTGGTCCTCCATACAAAATAAGACACAGCAATTATCTTTTACTTAGTTTAAGTAAATTGTCTTCTTCCACTGGCGAAGTGCCTCACTTACCTCCTCAATTCAAGAAAAAATGCATTTATTTTAAGAAAAAATTACTTACCGGGATTTAGATTTCAGTTTTTTGCAATGAATAGAGCACACATTTAAGGAAGAGGATTAGTGCCACTGAATAAAATTAAAAATGTTAACTTTTAAGTTAATTTTTAAATATTATTTCAGTTTAATATGGGGAAAAAAATACCTTTTTTCCCCAGAATTCTAACTTTTTTCTCAATTCTCTTCTCCATTCTGACAGCTAACAAACATGTTAGCATCAAGCTGCAGTCATGTCTGTTTTAGAGACTAGCTCTCTTTAATTACCTTCTGCTCTTCCATTATAGATATAGAATCACCGGGGACCCCTTGGGCACGCAAAAAGTTGCCTAATTTTTTACCCATGTGTCACAGGCCTTCCCAAACAACTCACGTCTTTGTCAGTGAAGCTGAGTGCTCCAACATCTCTTCCTTCATGGTGCCCATCTACATTAGGATCCAAAATTCTGAGATTAAAGTCAGAATTATGAGAAACAAGTCAGAAATTTGAGAAAAAAAGTCAGAAATTTCAGAGAATAAGTCAGAATTCTGAGATAAAAGTCAGAGTTCTAAGAATAAAGTGAGAAATTTGAGAATAAAGTCAGAATTTTGAGATTAAAGTCAGAAATTTGAGAAAAAAGTCCAAACTCGGACTTTTTTCTCATATCATACTAAACTAAAATGTAAATATCAGTTAACATTTTTTTGTTTTTTTTCAGTGGCCCTAATCCTCATTCGTACACATTTATGCACAATATCATCATCATCATCATCATCTGCAGTGCAGCACAGGGCCCCTCTGTGGCTTATCGCGTCAGAGCAGCTTAAACATGGATGCCAATGCAAATCGGGAATAATTCCTCCTACATGCATTCAGCACAGATCAAGATGTGTGGAAAACATTGTGTCTGCAGAGAAAGTGTAGGTGCTTACCGGCAGCCGCCCGGTGGACGACCGGATGGGCTTTGCGTCCGGTCCGTGGGGGGTTGAGTACAGACTGTTGCCTCTTTGTTCTGCCGCTGTGTTGCTGATCTGGGTGAAGTATCCGACCGGTACCGTGCTGATCGGCGGGCTGGACAGTCCGGTGCAGAAGAGCTCGCCCTTCACTCCGCCGCTGGACACAATCTTCATCTTATTCTGGGAGCAGGAGAGCCCCACCGGCGGCCGGGCCGGTGCGGGAGAGACGCCTCTGGGCATCCGCATCATTTTCCTGGGTTAATAGAACCGGATCGGTGCGGTGGAGGAATAATCGAGCAGTGTGCTGGAAACAGATCAAATGCTGCTAGTAAACAATTACAAAGACTCACAACAGCAGGTCTTTCTATATTTAACCTACAATAATAAAAATGCAAAAGTTAAACATAAACTAAGCTATTTTTTAATCCTTTGTTCTGCAACAAAGCTTAAAAGAAATTTCTCTTACCAGTTATTATAAATCTCTTTATAAATCAGCACATTTGCACACCCAGTAATTCAGTAAATGTTGTCTGGGTTCGGATCCAGATTAAAGAATGTGACTGAAACGGAATCGGATCCTCTCCAAGCCTGGTTGTCCAAACAGCGCAGGTCAAAACTCTCCATACAACAGAAGAAGTGTTTTTTAGCGCCAAACCTGATCCCGCGAAATTTAGATCTCCCGCGGTTAGATCTGGCTTCTGATTGGCTGACGGCACGCTCTGCTTGTCACATTTGTATAAAACAGTTGTGATGGGCTGGGGCTCGCGCCCTTAAAGGGACAGGAACCTCTCTTTGACACCAGACTGTTTATTGTCAGGATGGAGGACAATAGAACTGTTTTATAGTAAATATATATATGTGCTTATAAAGCTGTAACTATAATTAACGGGTATATTAGGAAATACATTTAATATCATGCATGAAATCCAGAGATCAGACAAGTATGACGTGAATATTATCAAGGCTATCTCATTCTTGTTTAATTGTCAATAACCTAAATTTGTGCACTGGTTAATGGTATTGTTACTTTCCAACTGGTTTTTATACAGTTTTTTTTTTTTAACATTAGGTCACACACACACACACACACACACAAAAATAACTCAAATATCTTTCGTAGAAGTTTTGGGGAAAACATATCTGTGGTTTAATGCTTTGTGTAAAGATCTTCAATACAAATACATAGAAAAAGAAAATTATTTTGTTTTTTCTTGTCCTATTTCATTGTCATGAGTAGCCTACTTGGTGGGTGTAGCTACAAGGAGATGTTGTAGGCAGTCTGTCAATGATAACCCATTCAGCTGAACTCTTGCCTATTGGCTCACATGAGATATTGAAAGAAAACACTCCTGACCCCATTCACAGCAACTCAACCCCAGCTGCCTGTCCTGACCCCCACTCACCAAGACAAAGTAGACTTGCTACCCCGGCAAAACTGCCATGTCATTGCTTTATCAGGATTATACTTGAGGGAAACATACATTTAAAAGTTATCTAAGTCATTCATACTGCATTTTGCTTGTTTTGGCTTAAATACTTTGGGTGCCAGAGGAGTGCATCTGACGGGATCGGTCCCATGATTAGACAAAATACATTTTAAGGCACAGTCAGTGGGAAAAAAATACAGTTAGCACTTAAATAGCTGTTGAAAATTATTCGAAATATCCATTTTCTATTTCAAGCTTCATTTATCTCCACTCTATGTTCCTGTGTTGCGCCATAGGATTTCATATTACCCTAGGATTTCATAAACTGGCATGTTTCTCTGTAATAAAGGGATTATGCACACATTATTAAATCAAATATGGGGTTGGGTAACTTAAATTAAACTTAAGATAAACCAAATGAGAATGGGACATTAGCAAAAAAAAAGGTGTCTGTTATCATTTGATATTAAAATGTGCTGTACATGATTCCTGCCCTTATACTTACAGGATATGTTCTTATAACTGCCAATATCATCACAAATGATCTTATTTTGCTATAAAGAAATTTTAATGCAATCCATGATTAGTCACAACTTAAACCCTAGATTATTGTATGAAAATATAGATTGCACACAAAAGATAATGCATCTACTTAAACATATTTAGTTACTCAACACAATTGTTTCATGTTAGCATGGAGGGACATGAAACATTTCTGTTAAAGTAACTAAATAAACTTAAATATATGAAAAAAAAAAAAAAAAAGGATGCATTGTTTTTTCACAGACTGTAGCTATCAGCTGACCATGTTTCCTTGAAATGAACTTCTAACAATGATAGCCTGTTGTTACATTTACTGCATCTATAGCTAAAAGAAGCAGTTCAGGAATTAATAGTTTAATAGTTTTTTTTTTCCTTTTGTGTGTAACCTGATAGCCAATATCAGTGTGACTTGACTGATCATTACTTCGGCCATCCCCTTAAAACAGAGGCTCACAAGGGAATGAACAAGAACCTATGCTGGCCACTGGTGTCAAAAGTACACACTTTTGTTACTTAAAGCTACAGTGTGTAATAATTACAGGGATATACAGTCAGAAATGTAATATATTATACATAACTATGTTATTTATCATCATCTACGAGCTCAGCCTCTTAACCTTAATATTTGCGTTGCCTTAGAATTCGTTATTTATAATTACATAGGAGCGGGTCTCGCAGCCATGGAGGCAGACATCTTTGCGCTACGGCAGCGCAGAGCCAACAAACTAGCGATTGCGAGATCGCCCATTACGCTCGAAAGTAACTACGGCAAGTTGAGAGAGATGAACTGAGACGGTACAGAACACACAGACTAATGAAATACTATCTGTAAAATTATCTATGTAAACAAACCTCATCACTTGAGAAGGTAGGTAATGCTGACGTCGTGGAAGACATTTTGTCCCGTAACGCTCGCCGTACTGTTGGGGGGGAGAAGCGTTGGGGGGGAGATGTTCATGTTGCTGCGGTCTGCAGTCTGGACGTTAGATGTCGCTGAAAATTACACACTGTAGCTTTAAGTAGAAGTATAGATAAAAGTGAAAACGTATATGCTCCAAAAACTATTTAAAGTATAAAAGTATAAAGTAACATTAAAAAAAAAACAGCCAGATGCCACTATATGAATTGAAAGCTCAATTTTTCGACTATTTCGAAAAATTCTTTGAGATAGGGCCAAGGATGAGGGAGGTCTTGTTGGTCTCTGTCTCCATCTCCTGATACGCTCTCGCCTGTGTTCTACCTTTCAGACATTTCAACATCTTTTTCTGAATCCCACATCGTAGCATAGCATAGACAATTCACGTTTGCAGTTTGAAGAACACCTGCTCGCTTCTGATGATTTCCTTTAGCTAACCAATGAGTTTTTGCGTTATATGACTCATCTAATTACACTAGTTTTCACTAGATGTGGATGGTGCCAATGATCTGCATTGGATGGAGCACATGGAGCAAAATAAATATTTATAAACATTAAACCGAAGCCAAGAGCAACCAGTAACGTTTGGTTTAAAAATGTAAGGAATAGAAAGTACAGTGTATACTTCTGTAAAAATGTAATGAGTAGAAGTCAGAAGTAGGAAGAAAAATCAATAATGGAGTAAAGTTTAGATACCTAAAAAGTGTACTTAAGTACAGTAACGAAGTATTCGTACTTCGTTACTTGACACCTCTGATGCTGGCAGAGTCAGAATAGGTCTATTAAGCTTTCAAGTTTGCTGAAATAATGCAGTTTAGACGCATTCATATAAGCTAGTGGTCTGAAACTCCAGCCCTCCAGGGTTGTTGCCATGCAGCCAGCAGACATCCCATTGCTTCAACAAACAGGAATAAAATCAATAGATCATTAGCAAGCCTCTGAGGAACTAGACTGGATACTAAAAAGGAAATTGGTTCATTTGATTCAGTTGAGTTGGAATGGGGATACATCATGAGGCCCTCAAGGATTGTTACAAACCCTGATCTGATGGATATGAAGTTTCCACAAAGTTTCTTTTTTTTATCTTTTCTTGGATGCAGTGTTGTGCACAAACTTTATCAAGGGCAGGGGCAGGAAAAAGAGGACACATATAGCATGTCTTTGTCACTGTAGGGGGCACTTTGGCACTGGTTTTGGCTTTCAAGAGGGACTTTTGCAAACATTTTTCAACATCGATGCAATCAACTGCATCTTTTGATAGAAGCTTTTCACCAACCTGACTAGGCGTGTTTCCATTAGCCATCAAGTTGTGCAAATTTTAATTAAGAAAATACATATATGGAAATACTGCAATGTCAAAAAAAAAAAAAAAAAAAAACAACTCATGTTTTTAGAGAAAAAAGTTTTTATTCTTTGATGAGGTGTTTTTTTCGGCTGTATTAAAATTATATTCAGCAGAAATGCAATGGAAACTTTTTTTTCACATCACCAGAGTCGAGTGATCTGCAACTGGATGTTACTGCCTTTAAAAAAAAAAAAAAAGAAAAAAGAAAACTGTAAGTTGCTGGAAGGTGATGGCATCCACTAGAGCCGTGGCTGATATAGGGATATATCTCATCCTTACATTCACTGCTGCCATTTTGTGAGCAATGAGCAATGACTACGCTATAGATCATTGTAGTGCCACCAAACTTGTAGGATACATAGGTAACCTCATTTAGTTCAGACTAAAACTACAACTCTTACTTTGGGAAAATATGCTAAACTGTATTTTTTTTTAGAGTTTTCATTATTATTATAAGCATAAAAAAATTATTACACTTTAGATCATTGTAGTGCCACCAAACTATGTTAAAGTTTTATTTTCAGCAATTGCATACAAAGTGTGTTAGTTGATTTAAAACCAAGCACTTTAGGTTCCCAGAAAGTACTGTTTAACCCAACAAACATTTTCTGTGGGTTACCTGGAAATAAACAATTAACAAATTGGACAACTGCTCTAGTTAATTTATTTGACTGTACAATCCTGCATTTTTTTCATTTTTTCCTCCCCTTTATTTATAAGCTATATTTATTTAAATCTTGCTAAATAAATGCCTATCATTTTTTTTCATCTAGCTCTGCACCTGCAGTTGCAATAGTTCTCCTTCTCAGCAACCCCTCACCAACCAGTGTTTTTTTTTCCACCCTAAGATAAATTCTCTTTATTTTCCAGCCTTTAGTTTGAATAAAGCAAGCTAATTGTGCATGAAACTGTTTTAATGCAAACGTATAGTGAAGTGAAAAGTTAAGACGTCAAAAAAATAAAAAAAGATTTATCAATAATTTTGTTTTGTTTTGTTTTGTTTTGTTTTATTTTATTTTGCAGGTGCTTAATGCACGCAAGGAGGGGGCCAAAAAGTTGCTCAGTACAGAAGATCTGACATACATGGAAAGGAAGACGGGTCACCTGCAGGTGCAATCTCCACTTGCCGAACTACTGCTACAACCGAGATATTACCACATTAACGTGATAATGGGAAAACCTAAAAAAATGTGCGGAAAACTCTGGATTTTCCTAACTTTTGGCTGTGCCGTTGTGTTTTTATTTTGGTCATTAAAAGCTAGTCAGCTAATGCAATCGGCCAAGTACAATGTTATGTTTGTGGATGTTTAAAAAAAAAAAAAAATCAATTGCTGAGAATATGGGTGAGAAAATAGCTTTCTTTAAACTGCATTTATCATTTGTTAAAGCCGTATGTCACTTCATTGTTTTTTTCCTGTCTCCCCTGCCCTGAAAGTTCACTGTAATGGTAGGTTAACAACACCCTTCCCCCACCTCTGGAGCTTGGCAAAGTTCAGGTTCTAGTTTTCGACAAAATAATTTGTTGTATATCAAAGCTAGACATCTCTCTGTGATTTGCTTTATTGGTGTCAACATCGTCCATTTAATAAATGTAATGCTTCATGCAATTAATAAAAAGACATTTTGTAATAAATAATAAGTCTTCAAACTTTTTTAAAAAAGAGAAACGCATTATTATTTCTTATTAAAAACCTATACTTAGCATGAACATTCATGCATTCCAATGCTGAAGAAAAATCTTTCTGCATACAGTAATTATGTAAGTACATACCTCTAGAGTTTTTATGACGTTCTTTTAGGTTTTTCATTTACATAAAATGTTGAATATTTCCACCTAATAGTAATATTTAATATTTATCATTAATTCTTATGAATTATTCTTATTCTTAGGAACCACTTATTAGACCATTTTCAAACCCTTTAATGTTTTTTTGTCTGCATTGTATTGTCAAGAAGCTAAATAGATCCTGTTGCTCCACTCTTAAAAACATAAACACAAATCAAGTGTCCTGCTCAGACAGCAGCCAGTAACTGATTACTGGTACCAGCTGATATGATTTAAAACATATCTTCCCTGAAATTAACATCATTTTTTAAACACTGTGTTATACATTTTATTCTAAAATCATCAGCTGCACAACTTGATGGGACCTCAATCACTGTGATGGATTTAAATATCTGATCTCCTGCTAATTCTGTACGTTTGTTCTCTTACAAAAAAAAAAAGAGCACTTAAATACATATTTGCATTTCATAGAAATAAAAAAAGTAGTTGGTGCTGTGCCGAGGAGTCAAATCAGAGGAAATTCTTCTGTTTTTCACAACTGGATGTTAGAAAATGCAGATCTACACAGCAATGGGATTACGTACAATAACATCAGGTAGGCTTATGTTAAGAAAAAAACAGTTTTTAGAATGATTAGTAAGAAATAGAATCTGTGCAACATAATCATCACTTGGCCTCAGTTTAAAGGTTCTCCTCTTAATGAGTGAGGAGGACCCCAAGAGAGATAAGGGGTCAACCCAAATAACTGAATTTGATAAGACTTTAGAGAGATTGCTGTGGTTAGATGAGTTTTTCAACAAAAGCTTGATGAAATTATGTGAAAAAAATATATAGTCGGAAGGCAATTGTTTGATGTTATTTTCTACAGATTGTTCAAGGGGAACTTAAAGAACTGAGTGCTCAATATACAAGAATATGCCATAATCATTCCGTAAAAATTCAAAAAATATCCACTGGACTTTTTTCTCAATTCAAATGTCTGGAATTGAGAAAGCTTCCTGGAGAGGTGGCGAAACGTCTTCAAATCTTGAAAACCAAGTCCAGTGGATATTTTTGGAATTTTTACGGAATGACTATGACCTGGATGACTGAGAACCTTCATCAGCAATATGCCATAATATTCTTGCAAGAAGTGTGACAGACTTTTGGAGGACATAGGGACCCCCATTTCATCATTCTGCTTCATTCTCTCTCTATTCTCCTATTCTGCGGAATCTGTTAGTTCAATCCCTAACTTTATGCTCTCTCTACTTTTCCTCAGAGTAGCTTTGCCTCGTCTGTTCCTGTTTGGCTGTGACACCATCCTGGAGAGAAACATCAGCTGTGCTGCTTCCATCAACACCCTTGTTTATAGATGCTGGAGATCGGGCTGTTTTCCAGTGTGGTCCTGTTTCTCTGACCGTGACTGGGTGGATGTGCTCTCTTCGCCCTCTGGCATGGGAGTTGACTCAATGCTCGTCTGCCTGGCTGTGTGTTTCCTGGATGGGGCCACCTTTTGCAGCTGCTTTTTGTGGCTCTGCTTCTGTCTCCTTGAACCCCAGTCGTCCTCAGCAGATGGCCGCTCACACTGAGCCTGGTTCTGCTGGAGGTTTCTTCCTGTTAAAAGGGAGTTTTTCCTCTCCACTGTCGCTACAAGCTTGCTTAGTGTGAGGGATTGTATTTGAGTCAATGAGTCAATGCAATCAACTGGTTTTCCTTAGATAGAAAACTTTGTATCAATTTGAGTGGATGATCTGGATGAACTGTAAAGGGCCTTGAGATGACCTGTGTTGTGAATTTGGCGCTATATAAATAAACTGAATTGAATTGAAATTGAATTGAATTGACAAGAAGATTGAGTGAGGTTGATTCTTCATGTGACAATAAAAAACCTACACATTATTTTTCCATCTTAAAAAAGGCTTAATTGAGAGGAACGTTTAAGTGAAGTTAAATATCCTGTTTGTGTGTAAGTGAAATCTGACAAATATCCCCACATCATCACAGAACCTCCAACGTGCTTAGCATTGGTCATGAAGTGTTTTCCTACATATTCTTCCATTGTTTTAAAAGAGCCATCTGCTGTAGATTGAAAAAAAACTCTATCTATAGACTCATTTTTAACCTGTTTTGCCAAGTAAATTTAGAGAATTCCACTAATTTAGAACAGAAAAGAGTGAAATTTTCTGAAATGTCTCCCAAATAACATAATGTCTCGATTTCTGATAAAAGGCTTTCAAACTTTTTTTTGTTCCTCTTTAGAATTTTTAATCCAATCTGCTGATGAGAAAAAGAAACATTTCCAATTATTGAAAATAAAAAGGTTTACAGAAACTTTAAAAGAAAATAATGACATATTCAAAAACATAAAATAATGTGGTTTGTAAACAAATTTTCACCATAAAATTTGCCAAGTAATGTAAAATCTTTACACTACTCTAAGAATTATCATTTTTATTATCAATGCAAGATTTGATTTAATTATAAAAGTACATATAGAGGACCAACAACTTAATCAGATCTGTATTTTTGTATGAAAATCTTTAGATTATAGTTAATAAAACATCGAAATTTAAATAAGACAGTTAGAAAAGTCAGACTTGTTTGAGAGATGTACTCAGAAAACAGTTAATAGTTTTAAGGGGAGATAAAGTAAAATGTTTTTTCTGAAGTCAACCTTATCTCCCACCAGCTTCCAAAAAATCCCTGATATTTAAAAACCAAACCTAAATGACATAAACTTAATTATAAAAATAGAATTAAACAAGTTTTTCATTCATCATGCAGAGTTGTAACGATGCTGGCTTTTTCCACATCTCCTTTTCACCACTAGATGGAGCTGTAACCTTGTCAACAACAAGTAAATTGACAGTGAATAGGTCACCAGCTTCACCTTTCAAGTGAATTAAATGATTTTTGTACTTTTCTCAGCTATTTAGGAGGATAATAAGAAAATCTGCTCTTTTTGTAATCATTTATAAGTTACACTGAGATTAGAGCTTTTTTAAATAAGGACAAATCTCTAATTTTAAGAGCTGTTCAGCTTACATATCTTCTATAAAATGATATTGACTTAAGATTATGTGCACAATAATACAGTTTCCTTTTATAAAGAGGTATTTAAGCTTCTATTGTAAGACAAAATTTTCTCCATGTGTTTTTTGTTTCCTATGGGTGATACCTGTTTTACACCCTGCTAAGTCACACAAAGGGGGAGATATTTTCTTAGCTGTTGTTTGCAGTAAGCAGCGGGCCAGCGGTCTTCTTCACAATGTGAGAAGCTGCTTACGTTGGCCGTTACTCATTCGATGGAAAAATAAAAAGCACTCACAGGAAACTCCCTTTGCTTGATTTCCAACCACCCAACCTCAAGATTCATCTGAACACATCCTGTTGTATCAGCACTTCATTGTCATCCAGAGCCCAGAAGTCACATCAGCGTCACTGGAATCTTCTGAAAAGCCGACTCATTCATTCTTTGGTGCTAAACACTCTGCAAAAGCCAAACTGCTTCACATCATTTCTTTTATTATTTCAGAACATAGATACAAATGAAACTTTAAAATAAAAGAGTTTATGAAACTCACAGCACGTTGTCTGTAGAAATAAAGACAATCCCCACAAACGTTTATATTAAACTCTAGTATAGAGTTTAGAATATATCAGCTAAAAGTCCCATTAAAAAAAACATCCAAAAATGACTCACATCTTACAAACCCACAGCAGATATCTACAAATGCATTAACAGACAAACATGTATTTGGAGGGGTGAGGGGGGTTCTTAGGTGAGGTGAAGACTCGTGCAGATCTTTTCAGATGGAAAGTTGTGTTTGAAATGCATTGAAATTTTAACAAAAGGATAAATATGTCACTTCTCCTAAAAGGAACTGCAGTTTTGCAGGGAAGACAACAAACACATTGGTCACTTTCAGTTTCCAAGTCCTCTGCTTTGGTGTGTTGATTCTGTCTTTCTGGGAGCCAAAGATTGATTCTGTTTTCTTGCTCTTGTGCTACCACTGTTGATCCCACTCATCTCAGAACAGTCCAATGTTTTCTTTTCCCCTCTTTCTTGAAACCCTCCGCCTCCTCTTCTATCTTCTCCTTCATTTCCAAATACCTATCCCAGCCCCCTTTCCTTTTTCTTTCTTGCTTTCTCTCTCTTTTTTTTTTTTACCCTCTTGTCCTCTTGCCCGGAGTGAAGTGGAGACATGTGTTTCCCTGCACCTGCATGGAGAGAAAGGAAGAAAAGTGAAGTCAGATCTCTGCCTCCCTCCCTCCCTGCAGTGGGGAGCAGACAGACTGGCGCCTAGCATGGAACTTTCATTAACCCCAGGCAGATAGCAATGCATCCACTTCACATTCACTGCTCTGTTTAATTGGCTGCACACTGAGTGGCCTTACAATACACAACTTTCCTACAACATTAAAAACACACATTTTCCTTTAAATAGTTTCTATTCTTTATTGAAAACAGGACAAATACATACCAATAATGTTCCATCCTCATCCTAATGGCATAACCGCTCATCCTCTTTGGATAATGTGTGCGTAAGGTCCGCAGCCTGAACGAGAAGCAGATAGAAAACAGAGTTTTTAAGTTAAATCGATTTAAGAATAGCTTACATGTCAGATACGAGGTGTTGTTACAAGAGATCAGTATCTACGTCTGCACCACAAAAATATTAAAATAGAATACAAGCAGAGGAAAGCTCAGCGCTGTGCAGGTTTTTTAGATTTACACAGCAAATGTTTAAATTGGGAATATGAATCAGGGATGTTCCCACGTGCGTTTTTGTTGGGATGTTCAATGAAAAGCATGAGTCCACCCTGCAGCCTCTCACCTTTATGGATAAAACCATCTCCGGCGCAGATGCCGCCTCCAACGCGATCTGCAGGTCGAAGATGTAGTCGATGACCTGCTGCAGGATCTCCACCTGGCTCACAGACTTGTTCTGAGGGATGCACACCAGCTCCTTCAGCTTGGAGTAGCAGTCGTTCATGTCGCACAGCGCGCTCACAGACTCGTCCAAGCAGGAGTGTTTATTCCGGCCGATGGCGAGACTCTGCTCCGAGATGCAGCAAACGGCCTTGTAGCAGTTCCTCACTGAACGGACGGGACTAATTGCCTTCATGCTGTGGGGATCAAACCGTGAGAGATGTAGCGGCTGTGAATTCGGGTACTTTCCACAAGGTTCGTGTTCAAATCAGCTAAAGCGATGAGCCGGAGGAGCTCCATCAGGTTTTTATACACTCGAGACGCCTACGGACCGCCTACTTTTCGCATCGCGCTGTGATTGGTCAGCGTGCAAAAAGGCGAATGCCTATTGGTTGAGAGCGCGTATTGGATGCAGAGCAAGGAATGAGGAAATTTGGATGAGTTGCCTAAAGGAGGGTGTCACTCAGTTTGTTGGCTGTACTCTTCAGGTGACTTCTTCATTTGATATGGATAAAATTACTTAGTGAATGATGGATTTATTTGCATCCAACTCATTTCTTCACTATTAAGATGGATGCATGTGGTGTAATATAGGCAAAAGGTCAGCAAAAAAAGAGTATTTCGACACCAATAGTGTTGTAAAATGAGTCATTTGAGTCACTTTCCAGTAAAAGTCTTGCATTATCTCCACCTTCTGTCTCATTGTTCCTTATTCCAGGTTTGTCATATTACACGATTTTTTGACATGATCACATCTTAGTCTGAAATGATCATAAATGTTGATTTAGATCAAAATTTACATGTTGCTCCCCTTTCAGTTCACACCAAGGCACGTCCCGTTCTGCTCCTATTTGGGTCTTATTTTCCCCTTTTCTCACAATCCTGTTTTGTGGAGGAATGCAGCCCTGAGCCAGCTGTGTGTCCTATCCCGGCCCAGCTGTGTTGATCTAACGCGCCAGTCCCAGACATGCTGGCGCCAGCCTCCCGACGTCATCCATTCACCCCGACGCGCCCTCCCCTCTCTGGCAGACGGCCCGCCCTCCCTGCTGAAGCATCGGAGCGGAGAGGCGCAGTGGCGCTCGGAGTTCTGATTGGCTGAGAGACGCTGCCAATCCACTGCTCTCCTCGCTGGATCTCTGGAAGGGTGAAAACTTTAAAATAATAATCATACAAAACATTAAGGTTGAGGTAAACAGAGAGCTAAACAAAAAATAAACTTAATAGAAATCGTGAAATTGTTTCTTTATTTTTATAACCGGTGCCCCCATAAGTAATGCTCAATTTTTTTCTTTTAGTTATAAAAAACGACAATATGTTCTAACACAGCTTTAGAAAAAACGTACTGGATGTTTGAAGGGGGGCCCTCTTCAAAGATCATTAACATCTTATCTTTAGAAGCTCTTGTGTGTAAATACCCACGGTTGGAGATATCCCTCCAATTACGCATTACGCAGAGGTTGAACAGATGTTAGAGCTAAAACTGTCTCCCTCCTGACCCCCCCTCCTCCTCCTCTTCACAACCACTGACCCTGAGTGACAAGTCACTCAACGACCTCACTCCAGAACAAACCATAATATTGAACCGTGAGACAGGACTTCGATCTGGGCGCTGTTTTAAAGGGCCATCATGTGAATGGCGTCGGTTGCGCAAACAAAACTTTGACCTTAAATATCTTTCTTGAACATGTCAAGAGAGAGACAGGGGGGGCTCGCCTCATATTTCCCAGATCTTCTGGGAAAATAACTGCTTGGAATGAAGCAACCAAGAGATCTTCAAGCTGACTTGCAAAAGTCAATTTTCTTTTCATTAATTAAAATTAATAACAATAAAAAGTTATATTTTTTTTCTTTTAGAAAATGCAACACATTTTTTTCTTTTTTTGTATACTCCCCTTGTCTGCCCATTAGTCTGTACATCTGTGAGAAAACACGCAGCAGTGTGTCTGGGCATGGATCAGGTGCTCTGTGGAAAGGCCCCGGACACAATCGGCTCTCTCTTTCAATGGATGGGAGAATTCCGAGGCCGGCGTCAGTGAGTCTGCCTCTCCCTCTCCCTCCCCTCTCCTCTCCCTGCTCCTCCGTGCAGCTGGATGCAGACAATCAAGCCATCAACAATCGTCACGCATAATTAGCAGCCCCACTCCTCCCTTTTTATCTCCCTCTTTATCTGCCTCTCAATTAAATTTTAGACCATTGTGTTTTATTTATTACCACTTACTTCAAAGACAATGTTTGGAGAAAAAAAAAAAGTGCTATTTCTTGGGTATATTCCTTAACCAAGAGCTGATTTTATAAACGTAGGTGTTCCCACAGCTGCTCATATTCTGAACACTGGGCTCATCTTTATGCCTCAAACAGCATGTTTCAAGATAAACAGAATGTATCCTGTTACTTAATGGGAAAGATTGTGTAGTAATGGGCGTCATCTTGTGAGATGAGATAGAAAGGAGGGAGCAGAAAAGAGAAGAGTCATGTGGAGAGGCTGTGTTGTAGAGAGGAGTATCTTTTTCAACCTCAAGCAGGGCCCATCATGGTTGGATGATTAGGAAGTAAGATACACAGTGAAACTTAATTCTTTGTATGCTTTCTGTGTGTGTGTGTGTGTGTGTGTGTGTGTGTGTGTGTGTGTGTGTGTGTGTGTGTGTGTGTCATGCAGGATTCCTTGTCTATCCTTCATCAAGGACTCTTCAGTCTCCATCTGCTTTGAACGGCCTACACTTCTCCAGCCTTTGTCCCATGTGACCCAGGCGGTGACATGACATTTTATGCACAATGTTGTTTTGTATTGGTCACTTGTTTACAGTAGAATCTCTTGTTCAAGCTTATACATTATTTTGCAGGAATTTCAGATGAGAGAGAGAGATAAAAAGAGAGAGAGGGAGAGACATCACCTAATCTTTGAGGAAATGAACTGATGTGTATGACTTTATTTCATTCGGTCTGAGAGCAGCCCACTGTAGGGCTGTGGGAGAAAATGAGTTGCAATATCCCATTTTCCATCTCATCATAGAAATACACCAACTTTTCTGGAAAATGATGCGATTCAACATCTGATGATATGCAGTTCCTCACAAAAAGTCTTACATCACATGATCTTTTCTCCATTTTATCTCTTTACAACATCAGAGCTGAATGTATTCAAGAACATTAGGTCATTTTTGAATGTGAAGCAATTTTCAGAATTTGTTTTTCATTGAAAAACTAAAAGCTGAGACGTGTATGCGTATTCAGCCTAATCTAATCTAAAACCCCTAAAGTTTATTAAAAAAACATTCGCTTACAGAATTCACATGAGTTCTAAATAGAGTGCATTTGCATAAATTTTTATTTAAATAAATTATCAAACTGTTCAGCAGAAACTTTAAAGGTTTATTGGAAACATTAAAGAAACAGCAGAAACGTATTGGTCCAGGTTATGGCAAAGTTTGAATCAACTCAAGTTTTGTTCAACCTGCAGCCAAAAATTGCCATGGGAACTTTGGAGGAGCTGCAGAAATCCACAACTCAGATGAGGGAACCTGTCAATTAGATAAATATGTCATGTTAACTCAATAACCTGGCTTTAAGAGGAAAGAAAAGTGTGTTGTTGAAAGAAAGCCTCAGGAAAATCAATCTGCAGGCTGCATGCAAATGAATGGTATCTTAACCTGAGCAAACCATTTCCATGATGACACTTGGTGATGGATCACCATGTTGTTCGAACCTTTTCTTCAGCAGTGACAGGTGAGCTTTTCACTGTCGATGGGAATATAAACAGACAAATCCAGAAGAAAACATGTTAGAGGCTGCAAAGATTCAAGACTGGGGCGGAGGTTTCCTTTTCAGCAGGTCAACCTTAAACATACAGCCAGGAATACAATAGAATGGTTTACAGTAATAAATAAACTTTATTTACATAGCATCTTTCACAGAATGAAAACACTGAGTGCTTCATTATAAAACCACCTTAAAAAACAACATTGAAAATAAAAACATATAGGAAAAGATGAGAAAATATATATTAATAAATTATTATTGATAAAACTTGTCAAAAGCCAGTCTAAATAAATGTGTTTCCAGCTGCTTAAAATAATCAACAGAGGGGAAACAGTGAAAAGATGGAGAATCTTGGGGCAAAAGCTCTAAAGGGCCAATCTTCTCTGGTCCTGTTTGGTTCAGACACCACCTGGAGAGAAATATCAGCTGTGCTGCTGCCATCAATACCATTGTTTATAGATGTTGGAGATTGGACTGTTTTCCAGTGTAGTCCTGTTTCTCTGACTGTGACTGGCTGGATGTGCTCTCTTTACCCTCTGACACGGGCGTTGGCTCGGAGCTCGTTTGCCTGGCTGTGTGTTTCCTAGACGGGGCCGCCTTTTACAGTTGCTTTTTGTATCTCTGCTTCTGTCTCCTTGAACAACAGTCGGCCTCGGCAGATGGCCGCTCACACTGAGCCTGGTTCTGCTGGAGGTTTCTTCCTGTTAAAAGGGAGATTTTCCTCTCCACTGTCGCTACAAGCATGCTTAGTGTGAGGGATTGCATCAGAGTCAATGAGTCGATGCAATCAACTGGTTTTCCTTAGATAGAAAACTTTGAATCAATTTGACTGTATGATCTGGTTGAACTGTGAAGTGTCTTGAGATGACGTGTTGTGAATTGGCGCTATATGCGGTAAATAATCTGAATTGAATTGGTCATAAAATGGGTTGCTGGAACCATTAATAGACTTTGACTAGAGGATCTAGAACTAGGAGAGAGCCAGTCTGGTAAGCGATACAGACTGGAGCTCGACCACACAGGTCTCTATAAATAAAGACTAACATCAATTCTTTTAGCACATAAGTGTGTTAAAATAGTCATAACGTGATGAGCTAAATTAATCATGTCAACGTCAGATTTGAAACCAAAGTTCAAAGATCAGAAATATTTCTTTGCTGAAACAGTTTCACTCTAATGATGTGGCAGGAACAAAAATGTTACAAAGGTTTCTGAGGTTTGACACAGGAGGCTAAAGCACAAATGAAAAGGCATAAATTTCATTTATTTGCTTTGTTTACCAGAAAGTCACTGTCACAGAGCTACTGCTTGATACTGTTAAAACAGTTTGTCAATAATATTTAAATATTCAGCTGGCTTAAAAGAAGAGTAGAAGTTAATATAATTAACATAGAAATAGAAACATCAGAGAGCTGCCTGACTATCGGGCCAATATATGAAGAAAAAATAATTGATCCAAAGACTGAGCCCTGGGGTACCACGCATTTTATGCAAGACCCCTTCAGTCTTGGAGTCTAGTATAGAACGGCTCAGAAAAACAATGAATCTTCTTCCATAGAGGTAGTAATCTGGAGCATACTCGAGCCATAACCAACTGGATGACTGTTTGGAGAAAGAATCAGATCGTTATTCCTGGAATAGGACTATATTCCAGAGCCTGTTAATCAAAAATAATGAGATGAACATTGAGAGGAAGATGCAAAATCCAGGAGAACCATCACAGTAGATGCCCCCGAGTCTGCTGACACCAAAACATCTCTTTTAAAGGTATAGAGGAGGATTTTGGCAAATTTTTGAAAAGACCCGCCTTCTCTACTTAAAAAGAAAAAATATATAATGCACATGCACAACCCTGTACCTGCTTCTGAGAGGGAACGCCTATTAAACGCGTGTAAGATAAATTTCTCCTCCTGCACGCTCTGTTTAAAAGTTTGCATCACTCATACAAGCTTACTTTCCAAAAGAAGATTTGCAATCTTTCCACTTTGTCAGACTCACCACTGGTAAGTGAAAATGGGGACGAGCATGAGGACAGCCTTATATAAACGTATCACCAGAATGATTGATAATTAGGAGAACCACTCATTTTTATGATCCACTTGGTAAAAGAACATCCTCCATTATACCTTTACCTAAGGTCATGACTGCAGAGTTGAGACTAAAAAAGGCAGTCTAAACTTGGTCAAAAATCTTATGTTTCCTTAAAAGAATTAATCTGTTCTGCCAGTATTTTTTAAAGAAGTTTAGACATAAATGGCGACAATGACGATCCAAATTGCACTATTTTATTATTAGTGACAGCATGCTTGAAGAAAATTGGAACCACACATGTTGAAAGTGAAGTATTGCAAATTTTAACCACAAAAGGGCAAGTAGTAGGGAAAACCATTTCAATTTCAATTCAGTTTCAATTCAATTCAGTTTATTTATATAGCGCCAATTCACAACACAAGTCATCTCAAGGCACTTTACAGTTCAACCAGATCATACAGCCAAATTGATTCAAAGTTTTCTATCGAAAGAAAACCAGTTGATTCCATTGACTCATTGACTCAAATACAATCTCTCACACTAAGCATGCTTGTAGCGACAGTGGAGATGAAAAACTCCCTTTTAACAGGAAGAAACCTCCAGCAGGACCAGGCTGAGTGTGAGCGGCCATCTGCCGAGGCCGACTGGGGTTCAAGGAGATAGAAGCAGAGATACAGAAAGCATCTATTAAAGGCGGCCCTGTCCAGGAAACACACAGCCAGGCAGACGAGCACCGAGCCAGCTCCCATGTCAGAAAAAACAAACAAAAACATTATAACATCACAGGGAAAACTGTTCAGGAACTGGATAAAGCAGAGAGACAGAAATCAAGTTAGGATACGTTGATGGACAAATAGTCCGATCAGACAAAGTCATCACTATTACTGTAGATGTAGAGGATACTGGTACTGTAGGAATCACCGGGGAAATCAGTTTATTGATTCAAAGAGGACCTTAACATTATGTCTTATTTAAAGAAAAAGATTTGATAAATGTCCACATCTGGTACTTTTTATAAAATCGTTTAAATAAATCCAAAGTGCCCTGAAGTGGAGCCTGTGAACCTTCTAAATTTCCACCAGTCTTTTTATTCATTTCTTCGCAGAGAAACCAGACAAGCCATGTCTTCACGATTCTGTCCTTATATAAAATCTCATTCGAGTATCCAGACCTAAATCAAGCTGATAATATATGGCAGGATTGATAACTGGTGTCCCCAGATTTTCTTCATCCAAATCTTGCTGAGCTTGAGCATTTTAGGATAACGTAGTGGAGATGGTCAAAGTTTGTATAGAAATAGCATAGCATTGCAGAGCTCAGAAAGTGGAAGTTAAGCTTTAAATGACAATGCCCGACAGAAGCTAGTGAGTAACTAACCTGACAACAGCCAGATGCATGTCTCGCTCCGCCTAGCTCCACTCACATACATCTGGGAACCCGCCATAGGAATTGCCTTTACTGAAGGCTGGGCCTTATCAAAACTCCTTGCATATGATTGGATAAGCCACTTGTCTGTCATCTTTATTGAGGTGCTATTTCAACCACTCACACCGAAGCTAACCTGTGACGCTGTGAGAGGAGGAGCCATTTGGTAGATCAAGCTCTTGCCAAATCCGGTCGGGAGAAGGGCGAAAACATCGTTTCCACCAACAAAAGCCTTCAAAGCCGTTCTCTGATGTTCTTTTAATGAAACAATATCAGATAGATTGGACAACACAGAAGATATAGCAGCATCAATGCTAACGCTTGCTTCCTCAATGCGAGCCGCCATTGTTGTTGGAATCTCACAGTCGCTTCTCCGCTCCAGGACACACCCGCCCTGCGTCCTGATTGGACAGACCATAAATTCGGTTGGGGAAATCACTTTCAATGAGCGGGTTCCCAGATGTATGTGAGTGGAGCTGGGCGGAGCGAGACATGCATCTGGCTGTTGTCAGGTTAGTGAGTAACAGGGTGATGGTTACAATTTTGTGGGAACTAAGCTGTTGACATCATCTTGTTTTCAGGTGGCCCATCTATGCCCTTGACAGTAGAGGTTTTTCCCGCCTCTCTATCTCTGTCTCCATGCAGGAGCCGAAGTGCAGGTGGATTATGAGAAGGCCATAAAGCCCACAGGTGACACTTAGAGGCAAAACAAGCTGAACCCACTGTAAAGGAGACAGAAGATGCCAGGTGGTGGTCACACCATTGTTTTGGCGTTTGCACCTACCTCCTGGAACAGTAGGTTTGCTCTGCAGCAATCCAACAATGATAAACATCTGGCATTGTGCAAGGAAGGCCAGACATGGTTATTGTGGTAACTGGCAGTTGGTGTAGGAGAGGGCAATTTGGTTAGTCACAACACCTTACATCATTCCTCTGGTGACTCTTGGAGCAAACTTCTGAAATCTATTTGGTTATTTTGAATCAGCATCTTTGATCAGTTGATAGAAAGGTGGATTATTCAGCTCCATTCATGCAAGACTTCCAACAATTAATTATCACAGCAATAATTAGAAAAATCTTCATCAAAAGGAGAGCTGTTTGCCAAAAAATATCTTCTAAATCTATTTTTCTGTCATGAAATCTGGGCCTGCAGAGAGCACAAAGTGGTGGACTGTTTTCTCCGCTGCTTGGTTTTGGTCTCATTTGTTGTGGAATGACATTCTTAACTTCAACCAAAATCACGATGGATGAAACATTTCGCAGATTACATCCAGATGATCTCCATGTAATTATTTTCTTTCTTTTTTTTTTAACGGACGTTCTTGTGTAACGACAGCTCCATCTGCAGATTTGCAAAGCGATACATTGTGGTAAAAACACTTCAGATTCATCTAAGCTAGATATTTGACCTTGCTTTTAGGACAAGCCTCATCGGAATCCATGCTTATTGAAAACCCACACAGCACGCTGTGATAATAAAGAGTCTTTGAACGTCCTGAACGTTTGAATGATTTTCAAAACGCAGCTGGATCTGTTCGCCTGAAGAGATCCAAGTTGGAAAATAAGCTAAGATGCTTGGTAAACAAAAATGGAATTAAACTAACCCTTCTATTTTCCTTTAAAGAACATGTCACATTTCAGTGAATGATGTTTCATGATATCATTCTCAGTTGAACACGACAGATCTACCATTTTATGAGATAAAGGGTAAATACTCATCTGTGTTTTATTGTGTGCGAGTCTGCACGTGCTTTTTTAAGCGAAAACGGGAAAAATAGGCTGATGAGAAGACACTGTGTCTGGCATCGGAAGGACAAATGTAACTCAGGGACTGTGACAGAAAAAGAGATCGGTTAGAAGAAAGAAATCTGCAGTGGGGTCCGTCACGGTGGTGGCTGCGTGGGGATCAGCTGGTCGGACTTCACACGCGCACACACACAGACACAGGGGCTGTTAGCTCCCTGGTGAGTATGCGTGCACCTGTGTGTGTTTGTGTCATGGCTTTCTAGGTCAAGTAGATCCCAGAAAACGAGTGACTTACTCCGTCTGTCACTGATGCTGTATTCTTCCTCTCAGGGCCCTACCCCCACCACACACACACACACATATGTCACATTATTTCCTGACTCTCTTGTCTGTTCCTTGTGTAGCTAATGAATTAAAATGGTGCAGACTGAGACATGATACTCAGCTGATGTTCCCCCCAACCTCTCCAGCAACACACACACACTTATTCTTTCTTAATCTGGGTCAGGAGTGTCGGTCTTGGTCACCCCTGGAGGAGCACTACAGTTGAAGGGGGCAAAGTGGCAGCAGAGAGTTTTTGGCTCCTAATGACCTAAATAATGGCCTTTATCCTCATGATGAAGCTTTGACACCAGTCACATTCAAAGAAACACTTTGGAAGCCACTATTTAAAGATATCTATTTAAAAAAAGCGAGAATCTACTATCATCTAAAAACCCAACAGATTAAATGTAATGTTATACATTTCTAGACTTTCATTTCCCTCTCTGACCATTTTCCCTTTTAGTTTTTACTGCGTCTGTTTCATATAAAATGAAAGCGAAATTAGCTCAAAATCCTTGTTGTGATTCCTGGGAATAAAAGAAACAAAGGCACGAGTCGCCCTCATAGGCAGTAAAACAAGCAGGAAATTCTCCCCTGTTCAACCACGCTTGGTCTCTGTATTGTACTACGGACATTTCCTGCTGACATTCCCTGGTTACTCTGTAATTACTGAAAATATCCTTCCTCTGCTGAGTTTGAGCCATTCAAGAAAGTCTAAAAAAGCTCCTTCCTCTGGTTGCTCAAAAAGGCCAAAAATGGAGGAAAAAAAAATACAATGAATGCAAGTTCTCAGAAACCTAGTTCAATTTTAAACCCATATAAGTTCAGTTATTTTGTTTTTTTTTTTTTTCCTAAAAACTAAATAAAATAAATTAATTGCTACAGAATGAACTGGTTGGTTTGATGGTTTATCTTTGCAGAGTTGCACAGTATTTATATTGTAAAAACACGGTACAGTACAGTATTTTATTCATTTTTTTAACTCTTCCACTTATTGTTACTTTCATACACATTTTAAGGTCCACATCTTTGTGACCACTTTTGCTATAGTATTTTACAATAAAGGGATTTTCTATTCTATTTATATATATGTTTTTTTTTTTAGTCAACACATAATTCTAGATCGGAACATATGAAACCAGATTTTAAACTGGTTATTTTACCATTGGCAGGCAAATATTTATGTGAAACAAAAAAATCTCAGGCAGTCAAGCGATTCCACTTAGAGCTTCCTCTTCTCCCCAGGAATACTTAGAGAATCCTCCTGTAGAAATGTGTGACCGCTAGGATTTAAGGGCAAAATTTGAGACCTTAAGGACTGAAAGTTGCACTCAGAGCATCAGTTTTCCGCCGTACTTCCGGGGCCGCATGAGCAGTCAGCCTGTTCCAACGGCTCCCCGCTCAATCTGTTTTATTCACACGGCAGCTAGAAAGCTACAGATAAACCCAATTAAATTTGTTCTTTTAACATTTTCCCAGGGTTTACAGCCACATTATAAAGAGATGTGAATTAAACTGTAATCTTATGATTATGAATATTTTACCTTTAATTTGTATGTAAAAAAAACTGACACTATAGCAGTTACCTTTAAACATCCTTTTTTTGAAGATGCCAAGCTATTTTCAGTTTTAAAAACCACATGACACCTACAGCATTCTGAGTTTGGCTAGGGAACACCCACACATCACTGAATTCAAAAAGGCAGGAAACTTTTGCCATGTGAAGATCACTTTCTAACTTTCGTAAAAGTGGTATGCAGTGACTTTTTTTTACCCCTCTGTAGCTTCACTCAGCTGCTGTTATCTGTGTTTATCGATGCTTCCTTTTCTGGACTGGGATTCATCTGAGCTACCTTAGCTTTACAGTCTCCCTCTATTTTCTCTATAGACTTACGCCTCCCCGGGTCATTATTTGTTAAAACTCATCTCTTTCATACACAAAGCCACTGCTGCAGCTGGTGCTGACATTATCTCTGTCAACCTCTTTGCTTTTCAACCCAGCATCTGAGTATTGATAAACTCCATATCCAAAGGTCCAATGCAAATCTATAGACAAGGTTAAAGGTGAGAAACAACTAGTAAAGATTCAGGCCCCTTTAACAGAGTTTATAAGCAAAGGCGGTTGGTGTTTTATACCTCTGACAGATTGTTTGCCGTCCTAAACTGCTCTATTTCTTAAAGTCTATACTGCTCTAACAATGAAGGTCAGCAAACTTTTTTGTTATATTTAAAAATGTTTTACATAAAACTTGATTAGCTTCATTTGTTTTCATGAGTGTGAAAATAATTGGTGTTTCTATCAGCATAAGATAGAACATTACAAATAAACTGACCCTAACGTGCAAAAGGAAGATAAAAAAAGATTGAAAAAAATTATCTTTCTCCTTTCCAATAGTTCCTTTTAAACATCTTTTAAAATCGTATTAAAACTTATATTTTGCTTAATCAAATTCTCGTTTTTATAACCTAAACACAATATTTAAGATTTCAAAAACATCTTCTCTTGTTGGTTATAAAAGCTACTAAAATTAAAACTGAAACGTTGTTCAAATCTAGCGGGTCAGTTATCTTACAGTATCTTTCTAATCAAATAGAAGATTTTTTAAACATATAAATAAATAAAGCTTTATGTAAAAGGGGAAAAAAAGCCAGCTCTTAATCTACTATTATTCAGTGTGCAACTAAGCAAAATTTTACTCTGCTGTGTTGTATGTTTTTGGATCAGAATTGAAGTATATACTAAATGAAATATATTGAATGAGCTGGCATGATTGGAGCTGAATTCCACATTTCTGCTTATTTCTGATTAAAGAAAATCAATCGGTTTAGAAGTGGTGGCCTTAGGGTTAGAGCATCACATGCACTGGTTTGAATGCTACAGACAGACACTCAGGGTGCCAGAGTAAAACCCTGAACTCCAGAAGGCTGCCATGGCAACGGGTGTGTTGCAAGCACACAAAACAGCTTCACTGGAATGTGCAAAGTGGCAAAAAAAGGAGATTATTGTAAATCATTAAATAGATAATGATCTGAAAGTGCCTTGTGATGCCATGTGTTGTACTAAAGCAAATTTTTATAAAATGAAATTAAGCTTTCCTATATTTTATTATAAATGAGGAAAAGATGGATGCACAGTGAAGGCATCCAGGCAGATGACCTCAACATAGCGCTCACAGATAAGGGGAAGAACTTCAAACACAGCAGATAAGCTTCACTGTGAAGGACACAGAGCACCTCCTCAGGTCAAAACAGGAGATAGGCACGACAAGGCCCACTTTGTACGGGCCAAGCGAGAATCTATGTCTCTGGTTTGTATTCACAGAAGCTGGAAGATCTTCCCCTAAGTGTATGCTGAGTGCCAGGGGAGAAGGATAAGAGCTTTAAAGGTTTCTGACTGATGGAAACTCACCTTTATCTAATCAGTTCTAAGACTGTCAACAGTGGCATTTTGTAACTGAATGGGATTCAGCCTAACGTGACAGACAAGCTATGATAACGTTAGAGGTCATTCAATGAGTGTGTGCGCACATTCTCATCAGGACAGCCTCATAATGACTGTTTAACAACTGGAGTAGTGCTCACCTGTGTCAACGTGTTGAGTGGGTTAATTATTGGCCTCCAGACGTCTGCAATCCTCAGAGAGACAAAGAGATTACAGAAGACAAACCGAGGAGGAGATAAACAGAGAAGCTACCTCTCAGGCTGACAGGCTTGTCACCAGGAACATTGGTGCTACCATCCACACTCTTTTAAAAAGAGTTTAAGCAATGCCAGATGTGTTACCCTGTTGTTGGGGAGGCAGATGATTACCCCCTCCCCTACCAACAACAACACTCCACTGTTGGACTAACCTCATGGTGATTTTACCGCAGCATCTGGCAAATGTTAGGCTTCACCTGAACCTGCAGTTTATGCTGTAACCTGAGCAGGGCGCTTACAGATGCGGCTTTACTTCGGCAGGCTGTGTGTGACGGTGGATGTTCTCTTGCAAGGTTCTGCTGTCTGCTTTCGAAGAGCATTGAGAGACAATCGCTCAGTTCAGCTAGGGAACCAGAGAAGTTGGAGCGTGCTCAGCGGGGAAGCCCTTTTCACACAGGGCACAATAACCACCCAGCCCTGGAGAACACGGTGCCTGGCGAGCACACAGCGCTGACAGTGTGCCGTGCACGTGGTTCCTACAGGCCTATGTGTCTTTTTGTTAGCAAAGGAGATAAGAAGAAAAAAAAAGCAAAAACAGAGAAGATCTAAAAGACAATAATCCCACACTCTCTGCACAGCTGGCATATTTTCTGAGAAGCTATTTCCTGTAAAAATTCTGACACAGGAATAATGATGGCTTTGATTGGGCCCCAGTTAACGGGAGGCACTTCCTGTCCCTTTGTATTGGTTTCATTGTGAGACGATGGAGTGGGAGGGAGGGGGGGGGTAGGGGGGGGGGGGGGGAACGAGGCAGGGTTAGAGGGAAACAGCTGCTGGAGATGACACAGTCAAGAACATCCCTGTGACCTCCCACCCCTGCACACACACAGTCACACACTGCCACCTCTTACACGGGGAATTCAGTTCATTTTAATGGGAAATATTAACTACTGCTCCTACTTCATTTCCATGAAAACAAGTCAATTAGACTCTGTAAAAGGTCAGGCAATGGTTGTAAGCAATCAGTTTTTAAGAAAAATGATTTCAGACTCTCAGAACTTAGTACCAGGATCAAATATCAGAAAACATTTTTTTAAAGCACATTCAAGTTAGCTTTTAAACAGGTTGTTCCTTATTTCAGTGCCAAAAAGGATGGCTGCTCACCGTATCTCAGGATATTTCAGAATATTTGTGGTTCTGGTGATAAGCTAAAGTGTTTCCTGTGATTGTTCTAACACTAGAGAACACGCTGCATAGTCTCAGATGGCACCAGTTTGTCTTTTAAGAAAAGTTAAAAACAAAAACAGAAATCTAGATCTGAATGAAAGGTTTTAACAGCTGTGACGATTCTTTTTGTTGTTGCTGTGGCTTGAAAAAATGATTCAATGAAAACAACTAAAATTGAAATTAAACAAAAAAGCGTAGCCTTGCTAAGAATCGAGAACCCCTGATTTAATAAACCTTATAGCTGCATGTCTCCTTCTTTGCAAAATCACTCAAGCTCAGTACATCTTTAAGCATTGCTGGCATTGTTAAAGAAAAGCCTCCCCACAGCATGATTCTACCACCACCTTTTTATATAGTTGGCAGGGGGGGCCTGGATACATTACCAAGTGTTTGTTGTCTCTGCTATGCATGAGTTGTTCTAGACAGGGGCCAACAGGGTCATGGCTGTCTTGGCCCCGTAGTAAAGACTTAAAAATACATAAGTTTCTAACTATGATACTAGCTATCTATAGAGAGAAAGAGATAGATATATGTATGTATGTATATATATCTATATCATATCCATATCTATATATATATATATCTATATATATATATATATATATATATATATATATATATATATATATATATATATATATATTTTTATTATTATTATTTTAATAATGGCATAAAATTTAAATCATTCCATTCTGTTTTTTTTTTTATATCTCAAGCTGTATCCTGTTGAGGTTAAAGAGTGTAATGTGCTTTTTCCCCCCTCTCCTCCCCAATGTGGCTCCTATCTTTCCACAGAGATAAAGGCAGCGCTATAGGTAACTGCCTGGGACCTGGGAAGCCATAAGAATGCGCCACTGGCAGCGTTCTGCAGCATGCATGGCCTCAGTAAATCCATTCCCCCTCTCAGCCCCCCCAACCGAATGTATGTGATGTGTTGTGATGAACAGTTTGTACTGAGGCTGAAATTTCAATTGCAATGTAAATTGCAATTGACGATAAAGATTGATTGATTGATTCTTCTTCTGCTTCTGTCATATTAAGTCAGGTTTAAGTTTTTATCTATTAAATCTTATGTGTCCATTGGTGCATTTAGCTTACTTAATATTTGAAATATTGCCCTGTTTTTTTATTTTTTATCTTATTTAGTTTTTGTTGGTTTAGTGCCCCCATGAAAAAAATACTGGCCCTATCTTGGCCCCTTGAGTAAATCTGGTCTAGAACCGCCACTGCTTCTATGTTTGGATTTCTTTAATCATGCTGCCGCTCTTCCACAAAGAAAAATGTTTACATTGAACAACTGTTGATCTGTCGAAGATCCCTCCTGAGCAGTGGATGTCTACACTCCCTCCAGAATTACCGTGGGCCTTTTAACAGCTGTTTTTCCTTTACAATGCATTTGTCTGTTCCATCTGACTGTTGAACTGATTTAATTGAAGGATCTCTGTGCAACAATTGAAGTTTGTGTTTTTATTTCATTTTAAACCTTAAAGGACATGGCAGCGCCTCATGGCAGTGGCCAGGAACAGCTCTATGGAAATGTCATGAGAACTGTACAAAACGAAATTTTGTTTGTATACACTTCGTGTATGACAATAAAGTTTGTCTAAGTCTAAGTGTTTTAGAATGTAACCCTGCTTTGAACGTCTCCACAACTTTTTTCTTGATATGATTTGATATTTTCTCTTGTTATTCAGCATGGTTAATTGTGTTAATTGAGCAACGCTACTAGTCTTTTTTTTCACATCAAACTTAAATGTTATTTAAAGGTTAGGGTTTGCAACCAAGCCTGTGCTGTTTGCAAAGCTTGACTTGTTATCTGAAAAGGAAAGACTGTGGTTCACACATGAAATGCTGCAAAAGCAGCCTGATTTTTGTTTCCAGTGTTATATTGGAAAGTCTAAGAAAACCTTGGTCATTTCAGGATTTAAGATATTTATATATGCATATATGTTTTGTTTAGTTTTTTTTTAGAAATTTGTGTCTACCTGCCAAGTGTTACAATCATTCATCATTACTCTTTAAAGAAACTTGGATAATGAAAGCTTCCACATCTAATTTCTCTCAAGGATTAATTTCGTTTTTTTTTGAATGAATTTAGTTGTATTTTTGAAGCGCATTCATTTTAGCACACGCCTTTGTTGAAATGCGTGCAGAAACAGACTCTCTCTCTTTTACACACACTGGTGTTTTCTGTGTGAGCGAGATTTTCTATTAGCATTTTTTTTGTTTGTTTTTTTGCAGAGATCACAGGTTGTTCTGTTTCCTGCCATGCTGCGTGTTTCACCACAAAAGTTAACCAGCCTTCGGTTGCTCTTTGCTCTGCAGTGAAGCTGATCACTGGAAAATCATCAGCACAACAAAGACATTGCAGCTGCATGAGCACAGACACAGTTACTGTTCAGCCTGGTTTGAAATGTACTCTTTATTTGCAAAGTTACATTTATTTTTGGACAAAAAAATTGAATCTGGAATAAGAACAAAATTAATTCACTTTTTTTTTAGTTTATTGTTTAGAGTGTTCTGCTGCTTTTATGTTGGTTCTCATATTCTTGGCTCCAGCAGTGCCAGTCTCCAAAGAGAACTGATGTGAGCTCCAGATGTTGGAGTAGACTATCTGGAGACAGAGAGGGCACAGGGTGCTTGCAAGGATACTCCTTTCCCTTATGTGTAAATAATATATCACTGTTTTACAGGGTCAGCTGCTGTTTTTGGCTTTAGTTATGCTCGACATCTTTGATCAGTTATTGACTTTTAATTCTGCTTCTTAAAAACAATTGAGGGCTGTTTTTACATGAAATCTATTTGCAAACTACTTGATATTTGAGATAAAATGGCTGCAGATATTATGTATTTTAACACTTTTGGAATGGTTTGTGTAGTGATGAAAAGTTATAAAGTTATACCTAGAAAAATCCTGGTAATGTAATTGTCTAATCTCTACATCGGCTTTTTTGCCTGAATCATTGCCAGGCAACAAGCGTATATGTTCCTGGCAACAGAAAAAACATTATAGATTAACTAGCCATTCGATCAATTAATGTGATCCAGGAACAGCACAGTACCATAGATGGATGAATCTTAGATACTGAAAACAATAAAGAAATGCAAATCAATTTGATTTGACTAATTTAACATGATAATGAAAAATCTTCGTTATGCTCCAGGGTTATCTGTGGAAAACTGCAAGGATCAGTGCTAGGACCAGTTCTCTTTACTAAATATATACTCCCAATTGGTAGAATTATTAGACATTGGTGGATTCATTTCCACTGATCCTGATGATACTCAGTTATATCTGTCAATACATCCAGATTAAACTAACCCATTACATAGACTACAATTATGTCTTGAAGACATAAAAACGTGGATGACACTTAACTTTTTGCTTCTATAGGTAGACTATACAGGAGTTGCTGCAGGTTTATTAATGGTTCCTAAATTTTTTAAAGTAGAATGGGAGGCAGATCATTTAGTTATCAGGCTCCTCTCCTGGGGAACCAACTACCAGTTTTAGTCCGTGAGACAGACACCCTGTCTACTTTTATTGGTAGGCTTAAAACTTTCTTTTTTGATAAAGCTTATAGTTAGAGTGAATCATGTTATCCTGAGCTATCTCTATAGTTAAGAGCTTGGTGTGAGAGATCGTCTTCAAGTCAATCCAATCAAATAGTTTTACTTAGATAGAAAACTTGAACCAATCTGACTGTATGATGATCTTGTCGAATTGTCTCAACTGCGTTGAGATGACATGTGTTGTAATTGGTGCTATATAAATAAACTGAATTGAATTAAACTAATTTGAGAAATAATAAATCTGGATAAATATTTTAACAGTTTTAAGTTGGGATGACATGTACATTTATTCATGTTGCGCCGATGCCATTTTTGGCCCCAATACCGACACCCAATACCTAGCTGTCCGGTATTGGCCGACACAGATTCCATTGATACCAGTGTTGTGCCTGAACGCATTCATTGAACTAATTTTCCAGGATTCCAGTATTCCTTTTTAGTATGTACTGAAATGGGATTTCAAATGGAAAAAAAATATTAAAATTAAAAAAACATTTGCACCTTAAAGACTACTTTCCTGTTTTTCTTTTAATAATTCCTCATAAAAAAGACCATTCAAGCAGCACATTTTTCCTGATGTTTTTGAGAATATACTGTAGGGGTGAAAGCTGCAGCTGTTACTAGTGTGAAGTGAATGGACAGCAACAAAGCATTAAAGCAGCAACGGGGAAATGCTGTCCCCTCAATGCTAATGTAAATCCTGGTTGGATAAGGATTCAAAACTGGATATGAAGATGAAATCTGACGCACAGTTTCAGTGTTACAACTGATAAAATAATTGCTGTCTGTGGTTCTTCAGTAGGCTATGGTGTAATTGAGCAATACATGAAAAAAAAA
Organism: Cyprinodon diabolis; assembly: GCA_030533445.1. NCBI lineage: Eukaryota > Metazoa > Chordata > Actinopteri > Cyprinodontiformes > Cyprinodontidae > Cyprinodon > Cyprinodon diabolis. Next base: position 33,146,643 of record CM060080.1, on the reverse strand, counting down.
AGAACTATGAACTAGTTCATTTTTTGGAACTGTGAACTTAGTTCAAAATGTTGAATTATGAACTATGAACTGAACTAGTTAATTTTAAAATGTGTGAACTGAACTTTGAACTAGTTCACGTAGAAAGAGAACTTTCCCAACACTGATTAATACCATCTGTTTGAAATTGATGTGTGTGGGTATATATGAAGAACTGCATACTATTTGGATGTAAAATAATTGCCATCATGGCTTTGTCAAGCTGCTGCCTACCTTTGTGAAGCAGGAAAAAAAGACTAATACAAAGTGAATCCAGTATAACTTTTTATTGCCTACCTGGAATGGGTGACAATTGACTCTCAAAATGGTATTGGTGCCCTATTTGTCAGTACTCTAATATACCGACACCACCATTTTAGTGCTGGATTGAGGCCCTCTATAATATTGTATCGGTATAGGTGCAACACTGACATTTATTTAAATAAATCTATATCATCTAGCAGAATTAAAGGAAAAAAGAATAGTCACAAAACAGAGAAACTTCTCTAAACTAAAGAAAATGTATTTAGTTTGGATTAAATGTTACATAAATGTTTGAGATTAACAGCATGTCTGTTTTATATTATACGGGACTACTTAGAATCAACTGATTTCCGTAATCAGCTCTGATATGAGATCTGTGGACATTTGTTTTCCATCAATTATCAAATGCATCGACTAAAAGTCACAAAAGTTTCAAAACAGGAATGCATTAAACAACAAAAATGCACATTATTATATTTTTCTGAGAAAAAAAAATCAAAGGACATAAATAGGGAATAATTCAATTCCTTCATATTCAGTTTTATTACTGCTCATAACAGTCTCTTTTAGGATCTTTCATGCGTTATTATGTAAAAAAAAACAAAAAAAAAAAACGGAATAAGTGAGTCAAACAAACCCAAATATCAGTGCAGTCTGGAAATAAACAAACAATAAAACTTGTAAAGCCACCCTAATGGTGAAACGCCAAAACTTAAAATGTGTTTCTGTTGTTCTTTTACTATATTAACAGATTCATATGCTAGATTTATTTCCACCTGGTTTTCTTGGATGTTTTATAACATAATTAATACATAAGTCTTTGATACTGGTATCAAAAACAATACACTTCTCAGTATAAGATAAATGTCATGTAATATTTAAGCCGTATTTGACTATTCAGACAGAGACAATTACAGCAGCTCGAACTGCATCACGCTCATGTATTTCATTTAAAAAAAAGATTTGAGCTTTCTTTAGCTCCTCTTTAAACTTTCACCCTTAACGCCCCCCTTTCTTATTTTAAAAGCAAATGCTGAAGTTGCTGAGCTCATGTAATACAGGCAATTATTGATGGGTAAGAGGTCATTAGCCTCCAAAGATACCATCTCTAAATCTCTGTATCCATCCATCACTTCGGCAACAGTGTCCCCTTCCTCACATCTCGTTTCACGCTCTTCCTCCTCTCCCTAACTCTGTTAGACCTCCATGCCTTGGAGCCTCAATCTCCTGACTGGTGTTACCTCTAATTAAAAGACTTTGGTGGAGACAAACAAAGTTTGTGGATTTTTGTCCTGGTTTTCCCGCACAAATCATTGCTGCAACAGGGAAGCTGGGATGAGGCCAGCTGAACGCAGGGTCATCAACATGCATCGCTGCCCATGCATGAGAGTTAGCATATTCTAAAGCACTGATAAGACCTCTTGTGTACTTTGCAGCTAATTTGAAGTCAACTGACAAACTGACCAGGAAGTACAAAAAATGTCAATGACGGTAGGTGTTACTGATTTAGATTACAGGAAAAGATCTTATCTGGTGCAGTTCAGGTCATTTTCACAGTTTGCTGCTATAAAAATCGCTGAAACATGTTGATTTCACTAATGTCAACAAATCTTTCAGTGCTTGGTAACAGTTGGTAACAACACAGCAGGCTGGAGATGGGATGCCGTGACCTACAGGCTGCCAGTGTCAGTTTGACCTCTAGTTCCTTAAATGTTGAAACTTCAATTTTCAGTAATCAGATTTGGTTTCCGTCTAAGAATAGATTGCCAAAATTATTTGTGGTGGGCCAGTAACAAGAGAGCTCACACATGCAAATGTATACATAAAGGTCATACTGGGTAAGATATTTGGAAATAGCACACTAAATCCACTTTGCTTTAATTAGAGCTCTAATGAGAACATCAGCTTGTAACACATTAGTCTGGTCATTTCTTTGTAATTAAGTCGTACAGCTTCCTCTGCTGGATATCGCTCTGTTGCTATGAGAGGCTCGGGTCAAGAGTTTAGGCTCTCGCATTGCTTTGTGGATACAACAGTTTAGCTTTTTCCACAGAAGGGGCCTTAGCTGCAAGTGAAAATAATCTAAAACAGTGGTGTCCAATATCCGACCCTGAGGCCGTTTTAACCCTCAGATGATTGTTTTTGGCCTCTGACAGCAATTCAACAACGGTATAAATTTTCTGGCCTCCTAGAAATGATAGAAACATTTACAAATCTGAGGGCAAAACTTCTACTGACAAAAAAATTAAATAAAAAATGCAGCAAAACACAAAATATTAACATTATTTTGCTTACATTTCATTTACAAAGTAAACAAGACATTAATTCAACATGTTTGGTAAAGAACACATCTACCAACATCTGTTCATATTCAAGAGCTTTTCTGTATTTGATCTACAAAGATTTATGGATTTGTTTTCTTCATAGCTTGTTTTATTAGATTATGCATGTTTAGCCTATCATTAAGTGGATAAACATAAGAAAGTTCACTACTAAGTTACTATGTGCTTCCAGTTGAGAATAAAAATCTAATTTTTGTGGCCCTCAAGTAATTTCAACTAGTCAAAAAAATTCTGGATTAGCGATCCAGGAAAATGACAAGTAAAAATTATAGTTTGTGTGTTTTAAAGTAATATAATGTATATATGGTTATATGGTTTGTTATTTTAGCAGATTTATAACCCTTTAAAAAATGTAACCTAAAATGTTGTCAAAGTCATTCACAGTATTCCTCGAAGCCTCCAGGATTTCTGTAAAGATACAGAGCAAAGGATAGTTTTAAAGTATAAAGAAAATATACATTGTTTTCTAAATTCTGATGCCTGCATACTCTGATACCCCTAAATAAAATCCATATAAACCAACTGAATTTCAGAAGATATGAAGACCCAAGAGCTTTAATGAACAAACAGTATGATGAGGTGATCTGACAGGACTGGTGAGGAGAGCGTGAGTCAGAGAAGCAGCCAAGGGGCCACTGACTCTGGAGGAGCTGCAGAGATCCGCATCTCAAGTGGAAAGATCTCATAACAGGAAAAACTATTTGTCATACACTAAAAAAATCTGATCTTCATCAAGAAATAAATGAAAGATGTTCAAAGTGAAAGCCAAAAGTGGAAGAAGGAAGCTCTTTTGATGAGATCAAAAGTTAAGTACAAATATGAAATGCTTTGCTTACCATCACTGCACATACTAATGGTGTGTTAGCCCTGAAAATATCATTTATACTTGCAGTGAAGTTCTGTAAAGTCCTCAATCAAAAGGATCTGGCTAGTTTTAGTTCAATCAGACCTGTGAACCTTTTTATGACATGTTTTGTTTTTTTAGTGAGGCGTATAAAAAGAGCAAAAAGAGTTTAATAATTCAGGCTTTACAGATTTGTATTAGTAACTTTTTTTGAAAATCATCTATTATTTTCGTCACACTTTACACCATTTGGTCTTCCACATGAAATTCCAATAAAACCCACAGGAGTGCATGGTTTTAATGTGATGAAATGTGAAAAATAATGAGTTTGTAATGTTTCTACCAACAGCACATATTTCAAAATCTGGCAAATTGACTCCAAACCATTTTCACTGTTTATAAAAGGCAACACACACACTCTGACATCTGGCTGCTGCTGCCAAGTGCAACCGTTTTTTAACCAGACCACAGTGATGTAATGGCTCTATGCGATCAGCACTGATTGGAACTCATTTTAGTCCATATGCTTTTTTTCAGTGAGGTGCTTGAAAGAGTAAGCATCAATTTCTTTTTTCTTCACTTGAACTTCCAACCAGTTTTAACATCTGGACAGAAGGAGACATGATTGTTTTGACTGACTTTTAATTCATTTTTGTGGCTAAATTTGATTGCCCGACTATTCTGTGATTGAGTCAAGGCATTGTTGTATTCCCTTGTTGATGCACTAAATTGTCATTTTATAACTTATTATATTGCATGTATTCAGGTTATCATTCAAGTTTGTAAAAAAAGAGAGAAATCTTTAAGAGTGAAATACATTTTCACTGCACTGTGCAGGAACACCCTATCAGAATCAGAAAACTAAAAAAACTCCACAATTCAATAGTAGAAAACTATAGCATGCAATTGTAAATATTATGTGCACTTAAATAGGGGCAGTGTGGATTCTCTGCATTCTTTTACCATCTGGATTGAGAGGTCAGGAGTTGCAATCGTGTTGACAAAAACATCTGTAAGATGTGTCTGGATGCATATCAGCGTACCATGATCTTGATACCCTTGTGCTCCTCTTTCCTCTGTTGCTGCTTTCTGTGGTTTGACCTTTGACTCGGCCATTTGGCTTTTCCACTGCTCAGGGCTCGCTGGTCATCCAGCTGCGAAACAGTCTCTCTGAACTCACCAGCACATCTGTTCTCTTAATGAGTCCTGAAGAAGAACGGTGGCCTTTGAATTAAACTTAAATTAAAATCTAATTAAACACACTTGTTTGTTTTCCTATTGCGATGCTTCTTTAGCAGTTTCCTCTTGTACTACTGGCCTATTTCTTTCTGGCTTTCAGTCTGCAAGGGGAAATCTCCATAGTTTCCCTTCAGATTCTTTGCTCCCTCTGCAGAGATTCAGAGGAACTGCAATTTTGTAGATGTAGCTTGATTTAACTTACTTGATACAAGGAAAAAATCAATCATTTCCTTATGCACATTGCAGTTTTAGTTTTTTTTTTACAAAATGAATAATTAATTGTGAATCCCTGCCGGCTGAAAATGCTTTATTTTCTAGTTAAATTATGTCTTTCTATCCATATACTAGTGTAATAATGTCACGCTTCATTCATTTTATGTCACGCTTATCCCAAGCGGGATCGCCAGGAGACAGGGGAGACCCTGGACATGTCGCCAGTCCATCCCATGGCTGTATTTGATGTATAAAAGTTAATTCATTTAAGTGACATAATTCATTAATTCAAATTTAAGTTGATTATAGAGTGGCAGAGATTTTAAAGCTTTTATTTATTTTAATCATAATAATCTCCTGATTACATCTGATTTAGGATGACAGTGTTTCTTTAGACGAATAAAAAACAATTTCGAATAGAAAAAAAAGTGTAATACTACATTAAAGGATGTTATTTTTATGAGCTTCTTATGACTTGGCAATAGAGGCTCATCAGATTAGGTGTTCTCATTAATAAATACACCTGTGCATAAATAGACATGTATGATTTGGTGTTGTGTGAGATGATACAGAGGAAAATCAAATATTTTAGACCCTATTCATAAAAATATAGGAGTCAATTTCAGAATTGGTTAAAAGTGTGAAAGGCTTTGTGTCAAAATCATGTCCCAGCTTTAAAACCCTCCAATTTCTCCCACCACCCTTCATTCTTTTTGAACTTGTCGGGTCCCCACTACAGCACACAGGGCCCCAGTTTTTGATTTCCTCCCATCCCTCCTTTTTTTCTCTCCTTCCTCTATCTCTCTCTCTCTCTGTCTCCCCCCTGCTAGGATCCCCACAGCTGCGTGGACCAGGTGCGTTCCGCCCCGACACACTCACACATACACACAACGAGCAAATCGACACACATGCACACACACACCAACACACACCCTTACACTCGCCAACGGACGCAGCAGGAAATGCCTAATACCAGTTTTAGAATGATGCCACTATGCCAGCTTGACAGGGAGGCTGCAGGATCTGTCACAAGAGAAGGCGACAAAGACCAAGTGAGAAAGTGAGACAGATGGAGAGTAGTGTCTCGCCAAACACTGGGAAACTCAAGGAATACGATTAAATATTTGAGTACTTTTAAGTCCAATGACTCTGTAACATGTTCACCGTTTTACTCTGTATCCCAAAAGGTGTTCACATGAGGACAGTTTCTCTTCTGTCCAGCATCCTTCAGCTCTAGCGGCTCGGCCAGAGTACATTCAGCTACATGTATCTCCTGAGACCAATACCAAAAGGGACGTCTGTGCGCGTAAGTGTCTGTCTGAAGCAGGCCACGCATGTGTGACTTTATGTGTGGGTGGATGTACGTGTGTTTTACAAAAAAAAAAAAAAGTACCAGTTATTTTGGTCTGTGGCTCACCACAGCTCACACTCTCCTCTCTTTTGTACTGAGCTCACACGGCCCTGAGAGCATAAAGGGGAAAAGTATGTGAAAGAAAGAAGTCAATGAACAGGGCCAAGAGAGAACCCAATACTTAAAAGAGATAAAGAGCAGCTGAAGGACGGGGCAAATTTTCAATCAAGATTTCAAACAAATCTAAATTGGTCCCATTCATGCTTTATCCCCTTTATTTGTTGTCTTTTAACCCTCAGGGACATTTCTTTGTGATTTTAAATATTAGGTTGAGGTGTTGGTGCAAAGGGACAGGTTTTGTTTAGTGGGATTTATTTGAATGTTTTACAATTATTCCAAGTCTTTCATTTGATATGTATTAGATATATTGAAATTCTGCCATTGGCGCTGCAGAGTATTATTATTGTTAGCGATATTCCAACTCTTTTGGCAATCAGGCTCTTAAAGAACAAGACTCAAAAAGGTCTGGGACGTATATTTTGGCTAAAAAAAGTAACTTCGTCTTAATTTTGGTCCAAAATATTCGTGCTCTACATCCCAGGAACGCCTTTTGATCGGAGAAAGTGAGCGTGATGTTTCTTGGGCATCTATGGTCAAGGTGGGCGCTTTCTTTAATCATAAAACAATACAAGGACCAATTGTTTTTCAGGGACAGGAAAGCGCTGTTGAATTCATGAGGTTTACAAAGACATGCATGAAACAAGATAAAACCACTTTAGACAGGATTTTGGTGAAGCCTTAATACATTATAACATCGTTAAAAGATCAAGTTGAGGTCACTCTAATTTTTTTCTTTTTCTTTTTAACAGTGTCCTGTCTGGTGATGTGGCAATAAGAATAATTGTCTTCATGCCAAAAAGAGCCCAAAAGATTTTGCTTTCACAAGTGCATAAAATGTATGCATATAAATTACTTTATTATAATTATGCAGGGAGTTTTACAGATTATATGAAGACTGCAATGTAGGTCGACGTCACTTAACTTTTAAACTCAGTATACAGTAGGTCTGATTTCTGATACATGAGATTGCTACCGTAGTCCTTCAAATATGATTAATTATTACATTTCACAAACTACAATATTTCTCATATTAATTATTTCAATTCTAATTAAAGTTTTGTAAAGAAAAAAAACATAAAGAGAATACTCAGTCCCCATTGAAATCATCATAAATCATCATCATAAATCATCATATTAAAGTCTTACTTCTTGCTTAAAGTCTTGCTTCTGACTGCTGTGAGACGTATTTATTTATTTAAACTTGTGTTCACTGGGGGAAACAGTCTTTAAAAGTTTGGTCTCAGTTGATGGAAAAACAACACTTACGCCAATACACACGTTTTAAATGCTGATGCCCAATGATATGAAATTCTCACATGATGTTAGATCTACAAAGCTTAAATCCTGCAAATTCTTATAATCAAATTTCTGGAGTCATAGTCTCCTAAAACTAAACACATCTAACAAAAAACTTACCCAGTTAATAAATAACTGCATCTTTGTCTTTGCTTAATATAGTTGAAATAACAGAAGGAAACCAAACTATGAGGAAAATAAAATGATCAACATATTTCAATCTCTAGAGACAAATAGAGAGCAACATTTTATTATGTTTAAATCAGCTTTTCATTCAAATAACCAGGATATTTATTACTGTAAGATAAAGAAAAGCTCCTAAGGTACGGCTCAGATAATAGAGCTATAATATCAGCACTAACCAAATCAGGCTCATAACGCCTGAAGCATGAATCCTTCCTATTCAAATTGAAGGATTTTTATTACATCTTTATTACATTTTAAAAGAGAATTAAGAGGATTTTGGGGACCGTTTCATAAAAAAATTAACTTCCCAAATGGTTATTAATTAATACTGTCAGTAATTTTTAAACTTATCCACATTTTAGATCCAAGTATTGAACAGCTATTGTGCAAGAGCAGGAGGAAAGATCATCAGTGTCTTTAATACCATTGTCCAAATTGCAAGTATTTTTTTTAATCTTCTAGTTTATTATCTGTGCCTTACATTGAAAATTTTTTCTTACATATTTAGCATAATGGAGTTTTGTAAATATATTAGGTTACTGATTGTTATCAAAATACAATGATGAAGATGTAAAAAATACGTTAAAAATGTAATAAAAGATTGAAATATGAAAGGATAACAACAAAATAAGTTTTTGAAAATGTCTGAATGTTTAAAAATGATGAAATGTGTTAAATGTTGTAGCCATAGTTTACTAGAGTCACAAAATATCAATGATGTTTCCCTCTTGAATTATGTGTTCGGTCCCAGATCTGCTATCTGAAATATTACTGAATATAAAATATGTGTCTGAGCTTCTTAAAACAAGCAGAAGTTTAAAATGATGTTTAATAGCTTTATTTAGGGATGAGGTTAATATCCAAGGTGGATTTCAGAATGTTTGGGCTTATACATTCATTAAATGTGTATAAATTGATTTGATTTGATCCTGCAGAATTAAAAAAGGGCTATGTTTGATTAGAATTTTTTTTTTCTCTGCCTTTCCATGGCCCCTGGAGGTTTGCTGGGCTGGCTGGGGCCCAGAAATGCTGCAATGGGCTTTGGTGGGCATCCCTGCTCCCTCTGTGTTCCAGCTGCATGTTTGGGGCTCTGAGGGGGTCACCTTTGGTTGGTGTCGGCTAGTCTTGCTGCAGGAGTGGTGGTTCCCAGGCTTGGCCTGCCCGTCTGGGTGGGGTTCTCGCTGTGTGCCTCTCAGGCCTGCAGGCTGCTGCTCGCTGGTGACCTACTTCTGTGCAGTGCATATGACCGCCCTCAGGTCATGCTTTGTGTCTGGCTCCCTGCAGCCTTTCAGAGCTGAGTTTATCTATCTCTTACTGCTCTTAGATGGCAGGAATCAGGGATTTGATGATGTCCTCACTACAATTAGAAATATACACCTCCAAACACACACTGAGTAAAACATAAACTTGCCTTATTCTACAGAGATGCTCACACACCCACACTGAAAAAAACGATGCAACCACTTTTGGCATTTACTTAAAGGCGAACACCATTTTTTTTTTTACATTGGGCCCTTGATTTTACGTTATTACATCATGTTCTACTCACCCATATAAGTTTTGTGTCATTTGGAGCTGTTCTGAAGATATTCCGTTAGGGTATATCCAAGTAACGTCTTTCTATGGGCAACGAGTTGAAGGCACAAAATAAACTGTTCATAATCTGTCATTAGATAAATCATTAGACTTTACTTGGATATAACAAAACCAAGTATCTTCGGAACAGCTCCAAATGACACCAAACTTATATGGGTGAGTAGAACATGATGTAATAACGTAAAATCAAGGGCCCAATGTAAAAAAAAAATGGTGTTCCCCTTTAAGCCTATTTAGTTACTTTAACACACATATGTCAGAGTCAAGGCCCGCGGGCCAGATCCGGCCCGCGAGAAGGTTTTTTACGGCCCCTGGGATGATCTTGATTTATTATTAGAACCGGCCCGCAGACCGCAGCAAGCCGGCAGCCCGCAGATCTTTTACACGCACCAATACTACATTTCCAACAATGCAACGGTGAGGCACAGCAGTCGTCAGCATAACTGTAAAATTAACTTTCAGATACCTGTCAAAAATGCTCAGCTCAGAGCCTTACCCCGAACATTGATGAACTTGTGGAAAAGATGGGACACCACCAAGTATCACCCTCAACCTCAAACAAGTGAACATTACTGTGCAATCACATATTTAGAGTTTTTACTCAGGTCAGGTTTAAAAGTTAAAGTTTAATATTTGTTTTCACTGCATGTTACTTCTCATTGAGGAAAGTTGTTTTTGATTAATAGATTTTTGCACTTTATTGTATTTAAATCCAATTATATTTTAAAAATATTTCAGTTGAGTGGATGATAGAAAATTACTATTATTTTTTTCTTTGAAGTAAATTTAGACTACTTTTGCTAAAATAGAAAATATAGGCTACTGATGGTGCCTTGAATAATACAGGTTTGTTTCATTTAATGTTCATGTTATGGGGATTTTTATATAAAGGAAATTTGTCTTTTGTGTCTGTTGAAAATTAAAGATTACTGACAGAGCCATAAGAAAAAATTGCTTTATTTATCTGATCATATTGGAATATATTTGTTAGGTTTTCAGTAGGTTCAATTAGGTTCACTAGACTATATGCGTCATTTAAAAATTTTTTAATGAACATTCGATCATTCCGGCCCTCGGCTTGTAGCTAAATTTTTTATTTGGCCCTCCGTCCATTTGACTTTGACACCCCTGATTTAACACAATTGTTTCATGTCCTACCCTACCTCAACACAGATACTTAGAAGCTTGAACATGACACTAACAGGTTACTCTCTTATTCATGCTTCCGTCCTGCTTTGATGCTGAACTGAATCAGGATCAGTTAACAGAATCAGGATATCATATGTTCAGACATCCTGTATGTAGAGCAGAACTGCCCTGACAACTGTAGGCAAACTTCTCTATTCTGTATGCCTTAAACGGCACAAGACACCCACCTTGATATAAAAATTTTTTATTGAATAATCTCTTAATTCTATTTCAAAAACTTACAATTTTACATTTCTATGTTTTGACAAGAAGCTTTATTGTCTTGCGTTGTGTTTAAGACCCCATCTGAACACACTTTGTTATAGATCTGGTGAACTGTAAAGTGCCTTGACATGACATGTCTTGTGAATTGGTGCTATATAAATTGAAACTGAATTGAATTCAATAGATCAAGCCTATAAATGCTGCAGCAGTTAGATTATGAGTAGCTGTATATTATCAGCCATAAGAAACCTACTAGAAGGTAGGTAGGAGGTGCAGTCTGAAGCCGTTGCATAGGACTGATCAACTCTAAAAACTGGCATTTAATGGTTGATTACATCAGAAACAGATAGATTACTACATGATTCTATATGTACAACTTTAAAGCTCATCTTCGAGGATGCACGAAGAACAATCAGACCCACGAACAATAAAGATTTCCTCCATTTTTTACACTAGAAAACTGGTACTCGAGGCACAATGACCACATGATGTTACTAATACACCAATCCCTTGGAAGAGTTCTGCTACACAATAAACACAATTCCTGCTCTTCTCTTTAGATGTGGTTCAAAAACATACTTTTCTCAACACGTTTCCCACGTAAAATGTCAAGTTTTCACAATGAACACATTGTTTTTCAAAATTTTAAAAGCATGAATGTAAAGCATGAATGTAAAACTATGTGACATCTGTCACGTAGTTTTACATTCAGCACTCAAGTTTGACCAGAAAATGGCGACAGGTGATTTTTGTGAAATGGAGGCAAATTTTGTAGTGCATAAAAGAAAGAAAGCATAGTGTGTTTATTGTTTACTGTAACCACATGCATAATCTATTTCAGGGTTTTTGTGTACCACCTTGTATAACTTTGTTCTTTCATGATAAAATTTAGTTTTATCATGCAATAAAATTTTATAAGATATACCGTATAGTTAGTTCTGAGTTTGAGTAAATAAAAAGATGATGTAAAAAATTTTTCTAACACACTTATGTTCTATCTGGACCAAGTATAAAGAGAAAAAGAACATAGTCATGACTTGTGATTTCCATTCATCAGTGTTTAATACTGAGCTCATCTGTGTTCAAATTGTTCTTATAAATTTTTGATGGTTTGCATTAGTCATTTGCAAAACAAAATCAGCTCTGAAAGGAATTCATATCGTTTGGAAAACAAAGTTATATTTTGTAGGAGAATTGAAGGGTTTTTGTGTGTAGATTTCTGAGAATATGGGGCACATTTTCTAAGAATGTTCTTAAATGTTCAAAAAAAAACTTTAATAACCTGTGAGTATTTGTTTACTCAATATACGTTTATCTAATAGATAATGATGACCTTTCAATTTACTTTCAATGCACATTTCACTGACCTCTTCAAGGTGAAGATGAATTACAGGTTGTAATGAAAATGGTTGTCGTTAACTAAATATATTTTAACAGACAATGTGAATGATCACCCAACATCCTGATATTTTATCTAATGGGTTCAAATGTGCTTAGATAATAGCCTTATTTTGGCTGATGAGTTAACATTTTCAAACTATTGCATGTTACAATCTCCTTTGGTAAAAAGCTCCAGGTACTCATTGCAACACAAGAGAAAGGCGTTTGATTTAAAGAGGTCCTACACTTTGGGAGGATGGATAGTTATGTTCTCTTTGGCTTTAAGACCTGTTTATTTTGCTTCGTTAAGTGTTATATCAGCCTGCTGAAAACATGCCTCATATTCTCTAAACCCTACTCGCAATTCAAGAAACACAAATACAATATTTTTTATCTATTTATTCTTCTGCACAATCCAATTTTACTTTCAAACAAAATGAATTCCTCTATGAATGCTAAAAACATGAAATAAACAAAGATTTATAAGAGCCAATTATTTCAGTGTAAAAAAACTAGGATGAATGGAAACATAAATCAAGACTTTTTCCTTCAGTGTTAGACTTGCTGCAGACAGAATTTAACAGTGTAGCAAAATATTGACAATAATTTAACTGCTCAGTATTTTTTATTTTTCCCTTAAAGAAATCACATTCAACCAACACAAAAACATACAAGTAAGCTGAAATTCTCTGTAAATTTTATCACTGCAAAAACAACAAAAAACCAACCAAACCATGATGCATCCCTACATGTATTCCAATGTTGGCCTCTATTGCAGCAAAACAGAAGGTCTTACCTGCTGCCTTTTTCTGCTCCAGCTCGTATATCTAATGGTGTTTGCCCATGCGAGAAAAATATACAGTCAAGCAAATTACATTTAGTGCATTCTTTGTAAAAACTGGATTTTTCCTGATTAAAATTTTGCTAAATGCATCAGAATTGTGTCTGGTGTTTTAGAAATAGATCTAAAAAGACCAAAAAAATGTGTTTATAGTTCAGCAGAACTGGTTGAAGGGGGGGGGGGGGGGGCATTGTGCCTCATGTGCTAATGCTTGTGTGTAAACAGTCGATGCTGTGACTTCCTCACATTTAACACCTGTCTCTTTATTTTACCTCGACTTTATGTAACAGACACATGCAAAGTATTGCTAAAATGTGAATGAGAAGAAAAACGACTTAGGATTTAAAGGTACAGTGTGTAATCATTACAGGGATTTACTGACATAAATATAATATATTATCTATATGTATGTTATTTATTATTATTACCTATGAACAAAAAGTCCCACTCTTTATGTTTTTCTTGCTTTAAAAATTGCTATGTATAATTACACAGGAGTGAGTTTTGCAAAAAATCAAAATCTAGATAAGTCATTTTTTTCTTTAAAGAAGTGCAGTTCTTGAATTTAGAAGGTAAAAGAAACCTTTTGCCAATGAAACAAGACGATTTACATTTAAAATAAGAATACAGGATTGCATTGTCTTATTTCAAGTGCTTTTTATGTAGATATCTTATTTTTAAAGTAAAAATAGTCCTTCCATTGGCAGATCATCTAATTTACCTACTCAATCTCAAGCTACAGTGTGTAATAATTACAGGGATATACAGTCAGAAATGTAATATTTTATACATAACTATGTTATTTATCATCATCTACGAGCTCAGCGTCTTAACCTTAATATTTGCGTTGCCTTAGAAATCGTTATTTATAATTACATAGGAGCGGGTCTCGCAGCCATGGAGGCAGACATCTTTGCGCTACGGCAGCGCAGAGCCAACAAACTAGCGATTGCGAGATCGCCCATTACGCTCGAAATTAACTACGGCAAGTTGAGAGAGATGAACTGAGACGGTACTGAAATCTATACCCTACACAGACTAATGAAATACTATCTGTAAAATTATCTATGTAAACAAACCTCATCACTTGAGAAGGTAGGTGATGCGGACGTCGTGGAAGACATTTTGTCCCGTAACGCTCGCCGTACTGTTCGGGGGGGAGAAGCGGTGGGGGGGAGATGTTCATGTTTCTGCGGTCTGCAGTCTGGACGTTAGATGTCGCTGAAAATTACACACTGTAGCTTTAATGGTAAATACACTTAATTTAAGACATTTTTTATAACTTCTAGATGGTTTTTGCAGTGTACAGCTAACAAACTAGTGAAAGTAGAGATCCCCATTACACTGGAATGGGACTGAAGCAAGTTAGGCTTATATGCAATCCATTTTTTTTATCTTGCATCTTTCTTCTGCACCCGGTCCATGTTTGTTTTGGTCAGAGTGCCCAAAACTGGGGGACGACTCACCTGCACAACAGAGGTAAGGGGAGATGGCTTCATGTCGTTGCAGTGTGCATGTTTAACAATTAAAGACTCTAAAAATCTGTGGTAAATTTGGCATCTAAACAACATCCAGCGTTCAGATGCAACCAAATTAGGAAACAGAGTCCAATGGTGAAAAAATGTATCTTAATTAAAATCCAGCTGACCTCATAGGTTTGTTGAAAACATTAGAGAACAAACAGCATCATGGAGATGAAACCCAGCAGACAGACCAAGGACAAAGTCTGGGAGAAGTTTAAAAAGGCTCTTTTACCCCAAGCTTTGAACATCTTTTGAAAACAGTAACACGGTTACACAAATGCAAACCTACCGAGGCAGAGAAGTTCACAGAAATGGACAACCTTGGCAAGGAAATCGTTGATGGAAATTCACACCTGAAGTAACTGTACTGTTAGTCATAATGATGTTGAAAAAAATGCTGGTTTCCGAAAAGTCATTTAGAGAAACATTGTAGTGACACCATTATGGTCTGGGATTCTTCATCAAAGATGAGGTCAGAGTTGAAAAATATTGATGGAGCTAAATTCATGGAGATCCTGGAGGAAAACCTTCCAGGCTGAAAAAGCTCCTATGTTAGAATGCCATTGTTATGGACACTGTGGCTCTAAGGAGAGAAATATCAGCCGTGCTGCTGCCATCAATGCCTTTGTTCATAGATGTTGGAGCTCAGCCGGTTTTTCAGTGTAGTCCTGTTTCTCTGACTGTGACTAACTGGATGTGTTCTCTTTCATTCTCTGACATGGGAGCTGGCTTGGAGCTCCACTTCCTGGCTGTTTGTTTCCTGGACGGGGCCCCCTGTGGAGCTGGTTTAAAGTTACCTTTTGTATCTATGCTTCTTTTGCTTTGAAAACCAAGTCGACGTCAG
Organism: Cyprinodon diabolis; assembly: GCA_030533445.1. Classification (NCBI taxonomy): domain Eukaryota; kingdom Metazoa; phylum Chordata; class Actinopteri; order Cyprinodontiformes; family Cyprinodontidae; genus Cyprinodon; species Cyprinodon diabolis. The sequence goes on along the minus strand of CM060080.1, from coordinate 33,131,173 downwards.
CACACGGGTGCTTCTACTGGAGGTTTCTTCCTGTTAAAAGGGAGTTTTTCCTCTCCACTCTCGCTACAAGCATGCTTGGTGTGAGGGGTTGCCTTGGAGTCGTGAGTCAATGCAATCAACTGGTTTTCCTTCCATTCAAAGAAAACTTTGAATCAGTTTGACTATAACATCTGGTTGAATTGTCTCTCTAAAGTGCCTTGAAATGATGTGTTGTGATTTGGTGCTATATAAATAAACTGAATAGAAAATTTAAACTGCATCCATTTATAACAATGTCCTGCTTTAATAAATAAATGATAGAGTGTTTTAGATTTTGTTACAGCAGCAGCAGAAAAGAGGCCAGATCTAAGCTTCACGTAGAGCTCAAGCTTTAGGGAAACAATATTTATTTTGAACCGACTTTGGCCCAATATAACAGCCAATCACACCTTTTAGTACTGAACATGTGTGGTGTGAAGCAGATACATACATGTCTGTGTCCAGCTTCAGCGTCATGTTAAAAAAGTCCCAGTACACAACGCTGTTACTCAGTTTCTGTTCAACTTTTTATCTTCCAGCTAGATCTTCACATGCTTAGACAAACAACAGTTGTTTCTTTATCACTAAAAATCTTCACTTCATGTTAGTAAAAAACAAATCCTGCTCTCTTACAAGCAGCTGAAGCTGGTCTTATGACTTCAAAACTAAATTAGGACTTACCTTTAACTTATTATTGGCTGGAAATACTTTATTGTATACCACAAACATGGTTATTAAGAATGCACAATGTTTAAAATATTTAAGCCTTTTTATTGATAATTTTTCTGAATTAATCACGTTCTCCAACTTTATTTGAAATCCTAAGTTAGTGATCAAACATAATTAAAAGGTGCATTAATTTAAATCATGCAGAAAAATGTGAAAACAGCCATTTGGAGGTAACTTTCAGAGGTCAGTGGGAACAATGGTGCAACAAACCCACTGGTTAGCTGCAGCATTAATGCAGCCCACAAATGACGTCTCCCCATCACTTTGTGTTCGAAACTTAGAAAGACTGCCACACATAAGCAGTCGATGGATACCCAATCATACACCCTGCTCACACCTCAGTGTGGCCACACTCTCACCTCAAACCTTTCCATTCACTGAGTGACAGGCCAAATTTTCCACCAGCGGATGTTTTTTGAGGCCAGCTATTGTTTGAAGAAACAGAAGACCTCGGTCGGGCCGAAGAAAGGCGCGTTTTCTGAAGGATGCCTCATGCTTTGTTTGTAAGGTGCAAAAATTGCACTGCTTTATATAGAAATTCAGGCTTTATCTCTGAAAAAAAGTGTGACATTTAAGATTTATCTGGCATAAAGTCATAACTTCTATTTGGTAGGAACAACACAGCCTTGTCTTTGCATATATGGGTATAAAACATCAAATCTTTATACCAAATTGTATTTTTTTTTTTTTTTTGCTCTTGCTCAGATGCACACACTCCAACAGGAAGAGTGTGGGTGTTTGGGAACAGCTGCATGGAGAGGCATCAGACCCAGCTTCCTCCTGGTGCAGCGATCACCATCTCTCCTCCTTTTTTCTCTTTCACTCCCTCCATCTTCTCATTTCCTTGATGTTTAATTATTCTCTTTTTAAAAAGATATCTATTTCTCTTCCACACAGCAAGAAACGGAAAGTATCACACCACCATCTCATGTTGGCCTAACTTGAGATTCAATCTGCACCGTTGGCAGAAATTAGCAAGCTTTGGCACCCGCGCAGAGAACAGTTTGTGCATGTTGCAACGCAAACACCATGTGCATACGTGTGTGTCCTGTTTTTGTCCTCTTTCTACGTAATGGTGAAACATCAGCACATCGCCACTTGAAAGCCTGAATATTGCACAACATTTTCCTGTCTCGGGTTCTAATCGTGGCGCTTGCTGGCAACGTTAGAACTTTCCTCCATTTGCACAGCTGTGTGAGGTGAGGCTGAGATGACTCAAGAGGCAGATGGACGGAGCAGATAAAGATTGAAGATGTTTTGGAAATTTGACTGTTACATCAGCGTCTCGGCTGTAAAATGTCAATGGTTGCCATCATCTTTGATGCCGATTATCAAAATGATGAACGGATGCTGCGTGTGTTGGCAAATTTCTGCACCATATGAAGGTTTCAGCCCCTGTTTGAATCAAGGCCAGAAGGATCTTCATGCACAGGTGCAAAAGGTTGAGCATCTCTGTGTTTCACTTTCTTTTCCGGTTTTCTATACCTAACTCCCAAACTCTAACACTCTGCACCATTCCAGCCAGTCTTCCTGTCTTTAACATCCCTTTAAAGCCTCTTTCAGACACTTTCTGTAAGCAGCACGCCCCCAGTGCACAGTGACAGCACTGAAGACACTCAGCAGTTATTTCTGGGTTTCCTGTGTGTCATGCGGTGGTAGCTTGAGTTAGCTAGCATGGCTGACAACACACAGGCTCACAGGTGCAGCATGTCACAGAATGGGCCATCAGCCAGAAAGCCTGTGGGCCAGTTAGTAGTCAACTGAGCCATGCAGCACGTGCTGCCCTCCACCCTCTGCAGCTCCACTCCCAGAGGGAGAGAGTAACAACTTTTTTACATTTCCTGAGTGGATTTACCATTGTGTGTATGAACGTGTGTGAGCTCACCACAAGAACCTGCTTTTAGAGAGCTTTTTATTCAAAGTTTGTACCAAACTTTGACATAGCTAACTACACAGCGTTAGCTTTTTCTTACTCCCACTCAGTTAAATCTTCACCAACAGATCAGAGCTCCAGTGATCCAGCTTGCAGAGGAACCAGGGTTTGCCTTCTCTCCCCAGCTTGCCCTCTAAACCACAGATGCAGGAGCCCAGACAAGGCTGCACTTCTCTGGGCCGCACAGAGACACTGCTGTGCTCTGGTTCCTGGAGCCCCGATGCTCTGATTGAGACCGTGTGCCCCTGCAGGAACCAGAGGGAGGGGATGGGAGAGTATGGGAAGGGACGCAAACACATCTGGCATCTTAAAAAAAACCCACATATAGCTTTACATACCATCATGAAATAAATGTATGAGTAAATAAATATGAAAGCCACAAAAAACATGTACAATCGACCTGCTAGAGCTGACCAGTTTGGATGAAACAATTATGTGAGGAGCAGAACAAGAAGGCTGAGCTGTTCGCCAGCTGGTAAGAGAGCACTACTATTGTTCTGTTATACATCCAACCAAACAATGCTGTGTTAGTGTCTTTGCCTGCAAATTACGTGTGCAAAACACATAAAGAGGAAAAGCCAAAAGAATAAATAGAAAGATGTATATAAATACTGCATATAAATAACTTGAGATCTATTGATGCTGTCAAAGATGAGTTAAATAGAAAAGGCTGTGAAAAGGAGGACACAATAGAGAGCATATCAGTGCAAGAAATTTGCGTGGGTGCACGCCTGTGCAAGGTGTCTTTTTGGTGTCTTTGCTTGTTTTGCGTGGGCGCTCCCTTTTGCATTAGGCGTCGGTACAGGACGACGTTCGAGGTGGTGGTTGAGACGTGTGTTTACATGACTGCATGTGCACGTGTGGGTAAAAGTGCAGAGAACGTCTGATAAACAACCAATACCTTAGTGTCTGAGTCTAGGCCCACTTTTTCCACATCACCACCTGTTTTCACCAAAATGTTCTTTCTTTCAGACCATTGGGAGGATTATTTCAAACCTACTACCTAAGGAGAGAGTCATTTGAAAATGCTTCTCTTCGCAGGATGATTTAGGGACTGAGGAGCAAGCCGGAGAGGGACACTTTGTAGCCAGCTGTGGGGCCATTATAAGCCCATCTGCAGACAATAGGCTCTGTTTGATGGGCATACACAGCCTGGTTCCTGTCCTGCCTTTGCTCACTGTGTCTGTGTATAGATGCCTATATGTTTGTACCATGCATTTCCAAGCCCCTTTCGAACCTATCACAAAGAAGCCCCACACTCCTGCAGCTACTTTTAAATGTGACTCGTTTTTGCATGATATTCTCCCTGCATATCTCTACTCATTCTGAACACTGTGTGGTGGAAATAAACAGTGGCTCACTGAGGCCACTGAAGCAGGTGGCAGAGAAACTGATCCAAGAGTATGATTAGAGCTCTCACCATCAAACCCAAGGAGCTCAAGCTCATCTTATTAAAAGGTTATCTCTAGTGTTAAAAAAAGAAAAAAAATCAAACTAAAATGCAAAGTATAAGCAGGCTCTGGAAAACAGCTTGTTGGCCAAACCACACACCACTTAGAGCAGTTCGATCAAGCAAGCCGCAGCTCCACATGCCTCGACACACACAAGCACGCGCACACGCATGACTCCTGCATGCAGACACATGCAAAAATATCTGCCCCAATACTAAAATAGGCCCGGGGAGGTTGCACCTGCACCTGTGCCCGGGTCCACACCTACACACAGGTGTCAGGATGTGACACATACACACAGACAGAGAGATAGCAGAGAGGGAGGGGGAAAACAAGAGCGGGGTGAATCACACTACTGCGGTCGACCAGAAAGCTTTTTCTAGATATCATCTCTGTATTTTGGATTCTAACCATGAGTGTGATTTCATTTTTAACTGCACTTTCACAGCAGTGTTTAATTTTAAAAAACACGCCGCACAGAACGGCTTCCGGGATTTCTTGCTTGTCTTCTGAATGATAATAACGATAAGAGAATTTTTTTTTAATCCTAATTGTGGTTTTGCAAGAACGTTTCAGCAAAAACTGTACCAGACAGAGAACATACGGGCTCAGAGTTTCTCATTCCGCTTTCCAGAATGAGTCCAATTTAAACGTGTTTCTGAGTCACGGCCATGTGTCCCTCGCTGCTGTGGCGCGTCCCTTCTCAGTTGGGGCAGAACAGTTTACAAATATAGCAAAATACTGTGGGAAGGCGTGTGCATAAATTAGCGGCAAACAGATGCAACATACAAATGAATGAAAATATTGGTTTTATTGTTTTCTAAATTGAAATGGGAAAAGATGGTTTACATTTTTTAATTCAAATTATTACAAACTTAAAAAAAAATACAAAGTAAAAATGAATAAAAAACAATTATTCTCTTTTAATAAAAAAGAATCATTTTAACAGTAATTATAAATCTACCAAATTCAAAGCACAGAATTTTTACTCCAGTTTTTTTCTTTTCTTTTTTTTTAGTTTCTTAACTTTCAAAATAAAGTATTTTGTTTTAAATGATTTTAAACATGAAAAAAGGCAACTGGAAGTTAATCATGTTTAAGAAATACCACCACCTTGTGGACACTGACTGGAACTGCAAAGCCCAATTTTTTCCCTTTTTACCCTTAATGAGTTCACTTTTTATTTTATGCAATTTTTTAATCCTTGAATATTTTTTTTTGTGTGATAACTTTAAGCTACATATGTCTATAAAATCCTTTGCTGCTTATTTTTATGTTATTGCTAAAGCACTAAATATATATTTGCAGGTTTATTAATATTATTATTATTATTGAGTTATTACATGAATAACAACAGTTATGTAAAAGAAACATTTGACAGTACACCTTATGGCCATTTTATTAGGTACACCTGTTAAGTAGCTGGTAAAACAAGCGTAGACTCTGTAACTTATTACATTTACTCATCCAGATGTGACGGTTTGCTGGAGCACATGTTAAGCATCAGAATGGGGGGAAATACCTAACCACAGGTACTTTCATGGGTGAAACTGTTTTTTTGATGTTAGACGATAATAACAGAAAGGCAAAGGCAAAATAAGCACTCTATGCAACCAAGGTATGCAGAATACCATATTTGAAGACGAAACATGTTGAATGTTTGAGGCTACAGCTGCCAAGACCGGAGCTGTCGCCACTTCTGTCAGCTGAAAACAGAAAACTGAGAAGATATTTCTCTCAGGATCACAAAGATTGGACAACATTGAACAATAACTGCTTGGAAAAACATTCCCTCTTCAGTTGAATCTCAATAACAGCTCCAAAAATGCAGATGGTATGATCAGAAACTGAGCTAAGAACAGGAAATAATAGATCTAGCCTCTCTTTAATCAACGGTTCAGGTTGGCTGTGTTAACTTAATGCAGTGGGAGATAATCTCCTCAAACTTGAGCCAGTTAGTAACCCTAACCCTCCAGCAGGATAGCAACATGCCATAAAGGTGAGATCATTTCTAACTGGTTTCTTCAATATAAAAAGTTTGTTACGTCTAAATTTTTTTTATAATTTTAACCAATTTTGTGATTTTTTGCACAAATCACAATAATGTAGATGATTAATTCAAGGGTTGAATGGTTTTCTTGACCCTGAAAGCATGCTTTGTTGCAGGACTTTACTGTAACTGTTAAAAAAGTAATAAAACCCCAACATATTCATGCATGAATCTGCACTCTGTCTTCAACCTTCTCTTCCCTTTACGACCATCTAAAGGACCAGAGTGAGAAAGTCAACGTCTGGCTCTTGCTAAATTTAATGTCACCAAAATTCAGTGTCTCTGCGATTATAAAAACTGTGATGAAATATTTGCCAGGCTCTATTTCACGTTACTGCTATGGCCTCCAATGTCACAAAATCTTAGTCTAGTAGAGCCTCTTTGCAATCTTTAGTTCATAGATGTGCAGCAAACAAATCTGCAGCAACAGGGTGAAGTCAAGTCATCATCTCAATATGAACCAAAATGTTTCTGACACCAGATGAATTTATTACACGGTGAAAAAGGCCAGTTCCACAGATATAAAGGGTTAAACCAGCCCTAATAAGTTGGACGATAACGTATAATTTTAAGGTTTATGAAGGTATGAATAAATGTGAGTAATGATGAATGGTTAGACAACAAAAATACTGCAATTAGGCGTGGGAGATATGAAGATTTTGGATCTTTAAGGCTCAGAATATGCTGAAGATCTGCCAAAGCAGAGAGATGATTTCATTTTTAAAATGAAAATGTAAAACAAGGAAAACTCTTGAATTAAGTGGTTTTCAAGTCTTGAAAAATGGCTGAATTTGGTTTCTTGTATAGTCTGTAGAATATGAAGTGAACGTTGGTCCCCTACACACCAGTGTGGTCCGCTTCAAGGGGGATAGTGAGCTTCAAGATCTACGAACATCTTTGCGGTCTGAAAGTGTTTAAATCTTTACAATACCTCCTAGCGTCTGTAAACCTCAAAAAGCAGGCCGTAGTCTCTAACTCCTCCCTGTCTTCTTCTGTGCACAGAGCAACAGGCTAAAGGCCAGCTGCTTCATCTGCTGATCTCACTAGACAGCCTTTTGTGATAGCATCCATAATGAACAGCTATGCAGGCTGCAAGATGTTGGTTTGGTCTGTTATCTTTTTTTGTTGTTTTTAGATATAACATGAAATTGAAAGGGATAAATAAAGGAACTATAGTTTTTTGGGGATTCCTTACTCAATAGAACTAAGTCTCCTGTACTATCCTGTTGAAAGTACTCTTAAATACAGTGTTTATACCTCTGGTAAAATGTCACTATTTGTAAAGAAGAAAAAAATGAGAGCATGATAAATCTTATTAGAAGCTTTTCCTCCTTTGATTTGACAAATATTCTGTCCAATTAAATGAAAAAAGGGAATCTATGGATGAAGGAACAGAAAACCCAAAAATACTGCATTAGTTCCTTTGTACACACCCTTAAAGTAATGCTGGACAGAACCACCATTTGATTGAGTGTTAGGATTCAGACTCAGGTTCACATCAGTCGTCAAATCAGCAAGTCTGAAGGAAACAAGAATTTACACCAAACAAAACATTTAGGCCTGTAAATATGTACTGTAATGTTTGGTGTGAAGAAACCAAACTGGACCACCATTCCAAAAGCTACAAAGACCATAGAGGTGGTAGCATCATGATCCGGGGTTGCTTTTGTTTATATGAAACTGAAGTTTTAGTCAAATTGGTATTATGAAAAATTCTAAATTAGATATGCAAACTTTAGATTCTGCCAGAAAGCTAAGGACGACGATGCATTTAATCTCTCAGCATCATCATTTATCTAAGCATACATCCAAGGTAGCAGAATAACAGCAAAATATCAAAGCTAAGGAGAGTTAAAGGAGTTCAGAACTAGGTCAGACAAAGTTGTGTGGGTCAAAATAAAGAGACTTGAGAAGGACAGATGCTGTCACAATCTGAGTGATTGTCCAAATATGAGATGCAGATAAAAGCCTAAATAAACTGGAACATCAAAGCTGTAAGTTTTATCTTAAGGATGTAAACACTGATGGTACAGCAACTCTTTTATGGCTTCCTTTGTTTTGAGTTCAGTTTGGTTATGTCAAATATCAAATTAGATGTGGGAAAACTGCAGAAATGTTTGCATCATGAAAAGATTCTTTTCAATCACAGAACGCTGATGTTTTATCAGAGCGTGTTTCTTTCTGAGATCTGCTGCATGTTAACTAAATGTCAGCTATGTTTGGTCCCAAATGGCAAAATATTGATCCCTTGGTTTATTACTTTGGCTTAAATGCACCTTGACTTTTTTTTTCTTTGCTCTTTTGTGCAATTGTAATAAAATTGGGATTTTGACTTCAATGTAAAAAAAATGACAAAAACAAAAAATATCATAACCTGAATTGCTTTTCATATCACCCACTCCTAACAGAAATTATATGTTTTTACAATTTAACATATAGTTTTCCATGTTGATTATGAAGGAGTTAATAAAGAGCAAATAAGCATTGATATTAGTTGTCATTATTTGTTTCGTAGATTAACTCTCTGATCCATTGCACATATTTTCCTTTCTTGTAAATATCTGTCTGTATAAATGAAGATAGACATTATTATTATTGTTTAATATTCATCCTCAGTTGCACATTTCTGTAATCTGAGTTGACTTTTCCCTCTGTTGTAAATGTGCCCTTGCTATAAAGCCTTTTATTTGATGTCAGATCTTCTGTCTTCGTTCTCCTTTCACTTTGCAGCTGGTCTACTTCAATTTCCCCCCTTATTGGATAAGAAAGTTTATTTCCATTCTTTTGTATCACTAGTTTCTATTGACATGTTAATTATGTCACTCTGTAGACTTCCTTCTTGTTTACAAAGAGCTATTTTATGTATTTAGTGTTTTAATTGTGGAAATATTTATGATTGATAAAGTTAACATTTCTGCTCCATATAACTTATCATTAAGAGAATACTTTTTAAGGATGTTGTTTCAGTTAATAGATTTTGTTGCTGTGAAATTTCCCCTTTTTTGTATTCATAGTTTTAATCGTCTGCCTGTGTTTGTCATCATTCACCTCCTCACAGCTCGTCTTTGCTGCCTTCAATAGGACAACCAACCCCGGTGCCTTTCAGACCACAGTAGCCTTTGGGCACCTTCTTCAGGTACTGCTGATGGTAATCCTCAGCGTAGAAAAACTCCTGTCCCTCCAGGATCTCGGTGGTGATGGGACCGTAGCCTTTCTTGTCCAGCTCCTGAGGATAAAACAAACCAAAAAACCCCATGAAACTGAATCCATGCTGCAGAAAAAGATATTTTTTACTGAAAGAATTTAAATAGGTGATGGAAAACTCTTAACATGCAGCAGTTTATTCACTGTGGTTTCCTTCCAAACATGCAGGATTTCTAAACTCTTACTGCCTTCACTGCCTTCAATTTGAGATATTTGTGTCATAATCCGATAAATAAGAAAATTGCTAAAAATGCTAAAAAGAAAGACTGAAAAAATGAAGTATCAATACTTAAAATCAATCATTTATCTAATTAATAAACACATAGTCAAATAATTTTTAAATTTATATAATTGTGTAACAAAGTGTGTTTCTTTAAATTCTTTCTAATTTCTTGTTTATTCAAAGGCCAAAAGCATAATGATCCCATGAATGAACAATTTGCAAAATAAACCTTAACATGTGGACTTAAAAAAACAATAGAAACATTGCATAAATAAAAAAACGTAGATAAAACAATTCCCATATGTCTTTGTGTATTTATTATGTGGTAAATATATAATGACATAATCAAATGTCAAAGTCATTAAACACACTTTGTTTTCAGTTTTTATTTTATTCATAAATTATTTCATGGTTTAAAGAATCACTAAGGTTTTCACAGACTTTAAAATAATCAAATAAATAAATACAGAAAAAATTACAAAGCTCTTTATGGTTGTTGCTTATATTTGAATTTAATCAATTATCCAAGCAATGATTAATCTATAATATCTTTAATGCTTGTATTGATAGTTGTATAGAAGTTACCCAAAAATACTGTATAAGTAACTTTATGTATTGAATTTTTGGCACCTTTGGCTCATGGTGGGGAATTTCCAACACTCCTGATGATACAGTAAAGAGTTTATGCTCCGCAGTCAGGCTGCAGAGAGACTGAGTGACACTAGAAAGGAATATCGGCTTCTTCTTCTAGTGCAGCATGCCTTCTGTGGCTCTCTCTGTAGGACAAAGCATCAAAGGGTATCCGTTGGCTTTGAGAACTCCTGAAGACATTTTTCACACTTACCCTTTTCTAAACATGATGAGAGAAACCTTCAAACGCTCTAAAACCCGCTTTCTTCCACACACTGAGCCCTCTTACAGACATATCAAAGTTAGACCTGCTGCGCTGAGTGGTTTTCTCCATCTAATAATACAAGCGCTCAGTCCTCTATAGATCACTGCTGCTGGAGCTGACGAAACAAGTCCAAGGTGCGTTGAGACTGTTTGTGGGCAACAAGTAGCTCTCTATACCTCAGAACAGTTTGCAGCACTCTGGAGGTTTGTTTTGCGTTGCGGGGGAGTACACTGAGTTCAGCAGGCACCGTGAAAAAGAAGCTGAGCGTTTTCAATATGGGCTCAAGTTGCTCTCATCAGCCTACGTTTTTTCATCTCGTCAGGACTTTTAGTAGAATTTAAATGTTTTGCTTTTGATCAGTTGAGATTTGAAACGTCGGTAATGTTGGTCGGCGAGCAAGATTTAACGTATTTGATGTAAGGATGGATTCCAAAGGGGTTCACTATAAGGCTGTTGAAGATTTGCTTAAAGACACGTACAGAATTTGCCACAGAGATGTGGTTTCAAATAAAGAGCTTATATAAGAAGGGTGAAGTTCACCAGTAAAACCGAAAACCATGTTTCTGCTCCTCTTCATATAGCAGCTGGGATTTATACCTGAAAAAAAAGCCACACTCTGTTTAACCACAGTAATTACAATTTTTTTTGTTCCTGTTCAAATTTTACTAACTTCTAAGGAAACAATAAAATCTTGAATTAAGATGAAAATAAAACATTTTTTTCGTAATTGCAACAGGCTCTCTAAATCATATATATTCTGTTGAAACATCCAACTTAATAATAATATTAATAATAATAATTGAACTATATTGATCTCACACTGTAGAAATGTACCTCTTCATTTAAACCATCTCCTTCGGGAGCAGTGGGTTGCCATTGTGCGGCGCCAGGGGAGCAGTGTGGGATTAAGGGTCTTGCTCAGAGACCCATAGTGCAGGCTGTGGGGATCGAACCGGGGACTTGCAAACCTAAAGGCTTGTGATCATTTATCATGATGAATCATATATTTTCGGCTTTTAAAGAATCGTTTACGCTTTTCTCTATTAAAACGGGATCATTTTACAATAATAATCTAAACTTAATTGAAAACAAGATGTAAGAAAATTTCATACCAAAGGCATTAAAATGTTTAGGCATAAATCTTACTGGATAATTGACTGATTGGTAAACATTATTTGAACTGGTGGAGATCTAGCACAGCTTTTAGTCATAGCCAAATTCAGAGGATTAGTCTTATCCTTTTTTTTCTTGCTCCTTAAACCAGTTTAGATGGTTTTTTGCCTATTGTTCAGCCTGATATGACCTAAATGTACAAATCTTAACCATCTCACTAAGCTATCTATATCTACGAACAGTAGACTTCTGGAACTGCAGTGTAATGGCCATCAGGTGGAGAGTTAAAAAGTTGGCCCAGCACATTATTCTAGGAGGATGATCAACCCTAAATGAGGCAGACTGATACTTTGGCTGGACAATATTTTTGGTCGAGATAACACTTTTTGTTTGGGGCATTAGCTGATGCATGCATTCGCAGATTCATCAGTGCCTTCAGCAGCCATGACTTGAGATCACATGAAATCACATTGTCCCTCCCTCCATTTGCTATCTATTGTTAATGCTTTGTTGAATTTGTTAATTATGTTTCCTTTTTGTTTTTAATGAGAGTTGAAGAACGTTTATTATTATTGTTCTATTTAATCATGTACATGGAGGAAGAACAAGAGATATCGGCTTCAAAAATCAGTCCCCAAAAATCAACAGCATATCAGGGATCATTAAGGCTAATGTCAAAATAATCTGACTTAACCAGCCTTAAATAGACCTTATCTATGGAACGGATAAAGCTGGGTCTAATTAGGCTTCTAGATATATCTGCTCTGAAACTCTACAGCACATATTTGAACACCGTCTCTGCCAAGAGGAGATTCCCTCCACTAATCCTTATTTCAAATAATCATATAGGAAATCAACAGTTTTAAATAAATAATCAAGTTTATGTTTATGCTGTGAGCAAAAGTATTAAAACTTAGATTTTTATTCCAATAAATATATCAGGAGACGAAAAGAATGAGATTAGAACTATTCTACCCATTTTGTATCTAATAGTTTTGTAATTAGAGGCGATTTAAAAGGAAAAAAATGCTCAAAAGTGTTTGTATTGTTTTGATGGTTGGGATGTTAAGCTCAGATAAAAAGAGGTGCCATTTAAAGACTCACTGAAGTCTTACTGTCACAGTGCAATTCAGTAAACGGAATATTCATTTGAAAAGCATTAAGATCAGATTATGGAGGAAAAGGTCAGACAGCTTGTTGGAATCTGTGCCGTGGGCAATGTCGGACCTTTCGGCGAGATAACCATCAGAAACATGAAGCCAAAGTGGACAAAAAAACGGATGAAAAGGAAACATTTGTGAAGAGTTCTGAGAAATATGGAACTTAGAACCATCTTAACATAGACATAAAAATAACACATTTGAATCCTGAAACTAAAATATCTCCATAAAATTGTTATTACAGTCCAACTTAGATCCGTTACACAAAAAGTTATATAATTTAGGCATTTATTATAGGTAATAGCTATTGAAAAATCAAAATTCTGTTTTTCTAGAAATTCAATATTGTTGGGATCTGGAGCTGTACCACCTTCCTCCAGCAGAGTGCGCTGTGGGTCTCCTGGAGCTGGAGTCTTCCAGCACACCTGAGACATATCTACTCATCAGGAGACCTGCCCTTTATAACCAGCTGCCAGACCCTACTTCGATGCCGCAGTGTTGACCTTAGTTTGGTTAGCAACCTGAGCCTTGAAACTGAAAGAATCTTAGCTATCTCTGGAGAGAGATCAGATTCTAACTCTCTTCTGTTTTTGCCTCACAGGAAACCTGTCTCTAGCCTGAAGCTCTGGATGAGCTTAACCTGCCAATCTGCCCTGGAGAGCCAAACCTGAAGATTCCTATGTGGATTTCCCTGCTGCTCTTAGTTAAGAGCTGGAAACTCAGATCAAGGTCAGCCATTAAAGTCAGAAGCTAGACGCTGCAGCTGCTCTTGAACTCTGCTGAACAAACAGTCTCTGGACCCAACGGTTCCCTCTCTCTCTAAGAGAAGCCCGGATTCAGTCAAGGTATAATCCTGAATTATCAAAGACTCATTCTCATCAGCCTGCCTTCTAATCAAACTATCTTCTCAGCAGACTTCAGTGAACCAGTTCCTGACCCAGTACATTGTCTTGTGATTGAGAAACATTCATTAAACCTTGTTAAACTTTTACCCAGCCTCCGTTCTGTTCTGCATATGGGCTAAGAACCTTAAACCCATCATGACAAATATGACATGAAAGCATAAAAGAAGATTTGAAAACTGAATTGTATGTCAATGCACAGCATTATATCTGCCTTTAATAGTTACTCAGGCTTCTTTTGCATGACTTACGCGGCATAGAGGTAATCAGGTTTCTTAAATAATGGCCTTCAGCTCATCTGCATTGTTGGCTGTGGTGAGGAGGTTCAGGTGGGACCTTTTTACTGGCCACTGTAGCACAGAGACGCCATGGCTATTAAGTGTGGTCAGTTAAAAAGCCATGTTGGAAAAGGATCTTTTTTAAGGTCCACATTTGTGTGACACAATAATTTCCCCATTGTGGGACAGCAAAGGGATTTTCTATTCTATTCTATTCTATTCTATTCTATTCTATTCTATTCTAATTGGGTCCCTGAATCATCACAACCGTAAATTCTTCACATTGTTCTTTAAGCAATGTGATCTTTCCATTAACGTGCTTTGACACTTTTATCTGTGAACATCTAGCCTTCATAAAAAGGACCTTTTGTTGCGAACTGTACTTGTTGATGAAGCGATTGCTTACGTTTACGAGGACAGAGGTAATTAAAATAAACGGCCGGCCGGACTAAGATGTGACATCTAAATATTGTTGGAATATTCTTATCAGATTTGTTGTGATCAGAATGAAATAGTAATCCAGCTAATACATTTTAACAATCTGATCGGCAGATCAAGGCTAAATGCTATACCAATAATCCAATATAAATGATTACATGACACAGGTTTAGTAAGATCTGCCATCTTATTCTCATTTTTGGGCTTGTTTTCTTTAATGTAAAACAAGCCGATTATTTTTTGATTCAAACACATTAGAAACTAGTCATTAGCTTTGTGCTTGTAAACATAGCTAGTGACCGCTTGACAACTGTAACACCAGCAGGGTTCATTAATGATCTTCCTCAACTGGTGATCTTGATCTTTATGCGCGTCTCTGGTTCCAAATACCTTGATCAATTGGCTGGATTATCTCCTCAGTATGCAGTCAAGAACTACCAAATACCTCAAATCAGTAAATCAGTGGTCCAGTCCAGTACTCCAGTCGTCCTTAGTGGCCAATAGAGCTATGCGGTTTCTCACAATCTTTTACTGTATGTGACCAGACATAAAGGCACAGCCAGCCCCAAGGAGTCGAACAAAAATCCATGCTCTGAGTCCAAGTACTCTGAATGAAACATGCTAATAATTTAAAGCAACCATGAAGAATCTAGTGATGGAGATATGTGCTTGTTTTTCTTGAGATGCTCAATGTGTTTTAACATACTACTCTGATTTAATTTTATTTTTTTTATTATGAAAAATGTAATATGTTGTAAATATGTATGAACTTCCTGTGGTTTGGCTGCTACCTTGGCCAGGTCTCTCTTGAAAAAGAGATTCTGAACCCTCAATGGGACTTCCTGGTGAAATAAAGGTTCAATAAAAAATAAATAAAATACACTCCCCTTTATATATTCTGTGTTTTATAGCAGAAAGCTTCAACTGTGTGCCACATTTATGTTTTTTGTATTTTCTTTTTTCTAGAAGGCAGTAGCCCCGATTTTTTTTGTTACAATAAATAAGAAAATTAAAAAAAAAAAAAAAAAAAAAAAAAAATATATATATATATATATATATATATATATATATATATATATATATATATATATTAGAGGTGGAACGGTTCACAAAATCCACGGTTCGATTCACGGTTTCGTGGTCATGGTTTTCGGTTCAGTTCACTATATGTTGATCCCATTAAAATTAATGAAATTAATGAAAAAATCCCAAAAAAATGTATGGATTCTAATTATTTTTAATGATCCGCGGAAACCCTGGATCATTTCCGTATGTTTTGAGGCTTTGAATTTAATCATCTCATGCATGCTCTCTACCATCTCCAAGGGACTCGGAGCGGACGGGAGCCACAGCAGAGGCTGTAGGCCACATATGTCAGAGTCAAGGCCCGCGGGCCAGATCCGGCCCGCGAGAAGGTTTTTTACGGCCCCTGGGATGATCTTGATTTATTATTAGAACCGGCCCGCAGACCGCAACAAGCCGGCAGCCCGCAGATCTTTTACACGCACCAATACTACATTTCCAACAATGCAACGGTGAGGCACAGCAGTCGTCAGCATAACTGTAAAATTAACTTTCAGATACCTGTCAAAAATGCTCAGCTCAGAGCCTTACCCCGAACATTGATAAACTTGTGGAAAAGATGGGACACCACCAAGTATCACCCTCAACCTCAAACAAGTGAACATTACTGTGCAATCACATATTTAGAGTTTTTACTCAGGTCAAGTTTAAAAGTTAAAGTTTAATATTTGTTTTCACTGCATGTTACTTCTCCTTGAGGAAAGTTGTTTTTGATTAATAGATTTTTGCACTTTATTGTATTTAAATCCAATTATATTTTAAAAATATTTCAGTTGAATGGATGATAGAAAATTACTATTATGTTTTTCTTTGAAGTAAATTTAGACTACTTTTGCTAAAATAGAAAATATAGGCTACTGATGGTGCCTTGAATAATACAGGTTTGTTTCATTTAATGTTCATGTTATGGGGATTTTTATATAAAGGAAATTTGTCTTTTGTGTCTGTTGAAAATTAAAGATTACTGACAGAGCCATAAGAAAAAATTGCTTTATTTATCTGATCATATTGGAATATATTTGTTAGGTTTTCAGTAGGTTCAATTAGGTTCACTAGACTATATGCGTCATTTAAAAATTTTTTAATGAACATTCGATCATTCCGGCCCTCGGCTTGTAGCTAAATTTTTTATTTGGCCCTCCGTCCATTTGACTTTGACACCCCTGCTGTAGGCTTTGCTTTGTGCAGGCGGTCTGGAGCGCAGCGGGGCGGAGCGCTGACGGAGTATGTGGGATTTCGGGGTTAGCATGACATGTTGGTCATGTTGCTGTTAGCATAAACAAAAACTGTTGCACAATGCTTGCACACGGTTGCACTTTTATCCACAACTTTCTTTCCGCCGTCATCGTAGGTCACTCTAAATGCAAAGCGCTCCCATACAGCAGACCTATAAAGTGCTGCTGGCGCGTCTTCCAACTCCTGTTCTTTCCCACCCGCCATACCCACACAATTCTCCACAACTACTGATTTTTTTCTGCTACACCCGGCTAAGCTGCTTCGCTTCTTCTTCTTGTTTACTACTGGTGGTTGGCTTTGGTCGCAGTACCGCCACCTTCTGCTCTGGAGTGTACAGGAGTTGCCTATGAGAAAAAGGAGCAGCGCATGAACCGAACGCAACACACGCGAACCGAACCGAGACAGTCGGACCGAACGGTTCGGACGGTTTTCATAAACCGTTCCATCCCTAATATATATATACATACATACATACATGTCTATCTCCGTCGCATAATGAGGTCCGTAAAGTTGAAGGCTGTCCTGATTCAGTACAGCAGTCAGGAGCTCCTTTCCTACCCTGGATAATGTTTTAACTGTTGATCTTATGACATCTGGAGGGATAGGATCTATAGCAGGGGTGCTCAAGTCCAGTCCTCAAGAGCTACTATCCTGCAACTGTTATATGCAACCATTTTTAACACACCTGAATCAAATGAGTGGCTCGTTACCACGCCTCTGCTGAGCAAAATGACGGGATTGAGGCTTTAGATTCAGGTGTGCTAGAGAGGAGATGCACCTAAAAGGTACAGGATGGTAGCTCTTGAGGACTGGACTTGAGCTCCGCTTATCTAGAAGAACAGCAGATGGGAGCTCCAATTTGAGGTGTTCGGATTGAACCAAGTTCTTGTAAGTCCAGCTAATTGCCTGATTATCTGACTCAGGTGTGTTGAAGCAGAGGAACATCTAAATGACACTGGGACGATGACAAAAGGACCAGAATTGAGGATTTCTAGTGTAGGGCATGAGATTTTAAAATGAAAAATGCTTTCTTTTTCACCACTCCTATAGAAATGTAATTCTCTAAGGAACCTGATTTAAAAATTGGAAAATGTTATCTGGCTGCATATTAGTTAATTTACTTTATCTGTAACAAATGTATGAGTGATTTTCTTATTAATTAGAATGACTGAAATAAATGTATCTTTTAATTACCTTTAAATGATTTAATCAAGTGTGCTGATAAATGAGGCAAACTTTTACAATTCAGCATGGCGGCACCAATGGTTGAGAATACCATATCAGACAACAACAGCCATGCTGTGTGTGTATTCGTCCACACGGAGGCAGTGTAGCACCAGCGGAGAGTGACACAGCTGGAACTGATGCAGAGGAGTCTGTAAATCAAAGCTCTGTGCCCCACAGAGAGGCTGAGGCAGCAGCTGACCTCTAACTCCTCGGTGGCTGCTGTTTCAGCGGGAGGGCTCCAATCTCCCTGCACCAACGATGCCAGCCGTCAACACATACCGTAGACAACCTTATGCAGACCAGGCAGGAATGATCCTATTTTCTTGCTTTCTTGCAGCAACATCTTGGTAATCCAGTCAACACCAGCACAGAGCCGCGCACTGTGGCCTAATTAATCAGTTATCACCAACAAACCACAGCGCAGTAGAACCCTCCGGGGCGTTCTAAGTAAGCAGGACGGCAAGGAAAGGTCTGCTCTTCTGAGCCAAATGCACACTTCTCCACCCTGACATCCCCGCACCACTCCCTCGCTCTCCATCCAAGCCTCTACAGCAGTCACAACACGGCAGCCATTTTAGATCCATAAATCAGAATGCATGGCGTCATGCCACTGTGTATAACCTTACGTGGCTTCGCCTTCTCTCTCTTTCTCACTGCAGCAGCAGAGGAATGGAGGGAAGAATACTGAGGATGAAAACATCAACCATGGAGGGAAGAAGAGCTTAAACTAGAAATCTTCAGTTTTAGCATGTTAATCAGGACATTTGGGCTGAAGTTGGCATACTGGTGCAGGTTTAGTGTGGTAGCATGTAAGCAGGGCTAAAAAGCAATATGTTAGGAATAACTCAAATAATGAAATCATACGGTGGAATCATTCAACATACCAAATATAAGATTGTGAAGCCTGATTTTAAACTAGAGGCTTATCTCTGGCTCCGCCAGGGGTTAGCGGGAGGTTTCAGGATACAGCTGATTTCAGATGTGAACCAAATATGGTTAAATTTGATCTTAAATTCTGAGTTAAAAATCCATAAGTCTTCCTAAGTGAGAAAAACATGCCTGACTGTGTGTGTGACCAGAGCTGAGCTCACTCAGCCCAGTCAGCCCTTCCTTTCTTCACGCCTGTCGGAAACACTCCCATGTCAAAGACATGGCTGAATGGGTGCATCTTCCTCCTCCTCCTCCTCCTCTTCGACTCTCTCCATCTCCTGATGGATTTTGATTCTCTTGCTTTCTCTCTCCCTCCAATGCGGGCTCAGATCACCACTCTGTGCTACCGATGTCCTCCCCGCTTGCCAGCCAAGCGAGAGAGCCCCCAGCGACGTCGGCGTTGCCACAGAGGCGACCCCGGGACACAAATAGGACGTGACACTCCGAGAGAGGGGCAGAGGTGGAGGAGGAGGAGGAAGAGCATGTACTCTTCCTTCTTCTCTTCTTTACCCACAGCCTTGTCTCTGTGTCTTCTTCCCTCTGAGGGCCTTCGGCAGCAGAGCAGTGGGGAAGACAAGTGTACTGATGTACACTTTGTGACACTCGATGACTCACAGTGAAGACATTTGAAGATGGATATGTCCTCAATTAGGGGATTAATGTATTCAACCCGGAATCTAAGGCAGTTTTCTTATTTCTAACTTAAATATATTTTCCTTATACACAAACAATGTGACAAGCAACATTTAAAAGTAAACTCCTGAGTAATAAGTCAAACAGTTTTCACCAGAATAACTCTAGAAACTGCAAAGACTTTTCTACAGTTTGATAAACACTCTAGCATAGAGTATTCATTTGATGTGACGACTCTGTCACTCCTAACACCCCTAATTACAATCCAAAACATACAAAGAGAAAAAGCTCTGGTCAGACTGAATAAAAACTTCAGGCTTACATGCAAAAAATCTGAAAACTACAAAATAAAGGGTTGATGGGAGGATGGCTGGAAATTAACAAAGGACGAAAACCTGTTGGACGCTGCAAATTGTCTCCAAAGTCAGGCAGAGGTTTACCTTCCTGCAGGAAAACAACCCTTAACATGCAGCAACCGCTACGAGGAAATAGTTTCACTCAAAGCATTATGTGTGTATTAAGATGGCTTAGAGCTAAATGTAACCAAACAGACAAGGTCCAAAGCTGGAGCTGCAGCTGTAGTCACAGTAAAAGGATGTTTTACATTTTTTATCACCTCACAATGATGAGCTACTTCATGCTGAAATAACATGGATATTCTGTAGTCTGTGGTTTTATTGGGACCAAAATGTGAACAAGTTGAAAAGGTTTGAAGGATTGTAGGAACTGCAAAAGGTTTATATTGTAGAAACACTTTCAGGGTCGAAAGCAGATATAGTTGGAGTAAGATTTGTGCATAACTTGAATTTGGTTTCAGAAGCATTTTAGAAGCAGAAACTATTGGCGGTAAGATTACCAACAAACAAAATGTGTTATTTTACTTAAGGGAAACAGTAAAAAAAATATTCTTTTCACTTGTGTAATTCTAGCCCTCAAAACCTTTAGAAACCAATTTTATTTTTAAACCAAAAACCAGAGACAGAATTGTGACAATATGACAGAAACATGTTTTCTGGGAGCAGATTAAAAAATATAACTTGATTCTTTTTCATCAACTCTGGTTTTGGTTCAGGAACAATTCCAGCAATTTTCTACCTTATCCCACGGCTGTGATTTCTCAGCTCTAACATGTACTTAAAATACTTTATAACTGAGCATTAAGCATTTTTTTCAATTAAGCTTTTAAATGATCAACCTGCAGTGCCAAATAAAAATTAACATTCACTGCAAATGTCTAAATGGAAACAAACATAGATGAGCTAATTTGAATAAATCTAAGAGTTAAAAAGACAACAGATGAAGGTATTTGCATTCCTGCTCTGGATCCTCTTCTCTCTGATCTAAAACTGGAGTAGCGTCGACTGCTACTGCACACCTGAACTCTGGAGTTCACAAAAATCCCTTCAGCATCTTAAAAATGTAGATACACTTTTGAGCACGCACTGCATCAAAGCTGTGCTATGGTGGAGCGGCCTGGAAATACATGAAAAAAAGCCTGACATGGAGCGAGCGGATGAGCATGCCGCACCCTTAGGGTTGCCCTTGATGACCTCAGACAGCCAGAGATGGCAGGACGCAGAGAAACAGATGAAAGAAAGGGAGATAATAAGAAGGGGAGAGAGTAAATAAAATGCATTTAGTTGTTGAAAAACGAATGAGGAAAGAAGAACCGCTGCTAAGAAGGCTTTGTGAAATGTGCCCAACGGACGCAGAGGTTTTTATTTCCCGCCCTTCTCTCCTCATCCATCCTCCCCTCCTGCAGCGCTGGTCAGGCATCCATTTTAGTCGGGCTCTAATCTTCACCGAGCCCTCCTACATTTTGTGAGCGAGGACGCCAACTCTCCTACATCCTGGGAGCAGAGGGGGATGCATATGCTTCCATATTTTGGAGCGAGAAGATGCCTCCTCAAACTTCTTTCATTGTTGTTTTTTTTTTCAAGCCAGATGTAAAGCGACAGATTCTCTTAAAAGGGAAATCTCAGAAGATCCGTCCTGCTTTGCTACTTAAAACTGTGGCAGAATCAGGAGCATCGGATTCGCTTTTTACGCTGAACTGAAGTTACTGATAAAGAATTAAACCACACATTAACCAGATCTAGTCGCGTTGCTATTTTAAGGCTATATGCATAAATGTCTCAGTAATACTGGTAAACAGCAACAACCTTTAATACAACCTAAAACCAGAAGAACTGGGAACATTTGGAATGGGAAAAATCCTTTTAAAAAACACTTTCAAAACTAGATAATCAAGGAAAGCTTGTGTGACATGAAGTCACATTACAAAACCTGCTGATACTGTGCCCTGTTTTACCAAGCCCCAGGCTTCTCCCCATCACTTCTAACCTCAAATGCCTTTTTTCCCTTCACCCATCCTCAGAACTTCAACATCCCTCCCCTCTTCATCCCGCTTTCAAGCTCATTAATTTGGGATGCGTTATCAGAGGGCACACTCCCTCCTCCAAGGCCCGGCACACATGCACACAATATTCAAAGCCGTCTTGATAAACCCTATTGTTCATACATGCACACACATGTGTCTATCCAAACCCCTAACCCATCTCTAAGCCCCCCCCCCCACCCCACCCGGGCTCCTCCTAATCAACTATTCCCATCCGTTTTCTCTCACCCCCTGCTAAACCCCACGCCCCTCACCCAACTCTGGGGAGACACTTGCAGCAGAGAGGGAGGGATGCAGGGAGATGGGAAGAAGGGGAAGAACAGAGATCGGAGAGACGGAGAAAGAGAAGCACTCCTCCTCCTTGCTCTTCTGCCACAGCGGCTGGGCTACAGAAGCCTTTGATGTTCCGCAAATTTCAAATTTCATTACAGAGAACCCCCTTCTCCCCTCTGCTTCCCCTCTACCCTCCCTTCCTCTTGGCTCTTGCGCTTAAACAAGCTTTTCTGCCTCACTCTCTTAACCCGCCAAACCTCCCCCTCAACGCTGAAGTTAAGGAACTGAAAGCCCTGCAGAGGAGACTCCTCATATGGGTTAATTATTCATTGGGCTGCGCCTCTATGTGCCAAATGTATGCTTTTGTGTGCGTGTGACTCACGGCCCAGCAGTGGGCTGGAATCTGGATTTTGCAATGCCTGTCTTAAATCTGGTCATCATGGATCGCCTTCGCCCACTCTCCTTTACCGAACACTGCTTCAATTCTGCTGATGTTCTCCCAGACTTTTAGGATACAAGATGCAGATCTGAATGCATCTGTGGCCCAGGAGGCATGCCTCTATCTAGATTTGTTCACGGGAACCATTTGCGTGGAAGGATGCTGCCATCTTAGCTTAAAGTGTGTCAGCTGCTTTAGGAAGAAAGGGGCCCCAGTGGCCCAATGACGGAAGTCATAGACAGAGTGATTGTGTCAGCAGCGTTGGTGAGGAGATGGAAGTCTGTATGCTTTAAAAAGCTAAATTCATATAAACATTCCATATAAATAATAAAACTGAATAATGCAACAGTTTCCTTATACGCTGATTTTAAGATATGAAACTTCATATTTTTTCTTTTTCACTTTTTTTTCAAGGCTGCACTTTTCAAAAAAGATGAAATTGTCCAGAAAAATTAGGAAAACAGGAAAAATTAAAACACTTAAATAATATCATCTTTACAAGTTACATAACATAGATTCCAAATGAGAGTAATTATCAGAATCAGAAATACTTTAATAATCCCAGAGGGAAATTACTTTTTTACTAATTCACTATCAGTATAAATCCAGCTGTTCTGTAAAGGCCACGGGATTATTTAAAAAACATGATCCTTTTGTCCAAGAGGCCTTACAATGAGAAAACCTCAATAGGTTTTCACTGTTTAAAACACTTAAAGGTATAATGAAGGATTTTCGTGAATTTTTGAAAAGACTATCCACTTTTTAAAAAGAAATGCACATGCACAACAATGTACCCGCGCCCCACAGAGAATGCTTATTAATGTCAGAGCCCATTTGTCCTTGTGCACGCTCTGCTTAAAAGTTTTTGTTTTCATCGCTCATACAACCTAACTTTCCAAAAGAAGATTTGCGATGTTTCCACTATATCAGACTCACCACCGGTAAGTGAAAATGGGGACGAGCACGTAGGACAGCTTTATATAAACAAATCACCAGAATAATTGACAACTGACCACTTATTTTGATTATCAACCTGGAAAAAGAACATTCTTCACTATATCTTAGACAAATTTATTTTATCATTTTGTATACACAAGTTTACACCAAACAAAATTGCATTTAGAAAAGCTCTCTAGACAATTTCATTTTTTTTAAAAGTGCATCCTTGATAAGGTAAGCAGCAGTTGTTGTTGAGCTGCTACTACTGCCTCCAGCTCCTGAAGCAGGGGAGGAAGAGGACGATGATGACGATGCTGTGAGGGTGGTAGCCCCCTGGGTTGAAAAGGCTGCGGTGGATGAAGCAAAAGTGGTTTCATCGGCAGGTTTAGCAGCGACAGACGATGCCGGAGAAGGTGTGGAAGCTGGAGCGGGCCTGGAGGAGCCGGCTGGGTATGTTTCAGCATCAGGTGAAAATGAGGCTGATGATTGCCTGGGAACATTCTCAGAGGAGCCTCCATTAACAAAGAGTTCTTTGTTTCTATTGGCACGGTACAGTATCAGCCCCCCCAGGCCAACAGCACAGTCCGGTACTGCCGGACACAGCAAAGACCCCGTCAGAATGATGCCGTAGCAGTGACATATCTCCTTTTTGAAGAGAGTTTGAGTCGGAAATTATCCATTCTTTTTCCAACGAGTGGACGTTGGAGAACAGGATTGATGGAACTGATGGTCTGTGGGAATCTTTCTTTAGCTTTGCAGTTAGCCTCCCTCTGCAGCCCCGCTTACTCCGTCTCTCGCATCTCTTCCTTCGTCTGTTATTTTCCACTGTTGTCTTGTTGACATCCGTCCGTAGCATTCCTCAGCTTTTTAAACGGTCAAAAATGTCAGTATTTAAAACATTTTGTGACCATAGCTCCAACAGGCATTGGCGATCATAGATGCTGGTTTGATGTCTAGTTTGTATCGTTTTAAGGGGCATATTTTGTAAATTTGTCAAGAGGAGCTGCTCTTGGCCACTGCCTTGGAGCGCCGCCATCTTTAATAAATATATACAATTAGAGAACAACCAGCATCATGAAGACCAAGCAAGTCAGCTGGCAAGTCTGACAGAAAGCTGTGGAGATATTTAAAGCATGGTTGTTCTAAACTTTGAGATCTTTCAGATAGTTCACTGTTCATTCTACCATGTAAGACTGGAATTAGTACCATGTAAGAATGGAATAAGTATATTAATCAGAGGAGCCATGCATTATACCTTCTGAGGATCTGGGAATATATATATTCCTATGTATCCTAGGTTAGATGTGATTAAACCTTTTAACACCACATAATGACCAAGGAATACAGGTTCTCTGTGCTTTTATCTGGGATAAACTTGCTGTTAAGAAAGATCCACCCCTTCTCTGCCCTCATTTCATTTCCTAATCTCTTTTATGTACATAAAGAACGTGATAACGGTATAACCAGGACAGAATGACAGTCCTAATTAGATAAAACATTAGATTTGACACATAACAGGCAGGTATTATTAGGGTTTAAGATGAACACATCATCAATTAAATTAAACCTAACACTTTTGACTTTTTAACACTGCATACAGACTAGGTTTATCAACCTCAAACACAGTGGTGGTAGAATAAAGCTTTGGTGATGTAGAATCAAAGAAACTGTTCAGAAATTCAGCCCGTCCCTCAGCCTCATGATGCTGACTGGTTTTCTCCTGCATGGCTTATAAACACAGAAAGTGTCATCCTGTGGGTGTGGATGTATTTCAGTTGACAGCCTGTCAGCAGTGACGCCTCCATGACATGGCTTCTTCCCTCTTTAGCTTTTCTGCCTTGCCTCCATGCCTACCGTTGCCTCTACTCCCATCTGCCAAAGCTCCCCTAACCCCTGACCCCAGCTCAAGGCCAAGGTTGGGAGGTTGTTGCCAGGACAACGTAACAGCCTTCTGGTCCTTGACTGCTGACCCAGAGCCCCCAACATAACCAGGAAGATGATAATTTGCTCCCCTCTGCCCCCCGTCAGCTACTCCATGAAAGGCATTTAGGACTGAGGAGGTGATTGAGCCAAAAAGATGCAGGGATCAATTTTAAATGATGGATGGAGGGATAGACAGATGGACAGAAAGAACAAAAGGGGGACGCGTGTGCTGCTGAAAGGAAATCAGTTAGAATGACCTACTGACCCTCCTCCCCTTAAAGAGATGGAGATGAGTTTGGTCCAAATAGAGCTCCTTCTTTCAATAGTAAAAAAAACAAACAGAAAATGAATAAAGACTCAACTGCATGACCCGTCGCTTTCATCTAGCAAAATGTAGCTTAGATAAAGAAAGTACAGACATAATTAGTCATTATTCAGATTTTTGATTAAAGTGTCCACTATCTTTGTTTATTTCACCTGTTCCCTGATGCAAATTTCCATTTCTTATCCACACCTTGCCATTTTGAACATACATACCTCTGTTTGGTTCCTGTTAACAAAACAGCTTCAAACTATGTAATTAATCAATGCGTTTGAGTTTATTGTACTAGAAGGTAAGTATGACAATCAATTTAGAGGATAAGCTTGAATACAACGCTCAAGCGTCATATATAATTTAATCTGTTTGTTTTTATCCCACATAAGGGTTTTTATTAGACTTTATTTCCATTTATTTTGGTTCTGATCTGTGTTTAGTTTAAATGACCTAAATGGTAAACATTGATGGAAAAACCATGCAAGAATATATTATACCTATATAAAACCCGACCTTTACACATTGGGACATTATGTAAAGAAAACTAACTGAAATAGGGTCCCAAGAAGAGACTGTGCATCAATTTATGGAGTCATATTAATTCCATGGAAAGGTTTGGTTGAGGACAACTTTGAATGAAAAGTAGGGTGCGATACGGGTCTTTATGTATCGTCTAATTTAAGCAGATTCTTTAATATCCACTGGACACCCAGCTAGTATGCCTAAGTGGGTTTACCAATATGGTTGCAGTGTACCTACAGTCCTCTTACCCCAGCGAGTCCCATTCATAGATTGTGACCATCTAGTACTCCACCAGATGGAGCAAAACGTATGTGCGGCCCCCACACAATCATTGGGTGGTGTGTCTGTGTTTGTGTGTGGTCACCTTCTGGAAGGCCTCTTTGCTCTTCAATGCAGCCTCCAGTTGAGCAGCAGTGGATGTGTAGATGGCCGAACGATACTGAGTGCCTTGATCGTTGTGCTGCTTCATACCTGCATAAAACAAGAACAAGCAATGATAATATAAGCCACATGATGGGAGGTGCATTCAATCCTAATTGAATAAAAATTCCTCAAATTTACGTCAAACTGAATCCTTTGTTTAATGAAATAAAAACTGCAAGAAAGGGCTGCTCAGTGGAGCAGTAGGCAGCAAGAAGGTTTCAGGTTCATTTCCCAGCCCAGGGTCTCTCTGCATGGAATTTGCATGTTCTTGCTGAGCATGTGTGGGTTCTCTCTGAGTACTCTGGCTTCCTCCCACAGTCCAAAAAAAAAAAAACATAGCTGTTAGCTGCTTCTTTAAATTCTACTTAAGTGTTAGTGTGTGCATGAATGGTTGTTTGTCCTGGCGACCTGTCCAGGGTGTACCCCGCCTCTCGCCTGTAGACAGCTGGAGGTAGGCACCAGCACCCCTCGTGACCCTGCTTGGAATATGCGTGGTGGGAAATGGATGGATGGATGGATAGAACTGCAAAGATCACATCTGTTTTGGACTTTCAGTGAAAGGCGGCCTGATACATCAAGGTATTTGGTAAAAAAATCCTGTGAAAAAGTATTTACATCCCTTACAGATGGTTTCATTTCACCCAGGCCCAATTAGTGTGAAATCTTTAAAATAAATTCCTTAAAAAATTAAAAAAATATCCACTGGACTTGGTTTTCAAAATTTGAAGATGTTTCTCCACCTCTCCAGGAAGCTTTCTCAATTCAAATGTCTGGATCCGCAGTGAGTTTGAGTCTTATATAGACAAAGCCTTGTATCGCTTGGAAACATTCAAATGGTAACCAATGAATGGGTCGTTTAGTTCCATCGTTAGCCTGTAATATCTGAACCTGTCTATGATTCTAAGGATCGTCGTTAAAGGGGGGGATTGCCATTAAAATAAAAAAATAAAGAGAGTAAAACTTCAACACGAGTTAGGCCAAATTAAAATACATAGACCACTGAATACCCAACTGAATACCCAGCTCAAAAGAAATCCAAGAATAGTCTAGAGAAAAAGCCCCCAAAACTAACCAAACCCAAATACCATTGTGTGAACAAATAATTGCTCTCTAATAACTCGTTTTTCCACCACTGATACCATCAAAGACTGTTAAGTGTTAGCAACAACAAGAACTGAGTCAATTAAAATACCTTGGCCCATTCTTAATTATAAACTGTTTGATTTAAGATGCAAGGGAAGGTTTTATAGCAAAGACAGCATGACCTCAGTTTAATTTTGATCCAAACTGCTTCTCAGTCAGCAGTAGCTGTTGCCCTGTAATGCTCACTAAAAGGCCCTTCTTTCCCCAGTGCTTTAGATGTTCTCCTGGGATCTTTTATAACAGCCTGGATGAGGCTGAAGAGCTCTTGGATTAATTTTGACAGGATGGTCTCCCTTTAAGGTTCACATCTGCTGCATCATTTTCTCCATTTGTAACTAAAGACTCATACTGAGTTTCCCTTTGTCCCCAAAGTTAAAGGGATATATTTATGACATTTGAAGGATGGTGTATCTCTATGACTTTGGTTTTCTTTTCCACATGCCAGCTTAGTTTGATTAAATTCTCCTTCAATAAAATGATTATTCTATTAAACTTATCTTAAGTTTAAGTTATCTTTTCCTAGTCTACATTTTTTTGCCAGTTAAAGCATTTATATGTAGGAAATAAAGACCAAACAGAACAAATTTGTAAGGGTCTTTTTGAATTTATTAAAGAAAGATAAAACAAAGTATCCATATCATGTAGAGGTCATTTAGTTGATTTTTATTTCTTTTACTGGAGAAGAAGCACTTTTAAGATGTTATCTTGTTATATTTGACTACTACTTTGCTAAAACCTTTGAATGTGAAGTGCAAACATAAAATCTATACAGAGTAAAGTACCTTTTTAAAGCGGCATTTTCTTCTATCATCTGTGAGACAATCAACATTTTCATCAGTTTTACATCATTAGGTTTTGAAGCCAGCCAGGCCTAAAGCACCGTGATTAGAGGAATAAACAGCTTCTATCACTCCTAAGGTTTTAAGTTCTGCAGCTCCTGCATCGATGTGCAGCTCCCTACTGACTCCAGTATTTGCTTTTGGTGTGAAAGGCTATTCTTTTTCTCATCCATAACTAGAGATGCTCTAGATTCTCAATTTCTAGCAGCTGTTATAAGCTGCAGCCAGTTAAGGCTATGTGCTCCTTTGAGGCAGAAACAGATATGTCTCCAATAAGACTGACAGTGCCATGAACTCAGCTCACTTAAACTTGAGCTTTTTCTCCTTTAGAGGCTAATTCAGTCTTGACTTTCCACTGGTTGACACAGTTTATATCCAGTTGTATCTGCATTTGTCTTCCTTTGATTTCAGGACTTTTTTCATGTTTCTTATTGAGTTAGGAAATATTTTGGCAGTAAATTGGGGAGAAACTATAGCTGAAAGCCCGACAGTGATTGCTAATCACCTTGTAAAGTTGATTTGAGAACATGTTGGCAAACAGCTTCTTGGTTGTACATCAAACATGCACTGGTGCTGGCATCCATGAGGCGTCTGAACTCATCCAACAAATCTGAGTTTCAACACTCTGTTTTGTTTATGAAAAAACAACCAACTCCTGAGGGGGATCATTGGCTTTTCAGTAACTAAATGCTAAACTGTGTTCAGTAAATATTAACTCAGAGTTTCTATCTTGTGTTCGGGTCTTGGCAGGTTAGGCGACAGTTTCCTTTGCTGCCATATGGTGCGGCTACAAATGAACTGGGTATCACCAGTCAAACCAATTGTTATTCTGAGGTAACCCAATTATTACAATCTGAAAGTGAAAGATGCTTGAGAAAACTATTAAGAACATAACATACCATCTATAACAATCATAATATAGGAAATAATTAATGCATTTTCAGAGTGCTTATAAATTCTGCAT
The DNA here is from genome assembly GCA_030533445.1 of Cyprinodon diabolis. NCBI lineage: Eukaryota > Metazoa > Chordata > Actinopteri > Cyprinodontiformes > Cyprinodontidae > Cyprinodon > Cyprinodon diabolis. The sequence goes on along the minus strand of CM060080.1, from coordinate 33,101,491 downwards.
ATTTGGTCTCATAATTTCACCCAATCGTAAAACACAGAGGTACTGTAATTCTGATATTGAACTGATACACTATCATCATGATTTGTAAATACAATTATTACTTATTTTGTAGTCTGGAATGTTAGAAAATGTTTGATTAAGTAATATTACTCAAATAAGATAAAATAGTCAAAAACAGTCGTAATGAGAGTAACTGACGGATTATCCAACATTTTACATAAACTTTAAACAGAATTGGAGTCTTTCTATCAGCTTATTTTCATCGTGGAGTTTGGATAAAGGCCGACATATTCCTATATTCATGTTTTGGTTGATATCACACTGATTTCCGACAGATTTGAAACCTGCTCCCAAAGTGGGAAAGACAGAAGCCGTTCCCTGTGGTGGCTCCTCCTGGACTCGCCTAACCGCTTAACCAGCTACAAACTAGCAGGTTATGTGTGTCTGACTAATATAGGCCTTTCTCCGCGAACCCACATGAGCGAAACTAACCACAGCAAAAAGTCAGACTATGGAGTTGTGTTTGTTCCAGAAAGTATTTCATTTATTGTTTTTGATTTAAAGCCAGCCTGTTTTGCTTTACTATGACAACCTTTTTTCTTATGCTACGATTTGTTGTTTTACCCTGCTGTTTTTCCTTCTCCTACCTTCTGTGGCAGCATCACCGTGGCAGTGTTGCAATGCCCCTTAATGGCACGGCATTTGTTCACTTTCATCTTTACTCTCAAACTTTTCCATGCAGAAACTGTTTTAGTTGAGGATGTAGCCTAAATTGAATGGATGGGAGGTTCATAAACAGAGGGAGTAGTCAGATGTTTTCTATTAAAGCACTTGTGTTTGTCATGTCCTGGATGACTTGGAATCTACACGGCCGGCATATCAAATATAAGCATTTGCACAATTTAATACAATGACTGCATTGGCACGGACCTTCCTGTGATTTATGTGGAGCCTTAAAATCAGGAATTTTTGGCAGGGCTGAGAATTACCCAGAGGATGCATTAAGCACTTTAACTTAGATGTGTGTTACCTCTGGCTGCATTAAGCCAAGATATTCATGGCTGAATAATGAAATTTAGGCCTCAGAGAAGCACCTCAGATTGAGATTAAAATTATGTCACTTATCTTTTTCCCTTATAGTGATCAGTTTTGACCATCACAGTATTAACTTACAGTTTAGTTAGTTAACCCTGCTGTAGTACTGTAGCAGTACTGCTGCGGGATCTTTCTGTGTACTCTACAGGAGAGGAACAATCTCCAGTGACACAGAAAATATCTCTTTGAAACAGTAATCTGCATATCTTGTTGTCTTTAGATTAAATGCTACCTTACATCATGGAGTGTCACAACCTATCTGCCACATGGGGAGTTCAAGCGGAACGGCCATAAGTATGAATCTGGTCGTCATTCAAATCAAAGCAGACAAGCAACCAGCGGCTGCTCTGTGACACACACTGAATAAACTCACAATAAGTAAAGTTTGCTGCGCCAGAGAATCTGTTTACTGAATGTTCCTCGATAAAAGTCAGTTGGTGCATGGTTTAAAGATGATGACAAACTGTAATGAAGGGGAAAAGCTGAACTGCATAAACATTTGTTCTCAAGATTCAATTGAATATTGTTAAAATACAAATATTTTTGTTATTTAAATAAATAATAATGAACACAAACAGAACCTGCAAGTTATGATAATTTTTCATGCTTTGGTCCTGTAAATAATTAAACAGCCAGTGACTCCACCAATTTCTTTAGGTACCGGTAACTTGCAGAATCTTGCAAATATAAAGAAATACTTCATTTAAATGTTGATTTCTGTCAATCTTTTTAAGTTGTAAAGCATTAAGTGAATGAGAAGGGGAAAAAAAAGATTTTTCCTCACATTTTACCAAACACCAGTTCCTACATTTACATAAGAGCAGCAGCTGCTGCAGCATAATGCAGAATTTTCTCACCCTTCCGACACATTAATGGAGACGTTTTTAGGACTGCAGCACACCTAGTTCTGGATATTTCAGCAAGAAATTTTCACTTATAGATCTGCAAACCTAGTAGAAATATTACCAAACAGAACTCCCGCTTTAACTGGAGTTATGATCCGAAGTTTTTTTTTCGTTTGGTAACAATTGTTTAATGAAGAATTTCACAAGTGGGTTTTCACAAGAGCATAAGAGAGACCACAACTATCAGACACAACATCAGTTCAAAATAGAAGGTTATCAGAGTATGTCTGTAAGTCTCAGTTACCTTCTTGTGCCTTAAAATGAATATTTATTTTCACCCTTTCCAACAACAAACATGACTGGATTTCACCCAACTTCATGTGACAATAAATAATTGAACTTTATTGATCTCAAGTTAGAGAAATTTACCGCTGCATTTAACCCATTCTCTTGGGGATTTGTGGGCTGCCACTGTGGGGCGCCCAGGGAGCAATCGGGGGTTAAGGGTCTTGCTCAGAGAGTGAGAGTAGCAGTCAGTGGGAGTGGGTTTCAAACTCACAATCTTAGGATTCCAAGCCCTAACCTAGGCTGCCACTCCCCTCCACAAACCAACAGAACGATCATGAAGTGGAAGGAAAAGTCACCCAGACTTAAAAAAAAATTGAAAAGTATAGCACTAACATATTCCCTTTACTCTGAAACCCCTAAATAAAACAGAATGATGGTAACTTTTGCAAAGAAGGCAGTTTTCACAGTTTTTTCAGGCAGCATTAGGGAACAATAAGTTAAAAAATTAGAAACAATGATGGATGTTTTGATGTTTTTAAGCAGGAATCAGAAAAAAATCCAATTCAAAAATACTTTATTAATCCCAAAGGGAGACTAAACTCATAAATTATTTTTGTATTATAAAAGCAGCAACGCATACCTTATAAAAGCAGCATTTGTCAGTATTCCTTAAAATCACTATTTGCTGCCCTCACAGTGAAACGTATGGTTCGTCTCCACCATCTCCTGCTTCTAGAGCTCATTTTGCTCATTTCTCTTTAAAAGATCAATAATGATCAGTCTTATTTAATGGAACGTGTTTGACTGCATCCATTTATTTATTTTTTCCCAAAGATTCCTAAAAAATAGGGCTGGGCTTTTTCTAAAACAGGGAGATATATTTTCATCAAAGCCACTGAACTGCAGCTCAGTCTGTATGTTTAGTCTTTTTGATACTGGAGAATAAACACCCGTCAACAGTGATGAAAACCAACACCAACCACAGCACCATGCTGCCACCACCACCTTTAGGAAAGGAGTTTCATCTGACCAGAACACCGCCTACATGGCTGCTGCATTATGAGTCCATTGACTTTTGCCTGAAAATGTTTACTGCCAATTTTACATAGGTAGGTCAGAGAAAAGGGACAGAAAGCAGATAACATTTAGGGTTTTAATTTGTAATGTGAAAATCATCTACTCTTCTTTTCATTCCGGTGTGCCAGATGCATGTTTACATCTTTATCAAGCAAAAACTGAGAAACAAAATCCCTGGGAGCTAAAATCTGCATAAAATTTTAAATGATTCTTATCTATATAGAAACAAATGGTTTACTTAAGCCATGAACTTCTGCAGAAAATACACTATATTGCCAAAAGTATTTGCTCACCCATCCAAATTATTGGAATCAGGTGTTCCAATCACTTCCATGGCCACAGGTGTATAAATTCAAGCACCTAGGCATGCAGACTGTTTTTACAAACATTTGTGAAAGAATGGGTCGCTCTCAGGAGCTCAGTGAATTCCAGCGTGGAACTGTGATAGGATGCCACCTGTGCAACAAATCCAGTCGTGAAATTTCCTCGCTCCTAAATATTCCACAGTCAACTGTCAGCTGTATTATAAGAAAATGGAAGTGTTTGGGAACGACAGCAACTCAGCCACGAAGTGGTAGGCCACGTAAACTGACGGAGCGGGGTCAGCGGATGCTGAAGCGCATAGTGCGAAGAGGTCGCCAACTTTCTGCAGAGTCAATCACTACAGACCTCCAAACTTCATGTGGCCTTCAGATTAGCTCAAGAACAGTGCGCAGAGAGCTTCATGGAATGGGTTTCCATGGTCGAGCAGCTGCATCCAAGCCATACATAACCAAGTGCAATGCAAAGCGTCGGATGCGGTGGTGTAAAGCACGCCGCCACTGGACTCTAGAGCAGTGGAGACGCGTTCTCTGGAGTGACGAATCGCGCTTCTCCATCTGGCAATCTGATGGACGGGTCTGGGTTTGGCGGTTGCCAGGAGAACGGTACTTGTCTGACTGCATTGTGCCAAGTGTAAAGTTTGGTGGAGGGGGGATTATGGTGTGGGGTTGTTTTTCAGGAGCTGGGCTTGGCCCCTTAGTTCCAGTGAAAGGAACTCTGAATGCTTCAGCATACCAAGACATTTTGGACAATTCCATGCTCCCAACTTTGTGGGAACAGTTTGGAGCTGGCCCCTTCCTCTTCCAACATGACTGTGCACCAGTGCACAAAGCAAGGTCCATAAAGACATGGATGACAGAGTCTGGTGTGGATGAACTTGACTGGCCTGCACAGAGTCCTGACCTCAACCCGATAGAACACCTTTGGGATGAATTAGAGCGGAGACTGAGAGCCAGGCCTTCTCGTCCAACATCAGTGTGCGACCTCACAAATGCGCTTCTGGAAGAATGGTCAAAAATTCCCATAAACACACTCCTAAACCTTGTGGACAGCCTTCCCAGAAGAGTTGAAGCTGTTCTAGCTGCAAAGGGTGGACCGACGTCATATTGAACCCTATGGATTAGGAACGGGATGTCACTTAAGCTCATATGTGAGTCAAGGCAGGTGAGCAAATACTTTTGGCAATATAGTGTATATCTTGTCCATGAGATCCTAGTCTCCTTTACCAAAAATGAAACAAACTGCCCGATAAAAAAACAAAAACACATACCTCCCACCATTGCCTCACTCTCTCCATTTTTAACAGCCCCTTCGTTATTTTCTACATCCATCAAAGGCGGCAGTAATTATTAATGAGAACCTCCCTGTTCTCTCTGCATTATGCATGAGAGCCTTGCCTCTGAAAGCAAAGGGTAATGGGGGTGGACAGAAGAGGAGGGGCAAGAGGTCACACACGTGCACACAAACACACATCCACACACCGCCTTAAGGGGTCACTGACCTACGCCCGCCAAGCTAAAAATATTAATTAATAGCCCCTCCCAAAAACAGGAGAATTTTAACATGGCTCCTTTAACTTAGATGGAACCAAAATTCAAAGGAAGTGGGAGGGAGAAGGAAGGGGGAGTCTCTGAGGGAGTGACAATGCTCTCTTGGAGACAGTCATGCACAAATGTACACGCAAACACTTTTGCTTGTGTTCAAACCCACTGAGAGTTGTTGCAACTCTGTAAAATCTCTCACAGCGTTTTTTGCTGAAAAAAAAAAAAAAAATGGCTCCACTCAGGTTGTCCCTGCTGGCTGCTGGGAATAAAAGCCCGTCATTTTTCCCCACTTCCAACTTTCCCTTCAGGTCTTGGCTTCTAGATTTTGCTTTAATTCTGTTCTCTTCCAGCTAGTGGCTTAAAGCAGATCCTTCTTCACTCTGTTTGTAACTATCTGAATGAATGTGTCCGTAGATCCAGTGCATTTGGGGATTTGAGAGGGATTGTCTTGTAGAAAGCAAAGCTAGATCATCACTTAATTTCAGTTTTAGTTGAAAAAAAGGTACAATAAGAGTCAATCTGTGTGAAAAAGATGCAGATATCTATAAGAAGGGGGTGGAGGGTAGAAGCAGAAAAAACAAGGTTAATTCAAACCCTTTTTTGCTTTGCTACTTTCTATCTTTTTTCTCAAGTCTCTGATTATCAAAGTGTTTTGTATAACCTGCAAGTTTTTTTTTCCTGAATGATTACACTATGCATACCAATAAGACTGTGGAGGAGTGAGCTCTAATGGACAATCTAATGAATTTTCTTTTGTCTTTTACCCCTTTTTATCCCCACCCCTCTACCCTTTCATCATCCTCCCCCTAAATGCTATATCAACCAAATAGGCTCTATAAAAACTGTAACCCTGCCCTGCATTCATGCCAACATCAAAAGGAGATTACTTAATGCTGACGGGGGTTTTGTTTTTGCTATTAGTAAAATGCACAAAAGACATATAATTCCCGATAGCTGCAGTGTTCCCCGTGCATGTGCGATAGTACTAGCGTTTGTGTCATGCCCTACAGGCCCATTCCAACTGTGTGCGTGCCAGCAGAGCTCTCTCCTCCTCCTCTCTCCTCTCGACTTCTATTTTTGCCCTGTTCTTATGTAAGCCGCTGCTAACGCGCTGGAGACAGAGGCAGAGTACAGAGTTAGGATGGTGAGAGCCTCCTCAATGGACACACACACCTGCACACATGTCCGCACTGGTTGTGTATGCATGCAAACGTACAGAATGGAAAGAGAAAGTAATGCACTGCTTGCTGTCAGATGGTGACAAAGCACATACAGAGGCGATATTAAATCATAACTGTGACTCTGCACATGACACATCATGCACATTACCACAGTTATTTTCTAGAAAGGGGAGCACATCTCGCTTGGTCGTTATCTGATTGCAGGAGAATATGTGTAGAGACAACAGCCGACTGAGTTGACACTCTGCAGATATTACACGCGTTAAAAAGTGCTTTGATTTTTGTTCTAGTGGAGCGGCGCCCTATAACATGATCAGTTCATGGTTCCGGGCACGCTGTCAGAACACTAACTCTGGCCCTTATCTGTTTATTTTTAGCTGCTTCTGCATGTAATGAGTGAAACTTGCCCCCACTGTTCAACAAATATCAGTCTGCAGGAGATCAAAATTTGGACAACATTAGGTGGTATTTGGATCAGAAGTTTATTTTTAGTGGCAGATTTTCATGAAAAACTTCTAAAGACTAAAAAGCTTAAAATATTTTAACAATGGAATAAAACTGACATATTTGCTGTTATTCTAAAAAAAAAGAAGATTACAATAGGAGAGGGGACTGATCTGATCTCATTAGACCTAATGATAGTGTCATGATCAGGTTTTAGACATTTCTTCCTTTGATTAAAAGAGTAAGATCCTGTATTGCTGCAGGTTCTACTGCGACACATTTCTAGGTTTCAACGGTAACCTTACGTATATTTTTATAAAACACATTTGTTTCCAATTGCATTAATAGATGCATTTTGCAGATATAACATGTTTAGACCCAAAGTTCAGACATAAAGATGGAGCCTGTTATGGAAGCCCATCGTTAAACTGCTGCCGTAGGCTGGGTGCTCTAAAGGAAACTCTTTCCTTTTTCTGAGATATTTTATTTTGTTTAAAAATAAAAATGAAATAAAAGATAGATCATTTTAATTTGCTTTTTTTTTGCAAACATCTAGAGTGATGGGAATTCTTTACTTTGCAAGCAAGATGTTGCAAGTTTTGTTATTTCACAAAATCCCCCCAAAGTACATGTTGCCAGAAGGCAATAGATGCATCAACCTTGAATACAGATATGTTTGAATCAATGAAATACAGTGACATGTATGAGGACAACCAGAAAAGCAGGCTGAAGAAACACAAACACGGCAGTGCTTGTGGACATACCTTCTGACTCCGCTATTAAGTCTATTTTGGCTGGAATATCCTTTATTTATTTCTTTAAAAAATGAAAAAAAAAATGACTTTGTACCTTTGCGGATAGAAAAGATGTTTGGATTAGAGTCCTGCACGGGTCGAGTTTTACCAACCCGCACCCGCCCGAACCCGTTAGGATGACTACCGAACCCGACCCGTCACCCGCGGATATCTTCATTCAAATCCGAACCCGACCCGACTTGTTGATATTTAACCCGCAACCCGACCCGTTAACACATCAAGTAATAGGCTATAGTACGCTGCGCTGCAGAACAGCGCCATTAACACTGCAGCAGACGTGTATGCACTGACTGTGGCCTTTTTGGAGGGAAGCCCACACTGCCGGCAGGGCTTTAAGCTACAACAAGGGTGACCCCACTGCCTGATTAATATAACATTTCTGATGTCCATAACAACACACACGCATAAAAAAAAATCACCAACTACCCGCCCGCACTAAAAAAATATCCGCCCGACCCCTGACCCGTTTATTTTTATTTATGTATTTTTCACCCGCAAAAGAGCATTTTAGCGGGTGACCCGTCGGGGACCCGCGAGTACCCGACCCGTTGCAGGACTCTAGTTTGGATCTTCTTTCTGTCCGGATTTGTAAAGAGTTTGATTTATCAGTTAACTCCACTAGTTTTGAAACAAATCAAGAATGTGATATGTCATATATTGCTACCGCTGCTGATAGGCTATCAGCTCAATATTTGGAGCAGGTGATTTGCCTAATCAGATGGGAGAATTGTACTCAACATCCCTCACTTTTGCAAACACTTTCCACAGGAGGCTTTCCAGGTGGATATGGTGCTGAATTTAAATTAAACTACAATCTGGTTTATGAAATTTTATTTATCAGACTAGCTTGACCACAACCCTGTAGATAATCTGTGGAGTAATGTCAAGATGACATTTAATGAACAATTAAAGCAACCTGGGTTTCCTAAACACCTTTTATATATAAATGTGACATGAGATTTTTTATCTGAGGGATTACATGTTTCAAAGTTAAGAATGCATATTACAGAATCACAGTTTTGGAGCAATGCAATCACAAACCACAGGTTTACAATATGGATCTGCAAATGTGAAGAAGCTGTTACACTCCTTACCAGTCGGTGGCTGTAATGCAACTGAAAAGTCTTTGATATCAGCCTTTGAAACGAGACAAAGAGGGGAAAAAAAACAGAAACATCGATTGAATGTTCAACAAACGTAGAAAACAACATTTGTGCAAAGATATAACGCTAGATGCGGGATTCTGTTCACGTAATCATCCTCTGAACTGCAGTGGATAAACAACATTCAGGAGCATTACGGACACCAACTGGTAAGGACAGTAACGACTTAATTTGGCATGTAGATCTGCAGCTGGCCTTGTAGATTTGTGGTTTCTGCGTGCATTGTTGCGTGTTAGAATTTGTAACTTATAAACTTGTATTCTCACAGATAAAGCATCTGATGCTACACGTATGAGTTGAAACAAAGAACAAATGTAGATCTTAGATTTATTCATATTCCACTAACTTTTATGCACATGCTATTATTGATAGTTATCTTACCCCCCCAAAAAATGTTTTATCATAATTTCGTGTTGTTATTTTCTATAAAGACTTCCAACAAGCCATCTAAAATCACTATATGACAGATATTTGCACATATATGATAGATATATATGATAGATATTGAAATATACTATATTCTTGCAAACATAAAACTTTAAAAATATTTTACAAAATGTATTTATCACAGTTAAGTAAGATTTCAAACTCAACCCCCACAATGCATTGAGTTCTGCTGCAATCGCCGCAAATTAAGGTTGCGGCACGTGTGCGGATATAATGACTGACGCCTCGTAATGAGCAGGCCATCATCAGCCAACCAGACGGGAGAAGCAGGGTTAGATTAGAAGAGTGTGGGGGTGGCTGGGTTCACAGGTCAGAGGTCAAGGTCTCCTCATGGGAGCGGGGTTTGGTTTAGATGGCAGGGGCAGCCCTAATATTAGGGGATGGGGTGACACAGGGGAATACAGGGGGGTACCCCAAAAGGGAATTGGCGTGTGTCGCAGCCAGCTGGGGTTAAGATATTATATAAAGGAATATTCATGCTCATTTCGGCTGTCAGAGAGAAACTGCCGCCAGATGGAAGACAGCTTGATTTATCTCCATTTGGTTGTTTGACCCTCTAACTGTGATGAGCTGGAAGGATATTACTTCAAATTCAGCACTGCACAACTTACAGGAAAATCAAAAACGCAGCTATTAGTAAAAAGTAAAAACAAAACGTGAACGACCTCATCATTTATAAAAGGCATTAGAGAGATCAGCAAAATATCTGTTTTTCTGATGTTCCCACTCCACAAACGTTTCCAAACAAGTGTTGAGCGTGCATGTACGTGCAGACGTTATCAAATGAGGACAGCTGCGTCGGCCATTTTAGCTGTGCATTTGTGTTTTTGTGTCTATCGGCACACGCCTGAGTTGCCCGTTCACTGACGCAGCATCAGCAAGCCCACAGCATAAATACTGCATGGCCTCAAAAAATAGAGAGGATGAAGGCACTGAGGGAAGAGGAAGTACAGGGGAGGAAAAGGGATCAGGAGGAAACAACAAGGAGGGTAGGAAAGCATAGGTTGTTAAGATGAAGGGTGGCTGGGAGGGGGTGGGGTGTTGAAGAAAGGGATGGAGGAGCAGGGAAGATGGGGGGGAAAGGAGGACGAAGACCAGGAGGAGATAGTGACTAAGAGATAAAAGAGGAGTGGATGTGAGCGTGTTCGTGTGATGAGCGGATGGCCTGAGGGAGCGGCCGAGTCAGCGTCCCGCTCTGCGGATGTACTGAAGGGGCTCCGGGCCGTTTGCTTATTCACTCGCCCCTTTCACTCTGTTCGCTGCAAAGAGGACAAGGGTGGAGGGGGTGCAGGTGAACCCAACAAGGTGGGGGAGGATGGAAAATGTGCAAACATAATGAGAACAAAAAAACTGAGAACCAAAAAAGAAGAAAGCCAGGAAAAAAGGGTGAGATACAAGACTATATGTGAAGCATTATAGAAGAGCAAAAGGGCAACAGAGAAAGGGAGAAGGGTTGCAACTCATGCAAAGATGACAGGATGACAGAGAGAAACTGTACAACATGAACCATTTTCAGATGCTTATTCGCAAACTTTAAGAAAAACACTAAGGGAAACAGAATCTACAAGCATCTAGATGTTAATTATTGCAGAGAAAATGTGTAGAAGTCCCAAAAAATATAAAGTAAGCCTATTAATTGGCCTTTTACTCACGTTTCTGTGCATGTGCATGAATAAGTTGGTTTAAGTGTAGCAATATACGTATGCTTTTCTAAATCAAATAATCTTTTATGCCATGATGACAAAAACTGGACTGATGTGACCCTCTGACACAAAAAAGCCACTTTGTTGAACATTTGTTTGTGCCTGAGAAGTGTGCATGAGCCCATGTGAAGGTACGCTGCTGAGGGCTTGTCAAAACAGACATAAGAAACTTATGATATGGAAGTGTGTAGAAGCGGGGAGTGGGGGTGGGGGTGTTTAGTGTCGGGTGGGGTGGGGGGGGTTTATGCAACATCCCAGGGAAGCCAGCGGATTGAGACTAGCGTTGCTGAATATGAAAAGAGGGCACACAGCAAAGGCTGCTGGGAGTTTTTGATTGGTTGCTAATGTTGCTATCCAGGCCGGGATTGGTGGAGCTGACGCAGACCGACATCACGTTGTCGGGACTAAACCCTTTTGAACTAAGGCAAAGCAGCAGAGGCACAGATATCAAAACACATATACCCACGCCCACGTGCACATGCATGCACACATTTGCAGCTACACATATAACATGCAACTAAATAAGTACCTATGCACAGTTTCAATCGCATGCCAACACTGATTATTAAATAAGCTTGGCCTCCGTGTTGATGCACATCAGGAGAAAACAGAATTCCTGATGCTCTTCAGCTTTTCCCCACATACCATCTCAACTTCTCAGGTCAAAGCGGAAACTTCTTTAATTTCTTCATTCTCTTTTAAGTCCGGCTCTAAGGTGGACAGAATAAATTGGAGCTTAAGCATGCATGAAGGCACAGCCAGAGGACCGCTTCCCACCACTCCACGCTACATTTGTCAAATCAGAAGAATTTCTACTGCACGTGAACCCCTGGATCTGAGAGCAGAGGAACGGCACGGATTCCTATTTAAGTCACGCATGAGGAGCTGAGCTTCTAGAAAAAATATTAGTACTTTTCGGAGTCTGTGGTGATTTTGCAATATGTCGGCTGGTTTTAACTGTGACCAACAAAACAAATTTAGCTGCCTGCTATTAATAAAACATGATATAAGACAGGGCAGTGTGATGTGTGAAATGTCTGCTTACTTTGGCCCCGCTGCCTCTGCCCCGTGGCATGTCAGCTCAACTCTGTCTGCGACTTTGCCTGTGGAAAGACGTGTCTCTTCCCTCGGCTACTGGGAACAGGGGACTAATCTCTTCTAATCAGGAGAATGTGGGTCTCAGATAAATGAAAAAAAAACTTTACATCTTCCCTGCCACTCGTCATAAACATACTAAACAACTGGTTAACCTAAATGTGACGATGCAAAAAACACCCAAATGATTATTTCTATTTATTTCTGTAGTGCCTAAAAAATAACAGTCAGTTCGCATGAACTTCTCTCATAATTGTCATAATTGAACCACAATGAGGTGTGAGAGACTAAGTTGAAGGAAAAAGATTGAGGGTTTTATAGTAAAAAAAAAACACCTAAAAGGTGAGGCGAGCATTTTATTTAACTCCCTCTGAGCGGTTTGGGTATGTTTCTACTAACTTCTCTCTCCTTAGACCAAACATCTTTACAGAAATGCTCTGACTCATTTTAACCGGATGCAGAACGACTGTAAACATCAGCTTTGCCACAGATTTTCAGTTTGATTCAAATCTGGAATTTGACAGGGCCATTTTAACACAAAATTATGCTTTGATCTAAACCGGTGGTAGAGTTGAGATCAGTGCTGGTTTTTACAGGGAACTGTAACAGAATGATTGGACTGAAATGTTAAAAATCAGTGACCTCTGATCTAGTTTTGAGTCTTTTCAGTTTAAACTGTGACAACCAACACTGATCTCTTGTATTCTATGCCCTGCAATTCCTGCAATAACTGAAATAAAACAAGACGGCGGTAAGTCAGTTAAGAGCAACATATATGTCAGTGATGTGCAGACAGCCTGTAATAGACTCCATTGGACATTACTGCTGCGACACAAAGAGGCACATTTTAACTGTGACGTTTCGCTGTTAATTCCTTGGCAGCAGGAACCAAGGCTGGATGAAAATGTTCCTCCAAATTTACCACAAAAGGAAAAATAAACTGTAAAAAAAATAAAGGACAATTAGATGAAAAATAGACAGAGCGATGTGTTAAATCTCCCTCCAACCAGATCCACAGCGATGTCGTCAATCTCAAATTGGAAAATGAGAGCAAGTGAATGGGTTTTGAAATGACTTAATTTAAATTCTGAATTAAAACAAAAATAAATAAGATCTTCTTTTGAAGCTGCCAGCAGAATTTCCTTTGCATCACTGGTCTCACCTGACTTTTATGTGTTTGCTGTGGTCCCAACATGGCTTGTGGAAAACTCTAAGGATTTTTCGAACAACAGCTTTGTTCTTGCCAAGAATTAGAGTTCTGCTGCTGACACATTCTCCCGCCTGGGCTCTCTTGCTCCTCCTGACTTACCACTGGATGCTTCTCTGACTTGTAAAGCTGCTTTTCAGTAATATTCTCTAAAATAAACCCTCTGAATCTGCACAGATAACATCATAGATATATAAATCTTGAAATCCACGCATCATTGTAGCTGGGTTTTACAGTCATGAACTGCTTTGTGATGTTTTCTCATGAGAGATTGAAGAAATAAATTGAATTTTGAGGTTGCAACATGATAAAATGTGCTAAAAGGTTTAAGAGACATGATTCCAAGGCGTTTCATGACAGGATCGGATCCGCGTCACCGAATGAGGCGCATGCTTCTCTTAAGGCTGAAGGTCGGTCCTATGAATCTTTGATCCGTCTCTCCTTGTCCCGCCCCTCCCTACATTCAATATGAGTGAGCAGAGTGCCACTTTGCTCGTTCCTGCCATCTCACACATGCACGCATGTATACACCCTCCATGTGTCCTCCTGGTGCATTAATGTTCTTACATCACCTCCTTCAGTGAGCACAGAAAACAAGAGAGCACCAGAGTCGAAGAGATGGAGAGATGGCTTTTAGTGGGGGATGGGTATGCTGTGCACGTGTGGGTGGCAAATATGTGGCAGGCTTCATAATAATGCAGCAATATGTATCATGAGTCAAACACTGAAATAAGGAAAATATTCCTAAAAAGGTGAAGTTTTTTACATCAGTTTGCCTCTTGGGACAAACAGACAAATCTAAGAGATTTGGATTTAAAAAAATTACTGATCCCTTTGACATCTTAGTATAATTTATTAACTTTAGCTTTTTTTTAAATAAAGTGCAGGCTGTGTACATGCTAAGAAATACTTTAAAATGTTTTGCTTTAACGTGCACCACAGTGGCGTGAACCACCATGGATGGCTGGGTCTCAGACACATTAACACTGTCTGGCATTGACTTACACCCATGAGACCTTCCCCCCCACCGCAACATGCACGAGCGCATGCCTGGGCATCATCCTTCCGCTCTAATAGACTTTGTGCCCCCTTGGGATGAGTCCTTTTTGAGGGTGACTGGGGTTCGTTTGCCTGTGTGCTCCTACCTTGTGTAGGATCGTGGTTCTCCCAAAACTGTCTGAGGAGCTCCCCAAGGCTGATGTCTTGAGGGGAGAACACCACCCTCACCACCTCAGTGTGGCCTGTCAGACCTGAAAGGGAATTGGTAATATGAATAGCTAAAAAAAATAAAGTGGTACTGATCTCAAACACAACTCAAACTGCACTGTTCTCTTATCTTCAAAACTTGAATATATTTGATAAATGCTAGACATTTAAAAAACGTTCAGGTTTAAAACTGGAAAGCAGAGACTAGGAGAATGCAGGGTGTATGGGTCAGTGAGTGCATGCACCACAGGTAGAAAACATTCAGGCTGAATCTACTATGAGCTGTGTTATTTCTCATGGCACCAGAGGAGAAACAGAGAAACAGAGGGAGGTATATATAGAGAGAGAACAAGAAGGAAAAGTAAAAGATGGCGCTTATGGTGGAGGTTGCCAAAAGCTCCCAGATACTCATTCCTGTTTGCAGCTGCCAGGATACTAAAGCTTCAGCGAGCTGCCTGCAGGCGTTTTCTAACTAAGGGCTGCTTTAGGTATCATATGTTTTCTACGTGAATCTGTGCATGTTTATGGCTGAACGGGTATTTTTACATTTCTTGACATAAACATATTTGATTAGTATACGAAGCATCAGTTCAAATCTTCCACTATTGTTCAGACCAGAGTAGGTAATAAAACTCTATCGCAATGCAGAATGATACAGTACAGTTCCTAGGAGATTGTTTAACCTACATACGAAACCAATTTCTGCATTGTTTATCTTCCATTTGCTAACAACCCCGCAGGAAAAAAAAATCAATGACATGAAAATGAAAGAAATTAGACAGACAATCTGCATATAATCGTCAAAAAAAACAGCTGCCTGCAAACAATTTAAATTTATTGGAAGTGTTAGTGCATTTTTGTACCAAAATAGCAGCATGTTAGCATTAAATAAAGCAACAGACTGCACAGGAGTGAGCTGATAACAGACTGTATAGCTGCAGAGACATCAACCATATCCGAAAGCAAAAAATTTTATTTGGTGAAAGAGCTGCTGTCAAGATCTTTTGAGGAAAAGGTGAGTGTGTGCCGACACTCTCGAAGCTTGTCGAACATCAAGGGGGGTGAAAGGCTGGGAAGCGACAGGGATCAGGACCACTAAAGCTGCCAGAGCTGCAGTGTTCTGTTAAAGGGCCATTCAACGAGTTAAAAAATCAACAAATCAGCCTGTTCACCCTCTTCTCTTTTCACCTTAACTGCTCTCTTCCGTCAAAAACATGCAACACACCTCTGGACACAAATTAAAACCTGTAAAATCGACTTTGTTGAAACTGTTCCATTTTTAAGGCAGGTGTAGAACCTTTACATCTGTTGAAAGACTTTTTCATATTCTGATGAGGTGGACAGTTCATATATCCTGGCATACAGTAGCTCTCTAAAGTGTGTGTGTGGGGGGCTGTTGAAGAAGTTGCTTATGTTTATGACCCACCCACCCTTACAAAGTGTAAACTAAAAGAATATTCAATCAACCATCCTCTCCTGTCTCAAGCTGATGTGAGCATATCAGTCAGTGACTCAACAGCACTGCCTTGGTTTCCCTAGAAAGACTTTTTAACACTTGGCGTAATAAACTGAACATTATTGAATTAGGTTGAACATTGATTGAATAGGAATATATTTATTTAAAAGGAATTTGCTTAATTTAATATGAATCTGTACTTCTATATCTATATTTTTGCAATAAACAGGATTTGTTTGTCTTTTAAAATAGTTTAAATAGCACTGGTGAGTTGTCACTATGGAAACATACAGAAAAAATTTGCTTATATATATATATATATATATATATATATATATATATATATATATATATATATATATATATATATATATATATATATATATGTAAAAACTGGTTCATGCTTTCACAACTAAAATAGGTCTTAATTCAGTCAACTGGCGGCTCCAAAAAAAAACCAGCTTCTATCACAGTTTATTTAACATCAAAGACAGAAACTTCTTTATAACTGATACATTCCTTAACTCTATGTGTTATTTAGGAGTTTTAATGTGAACATTTTAATTAATGTAAATATTCACCTAATCAAAATGTGGTTAAAAAGGGATCAAGTTAAATTAACTCTGCAAAGATTAACTGGGAAATTGTCAGGCAGGCAACTATGCAAATAAGCAGAGGGAAAAATGTGGCTGACAGAAAATTATCCAACCTCAAATGTATTTTGTAGTTTTAACATATCAAAAGTGTACAGAAGTTTTTCTGTTTGTTTTTTTAGTTGCTCATCGACAGCTCCTGGGTCTGCCTCTTCGGCTGCTCACGCATGTCGCTTATAAAGCTGCAGTTTATGAAAAAATATATAGATTTAAGAGGAGCAAAAGTTACTGTTAGCTTACTTAAATTACTTCTATATAAAGATCAACCAGATTCTTTATTTAGTCTGTTAAAAAAATAGTGCAAACAATTTCAGCTGATGACTGCAGGAAAGCATCTCCCAAGTTTCTCTTCTGACTTTACTGTTTCTTTTTGTGAAATTAATTTTGTCCTTAGTTTATCTACTGTTCTTCAACAAAAAGATTAAAAACATTCACATAATGCTGATGAAAAAGTTTTATCCCGATTTATTTATTTATTTTCTCTGTTCAGTTGCTAAGACAGGTCAAAAAACATTTTCCTGAATATTAAAAAATGTTAATACCATAAACCTTTTCTGATCATTCATTATGTTTAATCTCACGCTGTTCTTAGCACTGTGAATTTAAATGCATCTTTATGCATAATTTGCGTAACTTCTTTTATACAACCAGTTTCTGTGTAATTAACACAGAGGTTCCTTTTCTATCAGGCAGTAAGTTGTCTTCCCAGCTGTAGATGTAAAATAGTCTACTGTGCCTCCAACATGTTTAACTGCTGAATGATTTTCAAAAAACAGTTAAAAACCTGGATGCTATAAAACACTACGGCTAACAGAAGGAACTTTGAAGAGTTCAGCACTGGTTATGTGAAGGTATTTCCTGTGCAGTTTAAATATACTACAAACAGCCTTATCATTGGCTCTATCATGTCACTCAGGTTCTTGGTAAAAACATTTTTTCCCCTGCCACAGCTTTGCTTTCTTTATTACAAATCTTTGGCGCATTAGACTGTGCTAGTCTTGTAAATTAGGTAAATTATTCTAATTTATAATAACAGCCCCTCCCTCTCTGACTGCACCTCAGCCTCCCCAGCTCCTGTCGGTCAGACCCTCCATCTATCCCCTTGTCCTTCCTCTTCTTCCCCATCTATTCTGACAGTTCCATCAGCCCTCTCTTTCTGTCTGTCCTACCATGGCTGCTCTGACAGCTCCTCGACCGCATGCAGTCGCAGTGTTCTGCTCCGTCATGGCCACTGGAGCGACACCTGCACGCTCAGCCGATGGACAGGACCAACACTTTTTTCTCCCTTCTTCCTCTCTTAGAAAGTTTTGTTTGTTTATTCCTTCACCTGCTGTATCACTTAGCTGCTGGTTTTTACTCATCCATCTCCACGTCTCTCCACAGATGACCATCTTGTTTTTGAAAAGCTGGCTAAAGCGGCAACAGGGTTCTGCTACTGGTCTTCATGCACCCCATGTTGTTTCTGCACCTTGATTCCATGCCTGACCCCCCAAAAAATGTCCCACACTAACAGCTTGAGCAACACATGAGTCGAACGTCTTCATCTGCGGTACACATCCACTTCCTACATAAATCTAATTGATTTTTGGGATAACAAAGTAGGACATCTTTAACAATACATTTAAAAAAACGTAATCTGTTTCTGCAAATCACATTCTCTGGGAAAGAAGCCTGCATATGGCGCCTTCAACACAGAAACCTCCGTTACTAAAAAAAACACCGCAATACAGCACAGCAGAGAGCAAAATCCTCACAAGTAGGTCATGTGGGGGTGGGGATGCTGGGGGGGTACAGCCCATCTGGAGCAGTGCATTTTGAGTAGTTGACTGCAGATGAAGGCAAGAACTGCGATGAGGGGGCTTTATTTAAAACAATCTTCCTCTGTATCCGTTTCCTTGTTCTTTAAATTGTCTTTAACCTTGACGTTCGCAGCGTCAAATGTTCTGCCAACCTGTTTCCCTTCCTCGCAGGAAGGTAGAACGATCTGTTAACAGGAATCGCAGAGTGGGAGGTAATCATAAGTGAAGAATGTGCAAAATAGAATACCTGTGCAGACTTCATTGTAGGTCGGGTTGGGTGTAAAGCCCCCGGCGAAGCCCACCTGGGTGGAGAAGACTCCTGGAAGCCGCCAGAACAGTTTCTCAGCTCCCCAGAAACAACCCATTCCTGCAAAGAGATGCATGCATAGTTAAGTCTTTTGCATTGTGTCAAACAGAGATCTTATTAATGCGGCAACAGATCTTCTTGCAGGGAAGTTTCAGATTTTAAATGCTGGTGATTGTGCCCCCCTCACCAAACATGATGGTTTCCATGCCTTCTGGAAAAGGCTCCACAGTGGGATTCCCATTAACTGCATGCTTATCTGTAAGGCAAGACAGTGGAAAATATGGTATAGGATCACAATAATAAGGAAAACACAATATGTTTCATCATGCAAGTAAATTAGTTTGGATGCAGCTTGGAGTCGGCCTCACAGGCTCTCATTTAGTCACATCCTAACCCAGGCCATAGGATTGGATGCAGAGGCTTCTCTGCAGGATCACATTGAAGAAACTCATCATTGAGCTCCTCCCTGATTCTCCCTGCCGTCCTCTCTTTGGTATCTTTAACTTCTTATATTAAAGTGGTTGTCTTTAGTCTCTGTAGATGGCTGAAGTGCCCAGTCAAACAACACAGCAGGTTGTTCCCATTGTAAACTCCTAACAACAGCTTAACGATGAAGCGCGGCACAAAAGTATTCATACTCCTTAAGGTTGATTTTATTTTATTTTTTGCATAACAACCACAAACAGATTCATAAGATTGGTTTTGCAAAATTGTTGAGCTGGAAAGAAAATCATGTTCAGTTTGGATTTGTGTAATAAATAACATCTGAAATATGTGGATCCCTTTGCTCTGAGCCCCTCTTGATTCTGAGACTGCCTAAATGAAATCTAGTTTAAATATTAAACATTGAGTTTATCTAAAGTTGTTTGAGATCACTGAATGAATAACAATTAATAGATAAGTGGCAATTTTCTTAAAAAAAAAAAAATCTTTTGTTTGTATCAAGAGTCCTTTAATAACACATTTAAGTTCAGTTTAGTTAAGTAATATTTTACAACATGTCATCCAAGGCCACTTTACAGAGACAGTTCAATCAAATCATAAAGACAGATCGGTTAAAATGTTTCAATCTAAGGAAACCCTGCTAATTGCTTTGAGTCATTAAAATTGTTATATTACCTATTAGATACTGATAGTAAAAAATAGCACATCATAATTCAACTGAAATATATATAAAAAATAATAATATTTGGTTTTGTAACCATCAAATTTATAAATATACATATACATTAATAAAAAAATAGACCAATAGAATTGAATATAGAAACAAAATATAATCAACCATGAACAGAAAGGTTAAAATCATAATTTTGGTAAAAACCATTAATTATAACAGAAATATTACTTTTATAATATTTTAAAGAGGGAATTGTGTTGTATTTGTATAATTTTTTTTTAAATTATTATCAACCTATTAAATGTTTTTTGATTCTCTCTTCAAATTGTTTTCCCTCACTCCAAAATCTAAAATCTGAAAGAGAACAGTGCTTATTTAAAAAGGAGAAATCTCCTGTGGTAGCTACTTTTTGAACATGTTATTTTTGCTAAAAAAGGTTAGCTCAATGTTTGCCACCCTAAAATAGTTTTATCACCTGGAATTAAGTCAAAAACAGCCCTTTGGATTGTGACAGTTGCAGAACCCGGGTCTAAGAGGTCATGATCACATAATCAGATGAAAGCATTTTTAATCTAATCAACCATTATTTGATGATAAATTGCTAATTTCTTTACCAAAATAATTCCCCTCTGCTGTTTCCCACAATCGATGTAGAGGATTAAAAAAACTTGTGCTGTGATGAGACTAAAACAGACTTGTAGGCCTACATATGAAATACGACATGGGGAGCAAATAAACACAGAAGCAAGGACAGGATGGTTAATCTGAGCTCTTGGGAGGAGGTTAAAAGCTAAATATAGCACAATCCTGGAGAGCCAGTTAGAAACGACAAAATATTTGAGGCTTTCATCTTTAAGCAGGACAATGACCCCAAAGATCAAGGCAGAGCAATGGAATAGCTTCAATCAAGGCATAGTTCAAAGTTCATTTGGATAATTACCTTTGGAAGGCATTATTATGAAGCTGTAATCTAATGGACAGAAGAGACGCATAATGGTGTCTCAGTTTCACCACTGTCATGGTGGAAACAGCCAACAAGTGAAACAAAACAAAGAGCAGAAAGATTGCACTCCAGGGCCAACAGTGCAGCCTGAAATTAGAGTGCTAAAGAGCAAGTGTGTGTGTGTGTGTGTAGTCCTCAGATATGTCAGGAGGATTAAGGTTTAAGAAGACTGAGGTGACTTAGCGTGCAAATCTCCACTAAGCAAGACTGGTTTGTACTGCAACCACTAATAGTTGTCTCCAGATCAACAGGCCACAGCGTACACTAAGAGCTTAGCTATGTATCGGTAATGGATGCTTACTCCAAGTTCCATGAGGTGATCGCTTCCTGTCCGATTAAGTTGGGTTATGCGTGACACTGACCTGAACACTAACAATCACAAATCTGATAAGGACAGAATAGTCCATTTCCTATAGGGCTGGGATGATCCTTTACTGCAAGAACAGGCCAAAGACCATTAGCTCCCTGCGGTTTCCTTCAGACTTAAAGGAGATTATGATAAAGACGAACTGTATAGAAGTACTGAAAAGAAAATGTTTTCCCATGCTGGGACTCTAAAGATAAGGTCTTGTAAAGAAAAAGGGAAACAAGGGGCTTCCGCAAGGCTTGAGCAGATAATACAGTTTTGTTGTATTGGGATATTTTTTGATATTTTATGAAATAGTTTCGTTTCCTGTGCAGTAACAGACTGCAGGCACATAAAGGACTAAAATGTCACGGAGGCCTGGATGGCCCCAGGCAGCAGCTTCGTGGTCTCCTATTGAGCAGCAGTTCTTTTTTTTTTTTTTTTTAGAAGCAGGTTGTTTGGCGCTGCCAGGTCACGATCACAGGCACAGTCGGCTGCAGAATCAAAGCATTTCCATGTGACGGACATGTTAAATCCTCTAAGTCTCGTTAGATGGCTTAAAACAGAGGAAGAACAGAAGAAATGTCTATCTTCTTCTATTCTCAACGTCTCCAGGCTCTTGCCCCCTGGAGTTGCCAAATGACTTTGAAAGGTAAAATGAGAGAGTGAGATGGAGTTAAGTGTGAAATAAAAGAGTAGGAGAAGAAGACAAAAAGAGTCGGAGGAGGAGGTATCTGTCTGCCAAAACAATAAGAGGAATAAATCGCCATTTAGAAGAAACAGATTTGAGATACAGTAAGGAAGTGAAAGACTCCCCTGGTTTTTAGAAATCCAAACCTTTGGGCGTTTTATAAAAAAAAACAAGCAATAAAGAAATGATAAGTTAGCCAAGAACCTGTTGACATCACTTCCTCTCTCTTAAGCTCCCCTCCACTTTTTCTCACACTACCTCACTTCACACGGTGTGCAATCTGCTGCACAACTGTTGGTGCACCGACTGCTGTACTAGGTTTTCTCTTATGGAGCAGCTGGCTGAGGTCCAGGTGCCGGGCTAGCTCCTGTTATCGTGCTTGGTACAGCACACCTTCCCTTACATCAGACAAGCACCAACGTCCTTTTCTGCAAGAATTACCCCATATGCATCAAGAAAAACACAGCTAAAGACCCTTACTACTCTGCCTTACTATGCCAGAAGAGACAAGAAAAGGAATTATTTAAAAACAGGCAGGGAGGGGGATGCCTGAGCTCACAAAAGAAGTTAACAGGCTGAAAATGTGGGAAGGACTCATGAAAAGAATTTTTTACACTTTGAAAGGGATCCAGGCATAAGTTCTTTAGCACACCTTTGTTTTTGCAGATATCTGAAAAGGACAGATCACATTTTAAGCCATGTAAGGAATGAAGGAAAAGCCTCCTGAGCCTAGCTGCAGTAGGCAGCTGGACCAGAACCAAAGCGTTGGACTGGAAGCCCTGCTCTTCTGTTTGAATTCAGGTGACTATTGTGCAGGGGCACAACTGTCTGGTGCTCAGCGTATACCAGACAACAAGTGCTGATTCTTTTGTCTGATCTTTTAGCCTTTGAAACCTTTGGTCCTGTATTTCTCACCCATACGACTGAAGTCGAATCGCTGCTGCCTCTTCACACAGAGACACAGGAGAGGTACCATCCCAGCATGCCAGAAACTGGTGATGTTAGGTCGATTTCCAGACTGCTCTGTTTTTTTCATTCCAAAATTCCTCTCTTCTTCTTACTCTTCCCCTTTCCTCCCTCTTACCATTCCTCTTTTTAGTTGCGCAGAGGTTGGCAGGGAGTCAGGCACGAGTCGTCAGAGGCTGATGCTTTATACTGCTGCCAACTACCCTGTGCTGGATGGTAGGAAGGGTATGGGCAAGAAAAGACGGGGGGAGGGGGGCAAGAGTGAAGGAAGACTGGAATTTGTTTTTATAGGACAAAAAAAATGTAAATTAATGAATCAATTGGAGTGGCCAAGAAAACTTTGGGAAACACTCAGACATATACTTACTGGCCTCTTTATTCGATACACCTTGCGTGTAATAGGCTCGACCCATTTTGCCATTAGAACTCCCTTAATTCTTAGTTGCATATTTCAGCAATGTTTCAGAAACATTCCTCAATATGTCCTCCATATTGAAATGACAGCAACACAAAGGTTTCTTAGCTCTATATTAGGGCTGCAACTAACGATTATTTTAAAAATCGATGAATCAGCCGATTATTTTTTCGATTAATCGATGAATCGAACAAAAAATATTTTTTATATTAACCTCTTTATTCCAAAATAAACATTTTAGACAGAACAAACAAGCACGCAAGTACAGGTTGCTCATTAACTGTACTGGTGCAATATGAAAAATAAATGTTTGTGTTAAAACTGCGCAAACTTACATGAGAAATGTAGCTGTACATCCACAAAATATAGGGTACTTTGTTTCATAAAGCGCAAAAAAAGACAGGCATTTTTGTTTTTAAAAGCCTCTAAGGGGTTCAAACAATAGGTCCCCCCATTTCAACAAATGAGTTTTTTTAGACTAGAAAAGTTCTGCCTTTTAAGACAGAAAAGTATAGCAGTTAAAGTTGCTACTTGAGAAAATACTTAACCATAAATTGTATTTGGAATAAAAATGAGAGAACTAGGGGTGTTAAAAAACACATCCTCCAAAGACAGATATTTACATGGAAATGTGGCATATAATTAATTGACATATTACTGATCTTGCTGGATTTTATTCTGCTTTACTTCCATAAATTGCAGGATCTTCTTTACTTTATCTTTGCCAGAAGATTTAAACTTTAAAAGCCTTGCCCTCATAATTTGCAAGTTAATTTATTTATAAAGAAAATATAAACGCTGCTTAAGCTAATTCAAATTAGATTAAAAGTAAAATAAGTAGCCAACCTTATCACTGTCTGTAACCTACTAACAAGGTAAGAAAAGCATCAGATGAGCTACCTGAGAAACTAACGTTACGTTTCCCCACTTTAAAAAGAAACAAACATGGTCGCTCACCCTGCTGATCAGCTCTCTTCACTGCCATTGAAGGCTCCAACGTGTTTTCTTTTCAGGTGCTGCATCATAACAGTGGTGCTTCCATGTTATGTTAATTTGTTTTTACAAAAGTTGCATGTTACGACTTTTTTCACTTTACAAAGCGCAAGCTACTTTAATTATTGTGATCAATTTGTGCCGTCAATCCCGGCGCATGCGCGCTTCATTTGCAGTCTGGACGCTGAGGATAAACATCCTGCGGCTCTGACTGCAGCGCTGAGAGGGACTCCTGTGGGAGCGGGAGAACGGGTTTGGGATGGGGGAGGCGCCCCACAGCAGCAGCTGCCGCTGCAGGACAAGTGTAGGAACGATACATGCTTTCACGTAAGAGTCTCCAAAAGCCGCCAGTGACACCGTAAAAAGTCGCCAGATTTGTCGCTAGTCGCTTTTTTGAAAAATAGTTGCTGGAGGGGTCTGAAAAGTCGCTAAATATAGCGACACAGTCGCTGAGTTGGGAACACTGCACCTGCGGCGCTGCTGTATTTTTTTTTCTTCCCCCGTTTCAGTCAAGTGGATGTGATGACGACGGCGGCGGATGACGCATTAATCTCGCGACACAACTAATGGATGTTGAAATTCGTTGCCAACGCTTTTAAAAGTCGATTTTTATCGATTTTATCGATTCGTTGTTGCAGCCCTACTCTATATCAATGATGCAAATCGTCCATTCCTCCAAAAACCAAAAGGTGCTCTGTATGACAGGGATCTGGTGATTGTGAAGTCCACTGATTACATTGAAGACACCGTATTGTTCAAGTAGCCAGTTTTGGTAAAAAGGCGTTTTATCTTTCTCAAAGTAGCTTTAAGAGGATGGCTACGCTCTGGCCTTAAATAAGGCTCTGCGATTTTGCCAAGAATCAAAATTGTGATTTTCCTTTTAGCAAAATTGCGATCTCAATTCATTCTGACTTTCCTCTTCACTAACTGGCATATACTATATGTTTTGCTGCAGGAAATGTGCTTAATTCTTGATCACATGCATGGATTTGCACATTAACTGCAACTCTCTCTTCCCTTCTGTGTGGTGGCAAACCCGCTTTTAGTATATTACTGCCTCCTAAAGTGCTAACGTGAGGAAGATAGTGTCCCTAATGTACCATTTAACCTAAAACTCAGAGCTCTGTTTTTTGTAAATTTCATTTCTTAGAATTGCAAATATATTGCAAATTGGGGTGTGCAAAAAAATCGTCATGACGATGCATCGCAATTCTAATTTTTGTGATCTGCTGCATCGATTCTTGATGCCAAGTATCGATTCTTGATTAACAAAAAGGAATAAATAAAATACATGAATGGTTGGCACACATCAGCCAAAAACAAGTGGAATACAACTTTCAGTCCAGTAGATGTCGCTGCGGATACTGCGACAAGTCATTCATTAACAAAACATGGAGACTGAGAAAATTCGCCCAGCTCCATCACATTCCAAGTCAGATGTTTGGATGCATTTTGGCTTTAAAAACAAAGAAGCTAAAAACAAAATTGATAGGATGATAGGATTTGCCAAAGGGGAAATGTCAAACATTTGAATGTTTCCTTTTCATTGGTTTAAAGGACCAATGAGGCCATGTGAACAGCACTGTTATTTTAAATTTTATAAATCCTAAGCACTTTTTGTCAGTGTGTCCAATCCAGTAATATAATATTTGTGTCCGGTATTTGTTTTCATGGCAATACCTTCATAAGTTGTTTCAATAAATAAGCTATGTATGAATTCAGGTGCGCTCAGTTATGTATCAATTGAAGACACTATCCATATCACACACAGCCAGTCAGCCACTGGTAATATCTGTATTTTTTTCTTACAGTGTTCAGTGAAATATCGCAATACATCGCAATATTTCAAGTATCGCGATGCATCGGCATAGAATCGCATCGTGGCATGTGAATCATGATTCGGATCGAATCGTGACATTTTGGCAATACCCCCCCCTAATTGGAAATAAAAATGATTGTCCAACCCTGATTTTAAATGCATGGGCACAGCAAGCCACAACACTCAGGTTGTGGAGGCTATGAAGTTGAAATTAAGCTGAACTGGTACTAAGAACTTGTTGGCTCTCGTTGGGGTCTTTTGTATTTTCATCCATATAACAGCAGCTCACTGAGTATTTTCTCTTTTTCATGCTACTATCAATAAACCATAAAGAGGGTTACACTCAAACCTCTTTTTGTCATTCCGATAATTACTTGTAACTTCAGCAAATCATTTGCACCACATCTAGATCCCAAAGTCATTGAGTAGCAGCCAGGTGACTTTGCTAATTAAGTACTTGTATTAACCGATTGAACCATCAAATCAAATAAAGCGACTGCTGGGTATATTACTGCAACACATTCATCTAGTTTCTTCACCACTTCTGTCAAATAAATCAAATAAGATTTCTGAAACAGGAAAACTACTTGATATTAAAAATCTCTAACAAAAGAGTCCTGGCAAAGACAGCATCACAAAATGTAACCATTTTCATAAGAAAAGATATTTACATACAAAACAAACAGATGACTGTTTTATGATATAAGCATTCCATATCAGTCCATATCATTCATTATTGAATAATGTTTTGCTAACCTATTTGAAATAAGGCCCATGAAAAAAGACAAAATTCAAACTGTAGCCCTATTTAAGTTTAACCTCTAAAAGTAGGTCAGCCCTACCCACCTTATTTAGTTTGGCCATGAGAGGTTGAGATCAAGCTCTGGAAAAAAAAGGCAAAACATCTGCAAACAGATGTGCCTGGCTCTAATCCATGCAGTATTTTCTCTAAAAAATGTCCTAATAGATCATGTCATAAGGTTTTAAGACTTTTAAAGTTTATTCTAGGCAAAGGGAGCATCATACAAGGAAGTTGTTTTCCCGTCTCAGAGGGTACTTTTGGAACTGAGTAAATAACAGATGTTTTGTGAACTAAGACTATAGGATTATAGAGCCACAAATTCTTCAGATGGAGGACGTTTCAGAAGTAAGGTGGAAGTAGACAAAGAACAGCCTCGTAAATAAGGAAGACCGTCCAAGACATTTAGGTTGTGGTTGGTGAGGGAATAAAAATGGCCACCTTTACGATTATGCTCCATTGACACATTCATTTTATTGTGATGAATTTGTATATGTTATATTACATGATTTAGAGACTTTGTTGACTTCATAATGACTATGCAATGTGATGTGCCTATTTTTTGTTATTATAAGTTAAAATAATCTAATTATGCAATGAAACAGCAAGTCTGTGTCAAAGTGACTAATTTATCTTTATTTTAAGTCTTAAGTCCCCCTGAAAATGAGAACATCATCATTGTTCGATGCTGTACCGGACATATTGTTTACATTGTGACCAATGTAACTAGGGAGTACCAATATGGCGGACGGTGGCTTCACTTCAACCCCGTACTACCAACGGGCAATCAGCAATCCAGTGAATAAACAGAGACCTTATTGACATAAATAATAAATCAGTGGACCTTATTGCTTTGTAAAAAGACAAAGAACAAGACCGGAACTGGTTGGAGGATGATGGTGCCCACTAGAGTCCTGGCTGAAATTTGGAAATATCTTGTGTTTACATCTGCTGCTGCCATATTGTTTTCAGAGCTCATCCAAGAGGAGCATGTCTTGCAAGTCAATGACTGGTTTCTTGATAGAAATTCATAACCAATCTTACTGTATTGACTCTGTAAATTGCCTTAAGATGACATGTGCTGTAATTTGACGCTAAATAAAAACAATAGATTGAAATGAATTGAATTGAACATATTCAGATGTTTATATTTGTTATTGAATGGAAATACTGCAATCACAAAACTTTGCATTTTAGAATTTAGCACAATATTGACATGGTTTTGTGCACGTTTGCAATGGAAATAGTTACTGACTGCAGGTGAATTAGGGAATCAGGGGATTAGGAACAGCTTTTAAAGTGATCAAATGAGTAGACTGTAAGAAGATGGGGAAAAAATGAAAAAAATACACAAAAAATGAATAAATAATAAAGAACAAAGAACTTAACTAACAGGGCATCACCTCCCCAGGAAAAGTAAACAAATAGCATAAAGATGAGCATATGTAAAATTATGAGAACAGCAAATTAAAGTAAAAACTAAAAAGAGTTCACCATGAATTTCCCATTTCCATGCTTTCTTACTTTTCACCACAATACCCATAAGATCAAGAATCTGAATTATCCCTAATTGAGTTATCACCAAAGCACATTCAGATCCTCCTCAATATCTGTCAACTCCTTATGAACTTGCCTTGACCTATTTGTGAGTTAGTGTTTTCAGAATCAATGTCAGTAGAAAAAGGAAACCTGAACTTGAGGCAATAAACCAAAAAAAAAAAAAATCAAACAGAGTTATACCTGTCTCCATTCAGGGCAAATCCTCTTTTTCTATTTAGCTTATGGTTGCTTATCTAATTTGCACAATCACTTTGTCAATATGCTTTAGATTATTGTAGAAAGTGAATTAAAAACAGATAAGCCATCCATTGAGAGCTGTGAAAAAATACTGCCAATATATCCTTTTCATGAATCTGATTTTAACAGTTAAGAGTGAAACATGTAGCAGAAATTGATTTCAGACAGCTCCCCCCTCCCCATCCTGTTAAGAAGAAATATTGGCAGTATATCCTGCACTGACTCAAAATAATAGCTTCTGTGCCCCTACCATGTAGCAGTCTGCCATTGGATCATTCTCGCCAAGGTCAGAGAATTCATCACAAAGACCACAGCGAGGGAGGCAATGCAGGGCAACGGGAAACCGAACCAGAGACTAGGAGCTTCTTTAACCGGGCACCAGGACAACAGGCTCATTTGAAAACGACCGATGTTCATAACATAGAGGAATTACTACGGTGTCCACTCACAGGCGCGCAAGGACGGGACCGCACTTTGCACCTGTGGAGACACTCCTGCAATCATTTACAATTGCAAGGCCACCGTGGCAAACACAAACACTGAAGACAGAAAAAACTCAACCTCATCTAAACTGCCACCCCCATGGTGAACGGGGAGGAACAGACTTCTGCCATGCCGTGTCTCCGAGCTGCTTCGACAGACGGAGAGGCAACTTATGACGGGGTGGAGCCTTCATGCGCATAATGCCCAGATGGGCCCCTGGATACTGTGGTACCTCTTCCTCCTACGCACTCACGCCTAGCTCCCACAATGCACTGGTGACAAATGGAAGAACTCAGCCCTAATTATTTCCTGTTTCTTATTTGGAGCATAACTGGAGATTATGTTTCACAAGAGAAACACAAGCAAGTGAGTGAAAGCGTCACAAACTGTTCAGTGAAGTAATAAAACAGTTGACAGAGAAAACCAAACAAGCTTTTAACACCACTACAACTGATAGGTTTACTTACTGTCAGACTGCTTGAATCACTTAAAAAAATGTAAATCTTTGGAACACATATTTCTTTGGCTCCCAAACTTAAGTTTGACTAATTACTGTTGATTCAGAGATGATTGGAGTGTTCCTGGTGGATATCACTGTGTACAAAATCTAAATGAAAGTATTTAAAGTGCCTTTAGTAATGATAGACTAGTTGGATTTTATTTTATTTAGCAGCAGCAGAGTAAAGAGGCCAGAATACAAATGGATAGCCAGTTTTGTTGGTTTTAGATTTCTATAAGCTTTTGAAAACCACCACCAAGTGTAAATAAATAGAAAATATTTCATTATATGGGCCACAGTTAAATATATGGATTTCTTTTTGAGAGGTCAGTATAATTATTTCATGTTCCTGCACTGAAGCACACCATGGATTAATTTAAACTGTCACCCATATATCAAAGTAAAGGAGGCGGGACTTGGAAAGCTTCCATTGAAAGTCTGCTGTCTGATTGGCTGCTTTATACGTTTTTTTTTCTTTACCCTAAAGTTAATATAATCAATGAAAAAGATGGAAACAACTTCAAAAACAGGTCAGTATGTATAAACAGCCTATTGGGTGCATAATTCCAGCCTCAATATCCATAGTTTGGTCTGAAATAGAT
Organism: Cyprinodon diabolis; assembly: GCA_030533445.1. Lineage (NCBI taxonomy): Eukaryota > Metazoa > Chordata > Actinopteri > Cyprinodontiformes > Cyprinodontidae > Cyprinodon > Cyprinodon diabolis. The sequence goes on along the minus strand of CM060080.1, from coordinate 33,071,315 downwards.
GCTAAATGATTTCATAATCATTTTTCAAGTCTGAAGATTTGACCAAAGCACTTTACAATGAATTCTCACACACACTAACGGTAGTAAGCTAAATTGTGGCCACTGCAGCTCAGGAACACTGGCATTGAAGCCCCGATGGTTGGGGCTTGAACTGACAACCCTCTGGCTGCAAGGCAAACTCCTGCATCCAACGCCACTGTTGCTCCAGATATGTATTATATCTCATATGAGTGGCCCATACAATTAATCATATATATTTATAAAGATTATGTATCTATTTCCAGTTATAATCATTTAAAGGCATATTTAAAGAATTATTTCAGTAGGTATTTATTGTACTGTGGCACTCGTCACCCTCCACAGCTTTTTAGCAGTTTAAATTCCTGTTTATATGTAATCACATCCAAACTGACATATTGTGCACATCTCTTCCCACACCTTTTTTCATCCTCTATAAAACTTAACCTTACATGAGCATAGGGATGTTTTGTTTTCTTTTACTTTTGTTCAAAGTGTTTTGAAAGGCTACGAAATGAAAGTCTTCTAGTATAATCAGTATTTCAGTTTAATAATTATCATTATTTCCTCCATCTACATAGCTTTGAACCTCATTCTTCTTTTACAGCCACTGCAAAACTGTCAGTAATCAGCTAATTATCATGGGCGGAACCAAATCATTTTGCTGTTTTAACATTTGTGCAGCAATCTTTTTAGTTTACCCAAAACACACCCACATATTGCACATACTAAAAAAATGCCTGTGCAATTTAACTCCTCTTATCTGGAGTCTTTGAATATCAGGCCAAAAGGTATTTGCATCCTAACTTTATTTTCTTAAAGCTACAGTGTGTAATAATTACAGGGATATAAAGTCAGAAATGTAATATATTATACATAACTATGTTATTTATCATCATCTACGAGCTCAGCCTCTTAACCTTAATATTTGCGTTGCCTTAGAATTCGTTATTTATAATTACATAGGAGCGGGTCTCGCAGCCATGGAGGCAGACATCTTTGCGCTACGGCAGCACAGAGCCAACAAACTAGCGATTGCGAGATCGCCAAAACGTCACAACGATGTAGAAAAAATAACGGGTATATTTGTTATCTTAAGTCTACATGAAATCTATACCCTACACAGACTAATGAAATACTATCTGTAAAATTATCTATGTAAACAAACCTCATCACTTGAGAAGGTAGGTGATGCGGACGTCGTGGAAGACATTTTGTCCCGTAACGCTCGCCGTACTGTTGGGGGGGAGAAGCGGTGGGGGGAGATGTTCATGTTGCTGCAGTCTGACCGCTAGATGTCGCTAAAAGTTACACACTGTAGCTTTAAGGATGGAAGACAGAGCAAAAACCACAAAGAAGCTGTCGCTGCATTCTGTTTCAGGTTAGTAGCCCAAATAACTTTAATGGTGGACAGCTTTATCAGCTAATATGTTTAAATCAGGATTTTATTTAAGAGAAACTGAGTGGTGTTAAATCTCTTAAGACCAAATTTACATACAGGTGCACCGGATTTATTTTATATATAAGGGCTCCAGAATATTTTCAAACCACGACTTAGTGACAGTTTCTGTCCCCTTTTCCAAGACAATGTCAACACTTAAGTTGTTTATGTGCAGGATTACTATGTTCTTGACTATGCAATAACAACTTAAAGGCCAAAAAAAATCTATTACAGTACCCTGTTTGTGCTGCAATAAGAGGGTTAAAAGTGCCCAAGGTATCCATTTTTTTACCCAGGTCTACCAAATTCACAATAGGAATATGAGCATAGAAAAATGTGCTCTGGGCGGAATTATAACCATTGTTTTACATGTGAAGGTTGGGTGTTTTGGGGGGTTGGGGTAGGGGCATGAATCTTTTATCTGGGGAGTACATAGCAACAAGATGCCATGTGGGAGGAAGGTAGCCTTGTACAAGTAATGCTATTGTGATACTCTATAGAGGTAGTCATATGTTTTAGGAAATGGCTGAACCCAGTGCTGCTGCCTATTAGCAAGAAGGTTTCAGGTTTGGGTTTTGTCTGGGTTTTCTTTGGCACCTTTTTAGTGTTTAAAACATGTTTGGTTAATTTGCCTCTCAAAACTGTCCTTAACAAAGTAAAGTGATTTAGTTGTTGTTTTAGTTGTCTGTGTTTCAGTGGGATGGATGACTGGATGGATGGTTTTCTAGCAGGATTATTAAGGACAACCATTGCATCTTCCAAGGATCCACTTCCCCCATCTGGGTGCCAAATACAGCAGCCTACCTTCACGGAGGAGTCCTTGCCATAAGAGCTCAGGCAAAAAAAGAATCAACAAACTACGTGGTGATGATGTCATATTTACCTCTCATTCATATATATATATATATATATATATATATATATATATATATATATATATATATATATATATATATATATATATAATGCTGTTGGGATCCTGAGGCTTGCCCACCAGAGGGCGCCGAGGATCCTCTTCTGTTTTTATTTGTTTTCTGTTAGGGACTGGGGTTACTGTTGGGATCTGGAGATCTACCATCTGTCTCCATCAGAGAGCACTGTGGGTCTCCTGGGCTGGAGCCTCCAGCACACCTGAAGCTCATCAGCCCATCAGGAGACCTTCCTACATAAGCAGCAGTCAGACCTTCCTTCGACGCCGTAGTGTTGATCAAGTTTGGTTAGCAAAACCTGAGCCTCTGTTAATAGAATCCTAGTAGACTCTAGAGAGAAACTAGATTCTAACCTGCCTCTGTCTTCTCTGCCTCATGGGAAACCTGATCGAAGTCTGAAGCTCTGGATGAGCTTAGTCTGGAAACCTGCCTGCCTGCCCAAGGAAGCCAAACCAGAAGACATCAGTCTGGATTCCTCCAACAGCTCTCAAGGAAGAGCTAGGAAACCAAGTCAAAATCTGAAACTCACGAGTCAGAAGCTAGACGCTGCTGCCGCTGAGCTCCCTGCTGAATCTACAGTCTCTGGATCCCCAACAGCTCTCAAGGAAGAGCTAGGAAACCAAGTCAAGGTCTGAAACTCACAAGTCAGAAGCTAGACGCTGCTGCTGCTGAGCTCCCTGCTGAATCTACAGTTTCTGGACCCAACCGGTTCCCCCTCTCTCAAAGGATCTGCCAGAACCTAATCTAGGTACTTTCTGAATTTACACACTCGACAAAACATCTCGCTGCCTGGCTAATCAAACTATCCATCTCTGCAGATGTCACTGATTCCAGTCCCGGACCTGTACCAGAACCAGTTCATAATTACTCTGTGTTTTTTCAATAAACTCTGTTAAACTTTTACTCAGCTTCCTGTGGTGTTCTGCATGTGGGTTCAGCCTCTTAAGCTTATCATGACAAATACTGTACCTGGTTTATGAATTCTAGTTCAGATTTTATATTTATTGAGAGAAAAGTTGTCAAAGTAATCCATATCCAGGTGGTATTGTGAGTGGTTTCACCTCATGATGTCATATTTACCTCTCATTCATATATATATATACATACATACATACATATATATACATACAAATACATACATATACATATATATGCATGCATATGTGTATATATATATGTGTGTGTATATATATATATATATATATATATATATATATACACACACATATGTGTATATATATATATATACATATATGTGTATATATATATATATATATATATATATATAAACATATCTATACATATATATTTTTATATAAAATTATAATACAGACAGAAAAATATTGTAGTAGATGTTTTCTTGCATTATTTTGTACATCAGCTCTGCTGAAGTCGCAGTGTGTTTGTGTTTTTCCACGTTACGCAACAAGCTTTAAAAGTTTCAGCAGACTGGGCTCCAGAAAAAAAAATCCTACACCACAATCTTATAAAGTTGTTATACTCTTTATTTACCTGCTACGACCATTCTCTCCTCCCTTCCCTTCAGAGCCCGCACTCTGCTCGGCAGCACGGTCTTATCTGTCATTGTTTCAGCGGCGAGCAGCGACACGTACACCAGGAGCAGGCCAGCGCACTTTCTGGGAGTTTGTGGAAAGCAGCCCGACGGCGGAGCCTTCCGGGAAGCTTTCATAACGGCATCAGTTAAAGGGTTACGTTAAACGGCAAGGACAGGAGGGAGCGGATAGCAGCCCAGACGACACCAGGAAAAAACCCGCCATCAATATGAATATTCATGGCACGTGGGCCACGTCGTGCGGTGCATATTAAATAGTCAAGGGGTTAATATGACTTTGGCACAAAAGCCTGCAGAGCAGCGTGTGCGGGAACGAAATTAAATTTAAATAAATATCCACTGCATTCAGCATGCAAATGAGCACTCACCAATTATACGGTCCCGTTCTGTGGGAGGTGCTTCTGGTGGAGCCGGTTCAAGTAAAGATGTATAGATGCTTTGGACCTTTGGTGACATGAAAATGTATGGAGCTGCTGAGCCCACTTCTAATGGGCTATAAAAGTCCAAGATTTTTTCATCTCCAAAATTCAAACTTTTAATTTTCCTTTTATGTCTGAAATCAACAAAAAACTTAAAAGTTCCCCTCTCGCTGGCATCAAAATATTGAAGTCTATATGGACTTTCCTGCTTCTAATTCATTGCCATTAAGAAATAAATGTTAGACATATTTTTTAATATCCTTATTCAAACTCATTAAGAAGTCTTATTTTTTGTTAAGTAAATTAAGTTTATGTTTCTCTACATCCTTTTTGCAAAACATACGCAGCACAGTTGATTCAATTCAGTTTATTTCTATAGCGCCAATTCACAACAGATTTCATCTCAAGGCACTTTACAGCTCACCAGATCATTCAGTCAAATTGATTCAAAGTTCTCTATCTTAGGAAAACCAGTTGATTGCATCGACTCATTGACTCAAATACAATCCCTCACACTAAGCATGCTTGTAGTGACAGTGGAGAGGAAAAACTCCCTTTTAACAGGAAGAAACCTCCAGCAGCCATCTCCCTCTCAAGGCTTTAACCAAGAACCCTCAAGGTACAAATCTGAAACTGTCTGAATCAAACTCCTCTGAGCAAACGCTAACTGAACTGTCTCCCACGCAGACTCCAGTGAACCAGTCCCCAGGCCAGAACCAGAACCAGTGATTAAACTGTGCTTGTGACAATAAACATTGTTAAACTTTTTACTTCTGTTTCCGTCTCTGTGGTGTTCTGCATAACTGGGTCTCACTAGAGAACCCGTCATGACAGAACACTGCGGCCAAACACAAGGCCCAGCAGATCACCTCCGCCGTCGATTGGAGGAGCAAGATGCCCAAATCCAGGGACAAACTCAAACCCTCCGTGAGTTATATCGTTTGGTTGAGACCCACAATCATATGCTTCAGAGTTATGCTAATTTTATGAGCAATGCTAATGCCACGTCGGCAGCGCAACCATTTCCGGGTCCAGTTCCGCCTCCGAGGTCACCAGCAGTGACGTCATCAGAGTTCCGCCCAAGCCTACCTGAAAAATTCTCTGGTAATATGAAAGACTGCAAGGGATTATTGTTTCAATGCCGTTTAATCTTTCAGAACTCTCCTGGCAGTTTTCCTACAGACTATAAGAAGATAACTTTCATTCTTTCCCAATTGACAGGAAGAGCCCTGGAATGGGCTCAGGCAAGGTTTGCCTCCGACGAAAGCCTCAGTTGTCGTTACCCTGAGTTTATTTCTGAATTTTCTCAGGTATTCAATCAAGAAACTGATCAAACCCTTGACTCTCGTGCTCTTTTCAACATTAAACAGGGAAATTCCTCAGTGGCGGAGTTCTCCATTAACTTCCGGGTTAAAGCGGCAGCCTCTGGATGGAACCAAAGCGCTTTAAAGGGAGCTTATTTTATGGGTTTGAATGAAAGCATCAAGGATGAACTAGCAACCCTCGACGAACCTGCAACACTTGAGGAATTAATCCGTCTGACGATAAAATTAGACAACAGAATCTGAGCTAGAAACAGCTCCAAGTCTAGAAATCTGGGTTCTGTTTCTTCAGCCCCTGCTTCTAATAATGTGACTGTTTTTTCTGCTCCCACAGAACAGTTGTCCAAACCAAGATCTAAAGTCCAGTCTCTCCCTCTGCCTGTTCAGGCCTCTCATTTCGGAGAGATGGATGCCGAACCCATGCAGGTTGGACATACCAGGCTCACTCCAGAGGAAAGACGTTTTTTGAGCAAACTATGCATCTGCTGTGGTGAGAGTGGTCACTTCATCGCTTCATGTCCAGTTAAATCAAAAGCCTGGGCCCGCCAGAGGTTCTGAGGAGTCTGGTGGGCCATGATAACTCTAAAAAATCTCCTCGACTTATGCTCCCCGCCACTTTGTTTTGCTCTAATCAAAGCCTCTCTTTTTCTGCCTTCATCGATTCAGGCTGTGAACAAAATTTAATTGATTCAAACCTTGTCCAGCAGCTTCAAATTGAAACCATTCCCCTGACCCAGTCTCTTAGTGTCTCAGCAATTGATGGGAAAAAACTCCACCAGGTTACCCATCAAATTCAACCACTCGAGCTACTACTCTCAGGTAATCATCGTGAAACCATAACATTTTTTGTTTTTCCCTCCGCATGTTCTCCCCTGGTGCTTGGATTCGAATGGTTGGAGAAACATAATCCACATATTAACTGGACTGATCGTCATGTGGAATCGTGGTCAACGTTATGTCACGAAACATGCCTCCGTTCAGCAGCCCCTGTGGTGGGATCTCCTAGAGGTGGAGGGGAGATGGACTCTCCTGATCTTTCTTCTGTCCCTTCTGAGTACCATGATTTGGCTCCTGTCTTCAGTAAGGTCAGTGCTACGTCCCTTCCACCACACAGACCATATGACTGTGCGATCGAGCTATTATCTGGAGCACCTCTATCCAGCAGTAGACTATACAATATTTCCAAACCAGAACGAGAAACCATGGAAAAATACATAAACGAGTCTTTAGCTGCTGGGATAATTCGCCCATCTTCTTCCCCGTTGGTTGCAGGGTTCTTTTTCGTCGGCAAGAAGGACGGTTCTTTAAGACCATGTATTGATTACAGAGGCCTGAACCAAATAACAATTAAGAACAAGTACCCTCTTCCACTACTTGCCTCAGCTTTTGAACCTGTACAAGGGGCAACTGTTTTCACCAAACTAGATTTGAGGAACGCTTATCATCTTCTTAGGATCCGCGACGGAGATGAGTGGAAAACAGCCTTTAAGACCCCCTTGGGCCAGTTCGAATATTTGGTCATGCCCTTTGGTCTAATAAATGCTCCTGCCTGCTTCCAAGCCCTAGTGAATGACGTTCTCAGATACTTTTTTTTAATGTGTTCGTGTTCGTCTACATAGATGACATACTCATTTACTCTAAAGACCTCTCAGAGCATAAGAAACATGTCCGCCTTGTGTTGCAAAGATTACTGGAGAACAAACTTTTTGTTAAAGCCGAGAAATGTGAGTTTCATCAGCCTTCAGTCACCTTTTTGGGGTTTGTGCTCGAGGGCGGGCAGGTTAAGCCTTCTGAGGATAAAATAAAGGCAGTTTTGGAGTGGCCGGTTCCTGAAAACCGCAAGCAGCTACAGAGATTCCTGGGTTTCGCCAATTTTTATCGCCAATTCATCAGGAACTATAGTCAGACAGCTCTTCCTCTAACCTCCTTAACCTCAGTCAAACGAACCTTTCAATGGACCCCTGAGGCACAAACCGCATTTGAGAAACTGAAATCTTTGTTTTCCAGAGCACCCGTGTTAATCCAGCCTGATCCTTCCAAACAATTCATCCTCGAAGTAGACGCTTCCGACTCTGGTGTGGGAGCTGTCTTATCTCAAAGACTCTACACTGATCAAAAGATTCATCCTTGTGCCTTTTTCTCTCGAAGACTTTCCTCCGCAGAGCAAAACTACGATGTTGGAGACCGAGAACTACTGGCCATCAAGTTGGCACTGGAGGAATGGAGACACTGGCTGGAGGGAGCTGAGCACCCGGTTCTCATTTGGACGGATCACAAGAACCTTGCTTACATCCAGTCAGCTAAACAAGCCAATCCCCGTCAATCAAGGTGGTCCATATTCTTCTCTCGTTTCAATCTCATTATCTCCTACAGACCCGGATCCAAGAATGTCAAACCCGATTCTCTCTCTCGTCTATACTCCGTTGATCAACCCGAGACGCCTGAACCTGTCCTTCCCGCATCATGCACTGTTGGAGTGGTTACCTGGGAGATCACCGATCTAATTAATTCCGCCCTGGCTTCAGAACCTGACCCAGGTAATGGTCCTGCTAACCGAACCTATGTACCTTCTTCAGTCAGATCTCGCCTAATACAGTGGATGCATGCTGCCAAGTTCTCTGCCCATCCGGGGGTGAGCAGAACCGTCGCTTTGATTTCAAGACGTTTCTGGTGGCCAACTCTTCACAGAGATGTCAAGGAGTATGTGTTGGCCTGTTCCACCTGTGCTAGAAACAAAGCCTCACATCAACCTCCCTCAGGCCTGTTACAACCTCTTCCAGTTCCCTCGCGTCCATGGTCCCATATAGCTATCGACTTCGTCACTGGTCTTCCCATCTCCCGAGGTATGTCCACAATCTTCACCATCATTGATCGATTCTCGAAATCCTGTCATCTCATCCCTCTCAGGAAACTTCCCACGGCTTTTCAAACCACCCAGCTCCTGGTGAAACACGTCTTCCGTCTTCATGGCATTCCCCAAGAGATCCTCTCAGACCGTGGTCCCCAGTTCATTTCACAAGTTTGGAAGGCATTCTGTTCCGCTCTCGACTGTAAGTTCTCTCTAACTTCCGGTTATCACCCACAGTCCAACGGCCAAACTGAGAGGATGAACCAACAGCTAGAGTCAACCCTCCGTTGTCTGACATCAAACAATCCCACCGACTGGAGCCTGTACCTAACTTGGATAGAATACGCACACAATTCTCTTAAATCTGCTTCCACCGGCCAGTCACCGTTTCAGGTCAGTCTCGGTTACCAACCTCCACTTTTTCCCGCAGACGAGAGAGAGATTTCGGTCCAGTCAGTCAACCAGCACATCAGACGCTGCCAACGCATATGGAGAGAGACCATCACTACCCTCAATCGTTCCTCCGAGACTAACAAGCGTTTCGCCGACTCCAGAAGACGTCCCGCCCCTGAGTACTCCGTGGGCCAAGAGGTATGGCTATCCACTCGAGATATTCCCCTCAAGGGAATGTCTCGTAAACTCTCTCCAAAATTCATTGGTCCGTATAAGATTTCCCAGGTCATCAACCCATCAGCCATACGCCTTCAACTTCCCCCGTCTCTTTGTATTCATCCCACATTCCACGTCTCTCAAGTGAAACCAGTAGTCTCAAGTCCTCTGTGCCCACCATCCGACTCCCCTCCACCCACCCTGGAAGTCGATGGTCATCCTGCATTCAACATCCGCCGGATCGTGGACTCCCGTCGGCGAGGTCGCGGCTGGCAGTACCTCGTCGACTGGGAGGGCTATGGCCCGGAGGATCGTCAGTGGGTTCCTGGCTCTTACATCCTCGATCCAGCACTGATCGAGGAGTACGAGCGTTCCTGTCCATCGACATCTTCCGGACCGCCAAGGGGCGGTCGTTGAGGGGGGGGTACTGTTGGGAGCTGGAGAAGTACCACCTTCCTCCAGCAGAGTCCGCCATGGATCCTCCTGAGCCGAGCCTCCTGCACAGCTGAAGCTCATCCCATCATCAGAGGATCCACAGTATTTAAGCTGTCTTCAGACCTTGCCTCAACGCCGCAGTGTTTTATCCAGTTGGTTAGCACCTAAGCCTAGTATCTCTGAGAAACTTTGTTGACTTTTGAATCCAGACTGGATTCTAACCTTTGTCTCTGTCTTCCAGGAAACCTGTTTTTCTCCTGTGAAGCTCAGGAGGAGCTTAACCTGCCGAGCCTGCCCTCTGAGCCAAACCTGAAGTCTCTCTCTGGATTTTCCTTGCAGCTCTGGACCAAGAGCTGGAAAGTCAAAGCCAAGGTCAGCTCATTCTCAAGAAGTAAGACGCTGAAGCAGTTAACGGACTCTGCTGAACAAACTATCTCCGGACTCAACAGTTTCCCTCTCAAGGCTTTAACCAAGAACCCTCAAGGTACAAATCTGAAACTGTCTGAATCAAACTCCTCTGAGCAAACGCTAACTGAACTGTCTCCCACGCAGACTCCAGTGAACCAGTCCCCAGGCCAGAACCAGAACCAGTGATTAAACTGTGCTTGTGACAATAAACATTGTTAAACTTTTTACTTCTGTTTCCGTCTCCGTGGTGTTCTGCATAACTGGGTCTCACTAGAGAACCCGTCATGACAGAACACTGCGGCCAAACACAAGGCCCAGCAGATCACCTCCGCCGTCGATTGGAGGAGCAAGATGCCCAAATCCAGGGACAAACTCAAACCCTCCGTGAGTTATATCGTTTGGTTGAGACCCACAATCATATGCTTCAGAGTTATGCTAATTTTATGAGCAATGCTAATGCCACGTCAGCAGCGCAACCTTCTCACTAGAGAACCCGTCATGACAAAATCACCTTTCTTCCCCATACTGATTCTCGGTTTGAACTGCAGGAGATTGTCTTGACCATGTCTACATGCCTAAATGCACTGAGTTGCCGCCATGTGATTGGCTGCTTAGAAATTAAGTGTTAAAGAGCAGTTGGACAGGTGTACCTAATAAAGTGGCCGATGAGTGTATATCTAAATATATAGTTATATATCTGCATGTGATGGTTCTTGGAGTCTAGAGTTTGCTGGAATAAGAGAAAACTGACAGATTTCTTATTGTACTTTTTTTTTAAACAAAAAGGGGCAGATATAAGATTTTTTGGGGGGGGTATAACATTTCATATAAAAAATGTTTGCACTTATCTTATTTTCTACAGTGTATTTCAATTCATAGCTCAAAAATCCCACTGGAACTTGGATCTAAGGAGACATTCAGGTTAAATAACAAGAAATAAGCACATTTTAATAAAAACTAAATGCCCTTAATTTCATTTTGTAAATAAAAGTTAATGGAATGTGAACTGCGTGTTAACAAATTTTGATTTGTGTTACCAATATCAGTCTATTTTTTAATAGAATGTATTTTGGTTTTCATGCTTGCATAAATGTCCAACTAGGAAAAGCAGGGAAAATATATTTGATTACTTTTTAATGAAAACATTTAGTTCCTTCATTATCTGATTGTATATAAAGGTTTGTATTTTAAGGATTAGTTCAGGTTTGACTAATCTAAGTATTTTCAATCAAAGTACTGCAATTTTTAAAGAACTGGGAAATAGCACTTTAGCTCAGTAGAGAAGAGTTTAGTCAGAGAAATTAGAGCATTTTCTTATCAGCCACTCCTGGTAGGTGTTCCACACAGAATAATCCTTGGTTCTACACTTTTCTCCATCTAGATTACTCACATAGCAAACTGTAAATTTATTTTTGCATTTATTTATACACCGATAAACATTCCTTTACTCTATTGGTCCCTGCCCAGACATACAGTCAAATTCAATAAAGTAGAGTATTACTCAACTTCAATTATTTCAGTAGCTCAATTCAGTAAGTGAAACACATTATATAGATGAATTACACACAGAGAAGTATTCAAGCCATATTTATTTTATGATGACAGACCGCCTGCAGAAATGCAGCCATACTAAAATATTCCATTAAACAAAAAAAGTACATTACATATATATGAACATAATGAAAGTAAGTTTATTACCAACTTAGAAGATGTTATTTTAAAAGGCACTTTTATTCTGATAAACGAGTCTAATAGGGCAGCCTTTTTTTTTTTTTTACTTTCTTTAGGTCTTTGGTAATATGTTTATTACTGCAGGGTTTAAATATTTTTGTTTGCCTTCGGTTCAGATAGTTTTGCATTATAGCCTTTTAGCCCATGTTCACCAAAGAGTCTCTGCCTTTTGCATTGCTGTTGATGTAAATAAGAAATGTAAATGAGAAAATAGAGAAAAAAAATCAAACAGTTATGGTTACCTTTATTAATACATTTGTCACACCTGCAGGAAGCAACTCCTCTGTTTACATAAATCGAGTTGCACGTTCACAATCATTCAGTTCATAGTGTTGAATTCTCCAGACTTTAAAGGTGGAAAAACAAGTAAAGTTGTACTTAAGTTAATAGCCACAAAAAATCTCAATATTATTTCTTCCTTCATTATAAAGTTCTACTTTTCACTAATTAGACTGAAAAATATGAGTGTTTGGTGGTGGAGGAACTTGAAAAACTTCAATGTTTGTTAAAGGAAAGTAGATTTATTGCACTCACTCTGCTTACAAATGATCTCTTTGATGTGATATCATTAATAATCATATAAAACTGAATCTCACTAAGTTAAATATACTAACAAAGTCTCTTAGAGCTACAGTTCTCCATTGCTTTTAACTTGAATTGAAGGCCAAATGATAGGACAGTAATGACAGTAAAGGTTTGTCTGCGAGAACATAAAATATTCTCCCATGTTCTCTGATCCAGACAATGAAAACAAAAAACAAAAAACGAGTACTCAGGGCATTGTTCCCACAGTCTGCAAGCCAAAATAACATCACACCATCCTACAATCCTTCCCTCTTACCTGTCTTCCTTTTCCCCTCTCTTATCTGCCAGGGAAATGAAGCTCAGTCACCTGTGGAGGAGCTGAATGCAGCACGGGGGGACTTTGCAATGCAAATGCCAGGTAATTACCCCGAAAGCTAGGAGAGTGGAAGCACACAGATGAAAACAGAGCAGGCAGAGAGTAAAGAGCGGAAGGCAGAGGGAGAGATGAACCAAGCGCTAGGTTCACATGCCTGTTGATGCAGGATGATTGGGGTGTAGCTGTGTGTGGGGTGGGGGCGGAGTGGGGGGGTGTCAGAAGAGGAAAAAGGAAAAGAGAAGGATGAGGAAAAGACGGCTAAAGGGTTGTGAAGGAACTATATAAATACAGTAGACACACGCTGTGTTTATTTACCCCCATTCTTGTCTGCATCTATACATGTTCTTTCCTCTTAAAAATCAATACATATAGAATTACAGAGTTGTGATTTTGTAAAGATATAATTTAATTTAAAACAATGTCTGTGATCGATTGAATGTAGGAGCAGTTTGTGCTAGAAAGAATATGTTTCTGCTTGAGTGCTTTTGTGCACATTTTATCATGGGTAGGCCTATGTGCAAACTTTCTAACAAGCATTTGTCTCTAAATGCATGCATGCCCTGGTCTCATGCATACATTTGTGTGCATAGCTGGTTTGTTGTCGCAGAGGATTTAGCGAGCATGCCAGCTTGCAGCTGTTTGATTGTCAGAGAGAGAATCCGCAGAGATGTGCAGATGCGATTATCAAAAAGATTATGAAATGACCTGGAATTAAACACTGCGGCAGACTTTAACAGGGTATCACTCCATGTTAAGCTCCATGTTTGATGGGAGGCAGTTGGTAAGCCAGGTCACAAACCTGGTATATGGAATTTTATTTGAGATTTTTTTTTTAAATCACTTTATGAGGTAAACAATTATTTGTTTGCGAGGATATAAAGCATCTTCCAGATCAAAATGCCACTTTATACATGTTCTTATACATCAGATGTTTCTATCCACTCATCACGGGCACAAACTGAATTAATTGAGGACTTTAATAATTTATTTGAACCGTACTTGTTTAATGTTTTTAAAACTGAAAACAGATTAATTTAAAGCAAGTTAAGAATTTATTGAGAGAATTTTGACTCAGAATTATAAATACATGATCAAATAAGATAAACTAAAATTAATTGTAGTTAAAAGCGTTTTAGCAAAAGGAATCCAAACACTTTCTGTAGGATTCAACACATTTCTGGCATTAGTCTTGTTAGATTTTTTTTTGCTACTCTTGTTTTGTCAGGTTGTGTGGAGGCTTTTAGAGGACCCAAATGCAGAGACGGAAGCTTTAATAACTAATGGAGGCAACTGAAGCGTAAATCCAAAAATAACTGAACAAAGTACACAGGAACCAGAACAGAGGGAAACACATGAGTTAAAGAAGGAATGAAGAGAAACCATCACCAAATAACTGCAGAACAGGGGTATGAATGCCAAACAAAACAAAGAATGAAGTAATCAACTGATTGGGAGCAGGTGTGGACAGAAGGATCTAGAAGGGAGCTAGCACAAGAGAGCAACAGAGAATAAACAACAAATATATAAGAACTCAAATAAAACCACAAAACAACTAAAATGACACAAAATGGAAACAAAACCAATGACCTACAAAACACAGAATGACATAAATTAAAGTGTAACTGAAAACTCAAAAAGGAAACTTAAAAAAAGCAAAAGGTGCAGAATCATGACATGTTTTAAGATATGACAGACCCTAGCTAAATTGATTGACTCAATTTTTTTGAGTTTGAATTTAGATTCGATGTTTGAATTTGGATGTAGTTTTGAGATAATTTTTCTGTTAGATTACACAAAGTGTTTTAAACTACAGAGTGGCGACACTCCCATAGAATGAATTGAATGCATTATGCGACTTTCAGACCGCACGCTGCTGAAGCAGCAGAAGCAGCTGGTTTACATGCAAAGTCAATAGTTGATGTGCATCAAAGGCTACATTCAGACCGCAGCCTGAAGTGACCCAGATCCGATTTTTTTGCCCACATGCGACCTGGATCTGATATTTCCATGGCAGTCTGAACAACACAGATCCGATTTTTTCCAATCCGACCCAGGCCAATTGGCTATGTGGTCCTGAATCCGATACAAATCTGATCTTTTCAAATGCGACCTGTGTCTGAAAGGCCAGGTAGCATTCATCCGACCTGAACACTATTAATACCCGACAAAGGTCACTATTCTGCGTATTGCTACACAGAAGCGGAAAGAAAAACAATCACTATGATGGACGATGATGCAGAGAGTAGTAGTTTTTTTGAACCATCTTCAAAAGATTGAGGTTTTAAGGTTTGGAAAGTTCGCTAGATGCGCTCCCGCGCTACCATCCATATTTACTCCCGTAAACATAGAGCACGCTGGCTTGCGTCCTCTACTGCGCATGCGGGACACTTAAGTTGAATTAATGCAGTTCACACAGGAGATCACATAAAAAAATCCGATTTCACAAAACAGAATCGGAATTGAGTATTAAGGCCTACAGTGTGAACGTAGCCAAAATGTCCTGCAGCGCGTTTTGAGCAGCAGGAGCAGCACATCTTGACTTATCTGAGAAGCTGAAGCAGCTTCACCTGAGCGCCTGAGCATCTGACACGTGTTACTCGCTTCACAAGCAGCAGCTGCTGGAGCTGGAAAAATTTAACTATTGCTACTCGACGCGCCACATCAACCAATAAAAGGAGCTAATTGATTGAATGATTTGAGCTGGCAGGGAAACAGACAGCACTGCTGATGCAGGGAGCTAAGAACCCTTATCTGAAACAGTTTATTTACACCTAAATTAACTTGAAAAGTTGAAACCTGCCTGCAAAATAGGCTGCTTTTATTATTACTATGCCTTTTATTTGGATTATGTACATAAAAACCTCTAACATCTTCTTCCAACCGCAACAGTGGCGGAAAACCCTCAAGAGGTGACCAGGCCAGAGGCAGCTGTTGAAGGGAATTTCCAGTGACAGCGGACAGCCAGTGTACTGGGGTTTTGTGCTGGTCCGACAGCGAAAAATATTTGAAGGCAAGATAGCAAAGCCACTCTGTGCAATTAAACACAGGAGCAGCACAAGCATCAGACGCATCTGGACAATCTTTACTGGATGCGGTTCAGGAGTGTCAAAGATGCACTTAAGGCGCGTCGGACCTTAATGTGTACAAACATCAAAAATGAAGCAGCAGCTGCTTTTTTGCTGCTTCAGGCTCTTGCGGTCTGAACCTAGCATAAGTGTCATGTGGGTCATGGAGCTGTGAATGGTTACAAACAACAGCATCTCCAGCATTAGTTTATTTTCTATGTGTCTGTATATTTTCTCCAGTAAGTAGCTGAAACATATTTTTCCATTGTGAAACGTTAGCTTGACACTCCCTATCAAAATATAACAACAATATCTCATGTCATTGAATAAAGTTAAGTAATTGCATAAACCAGCTATTTGTATTGCAGTTGCAGCTAGCAAATTCTTCGCAGGGTGGTTGGTTTTTGTGTTTAAATGCGTCTGATTGGGTGTCTCAAAATAAGCTTAAAAAATTTGATGTACATATTTAAAATTTTAAGCTAATAATTTTCTAAAATATGGATTATTTATGGGCTTATGTGAATGACAGATAATGTGCACAGAACGGAGGCTTTAATTGACAGAGGATAAAGCAAAAGATTTTAATTGTGGTCTCCACAATCTTTTGCTAATTTTATTTCCAGTAACTAAACTATTAGAAACTACTACAAAACATGTTTAACTTTTGTTCTGCAAGAGCCAAATGGTTATCTTCATTCAAATTATAGATGCTCTGACAGATGATACAGAAGTAGGCTATAGATGCTTTGTCAGACATTAGACAACATGTCACATGTAAGCAAAAATAATAATAGTGATGATATCATTAAAGAAAAATGTGATCGTATTTATTTTATTTTTATTAAAGCAACAAGACTAACCTAAATGAACTACATATGTGTTGCATACTCCATTATAATAAAAGCGAAATTATGATGTTTTGACAAAAGTTATTTAACACCAGAACTGTCGCTAAATTGATTCTGTGGAACATAAAATAGCATATGTTTGAATTATTCAGCATTTTTAATCATCCAGTCAAATTCAGATTAGAATCCCTAATCTAAGACAGAACAATACATTAAGAATTATAAAAAGTAATATATCAGGATAGAAAATAATTAAAGTACAGTAACTAAAAAAAACATATCATAGGGACAACACTGTTGCCTTTGCATCCATGTCCCTCTCCATGCTTTTAGGAGGATCAGTGAGTGGTGAGCTGAAAAATGACCAGGTCGGTCAGTGATGGAATTATGGATATGCAGAAACATGTTCTTATTTCAATTTCTTAAGATAAACCCTACTTTTTGATCCCTCTTAGACTGGTTGATGCATTCAAACCATCCCAGTTTGCTACTCTAGTGTAATAAACCTATAAAGGCTTTATTGAAATATACATTTTTAATTTTCTTAAAATTTTTTTCTTTAAAACATCACATTTACATTGTGTATTTCCAGTTTGACATTACAGCCATGATTATGTTTATTTCTAAGGCATCTCAACTGTTGCTACATTGTTGTTTT
Source organism: Cyprinodon diabolis (assembly GCA_030533445.1). Classification (NCBI taxonomy): domain Eukaryota; kingdom Metazoa; phylum Chordata; class Actinopteri; order Cyprinodontiformes; family Cyprinodontidae; genus Cyprinodon; species Cyprinodon diabolis. Next base: position 33,054,110 of record CM060080.1, on the reverse strand, counting down.
CAGGGAGTCCAACATATGTATTGCCCAGGATTACCTGAAATACTACCTGGAATATGTTAAAAGATAATATTAGATGCCTTTTTTGTTATAATACATACAGAGTACATACAATGAAATTAAGTAGATTAAACGGAAGGTTAGCCTGAACCGCTGGAACTGAGCTAATGGAAGACTTGACCAGCATGTTTTTAAGCACCCATGTCACTGTCTATAGGGAATATTAACATCACCACAGACTATGATTGTAGTGACTAAGGCTGCTTTCCGAATATAAAACCTGTTTTTTTTAGTTTTTTTTTCTTTCCAATTAAACCAAAAAGCTGAGTCTGACCCACTGCTGGTAAGCTGCGTGGCCACTGTCCCCCTATGCTGTCCGCCACCACTGCATATCTGATGACGTCATCATGCTGGGTAAGCGTTGATGATGTTGACAGTGCAATGGAAATCAGGGAAGTAAATAATGGAGAACAACATATACTGGAGACAGGGCATAGTCAGTATTCTTTATTATTTCACTCTTTTATCTATAATGCTAGAGGGACAATCACAAAATAGCTGTGAATCTAGATACGGCCGAGGCAGTGAGTAAGTGGGGACAAGTTTGTCCAACAATGGAGGGACATGACAGCGAAAAAGAGCGGGGATCCAGGTGCAAAAAGGGTCCCAGCATTCTCGCACACGGCGCTCTTCGGGTTCATCATTCTGAGTCGTTTTACACAACGGCGGTCATACAAACAAAACAAGCCGGTAAGGTACCAAACAGGAAATACGCATACTGTAGAGAGGATGTAAATTTCACCAATCAGATGCCTCCTGTCTGCGTCACTGTCTGCGGTCACATACAATTTTGGAGAGGTACAGCAGAGTGTCTGCGGAGGCACATTTGCATTCAACGTGACATACACGAAGACGACCTGGTTTCTTAGTATAAATCAGCCTAAAGGGTCGCAACTCTGAGTTTGTTTGGCTGTTGTAGTTTCTGTAACCTGTTACAAAGAAGAAAGACTACATCTAAATTAGTTTAGATGTAGACGTACCATGTCTTAATTTCAAATCAGCAGCTAGAAGGTTTAAACTTGAACACTGTTTGTTGTTCCAATGGAACATCAACAAAACCTATATCCACTCTGGTTTTGGAACATAAAGCTAAACTTACGTCTGTCCCTGACATAAACCCCATTTAAAATGAATGGACTATGGAAAAAAACAGGGTGCATACCAAGGATTTCATGATAAATAAAAACTGAATTGGTACGTACCAAAAGTGGCATAGGCTCGTTACACCACTTTAAATTTCTAGAACAGCTCACTTGGTTGCATAGAGACTTTTTCTGTAAAAACAATTGTGTCCTGTTGGCATTCTAATTGTTATTTTTGTATTTTACATTTGCTTAATTTGTTTATATTTAAGCAAGCTTTCCTTCAAAATTATATTCATACATCAGTAAATTCCCACGGACAGACGTGTGTTTCTATCATCGGTCACCGGACAGAGTGCAAATCATCTACAGTTGGTAGGGCAGGTAAAGAAATAAAAGGCAGTTTCAACAGAAATTAATGGCCTTGCGGCTCTAAAAAACTTGTCCTTGCAGATAAAAAAACAGACAAAAAAAACACATACAAAGGCTTCTGTGGGGATGATGGTGAGTTCCTAGGGACAACAGTTAACACCGAATAAAAGAAAAAAAAAGACAAAAATATAAATATATATTTATCTACTCATTCACAAGAATAGTAAAGAAAGAACCATCCAAGTTAAAGCATTTGAGGAGTAGATATAATTAACATGGAAACAGTCAAGGAGACAGACATAGGCACACAGTCTAGAAAAGGCATAGCGACACAGCTGGAAGATGGACAGTATTCAGGCTATCAGGTAAGCAATGGATCAGTATTATCCTAGTGTTAATTCTCTTTAAATAGACTCTATGTAACCTTGATTTTTTATTTCTTATTTAATTAAAGATAATTATAACCTTGAACTTGAAGTTAATCTAAAAGGCTAAAATACAGTGATAATTTGGGCATATTTGGTATCAACCAGATTCCATTGCTGATTTCTGAAGCTTAAATATTGTTTTTGTATAAAAAGGGAGGCTGATAAGGTCTATTCGGGGTCCTGGAGGGGAGAGACAATTGGATAGTCAGACCTTCTGTCTTGGCCTTGGAAAACTGAACCAGATCTATAACATCAGCAGGGTCCTGAAGGACGAATGGGAGTTTGCTCAACCAGTATACATTGTTTTGTGGACTTGCGTTCAACCTTGTTTATAGGGTTATCATGTGAGAATACTCCAGTAAGATAGAGAACCAGGCCCTTAGATATGGACTGTAAGGTCCCCTGTATGACCAGTGTCAGAGCTTGCTCTGCACTGCCAGCAGTAATTCGTACTTGTTTCCAGTGAGAGCTGGACAAGTTTCCTCTTTGTCGCTCATTTTGTTTCTAACATTTATGGACAAAGTTCTCAGACGCAGGCAAAGGGCAGAGGTGGCCTTTGGATTACATATCTGGTTTTTACAGATTACTTGGTCCTGTTGGCCTCATGAGGTCATGATCTATAGCTTTCTCTGGAGCAGTTAACAGCTGGGTGTTAAGCAGCTGGGATGAGGGTCATTGCCTTCAAATCAGAGGTCATGGTCTTGAGCCAGAAGGGTGTACAGTGCCTCCTGGAGCAGGATATCTATAGGCTGATTGGTGTTGTGTCTTCATTGAAATGGGTGCTGTACCAGTCTGTCCTAGTGAAGAGAGCTGAGTCAAAAGGCAGACTTCTAAGTTTACCGGTCAATTTACGTTCTTACCCCGATCTATGGTCATGACCTTTTGGTCTTGACTAAAAGACCAAGATTGGGAATACAAGTGAGTGAAATTAGTTTTTAACCCAGGATCTCTGGGCTCTCACTTAGCGATAGGATGAGAAGTTCGACCATCCAGGAGGGATTCTGTGTGGAGGCGCTGCTTTCTCACATCAAGAGGAGCCAGTTGGGGTGGCATTGACATCTGGTAAGGATGCCTCCTGGACCGAACTGGACGGTGGAGCAATCTGAGCACGTTCCAGCAGGAAGAGACCCAGAGAAAGAACCAGGGAATGCTGGATACACTATGTTTCTCAGGTGGCCTGGAAACACCTTGGGATTCGACTACAGGAGATGGCACAATTTTCTAGTGAGAGGGAAGTCTGGGTCTCCCTACTTAGGCTGCTATATACCTATGACTCAACCCTGAATTAGCGTTAAAAAAAATTCTAATTCAAGGCAGTTTATTCGTATAGCACCAATTCACAACGCATGTCATCTCAAGGCACATTACAAAGACAATTCATCAAATCGTACAGTCAAAAACTTGTTAAAGTTTTTTTTATCAAAGAAAACCTAGCTAATTACTTTAAGCCCTTTTTCCTTAATGTTCTGATAAGAGGCTCTGGGGTGGGATTCAATAGAACTTTTTTTTGGTTTTTGACTATGCTCAGCTAACGCTTTTAACGTGAGCCATTGTGACCTATTATGTAGCCATGTCAAATGTTGTCATCTGGGATAGTAGTAGTTTCCCAGTACTGCCTGCAGATGGCACACACATCCATTTATATCTGCTCATGGAGTTCAGCGCAGCAATTCTATTTAGGCTAAAAAAGAACCATATTAACATCAGGTTTTGGTCTTTTTCATATAAGCATACAACATGACTATTCGCCTTTAAAGTCCAAGTTCCTTAAATTTTTTAGTTTGCTTTACTCAAGAGAAAGAAATAAAATATGGACAAACATAAAATAGATGGATGGATTTTATACATATATATACACTCACCGGCCACTTTATTAGGTACACCTGTCCAACTGCTCGTTAACACTTAATTTCTAAGCAGCCAATCACATGGCGGCAACTCAGTGCATTTAGGCATGTAGACATGGTCAGGACAATCTCCTGCAGTTCAAACCGAGCATCAGTATGGGGAAGAAAGGTGATTTGAGTGACTTTGAACGTGGCATGATTGTTGGTGCCAGAAGGGCTGGTCTGAGTATTTCAGGAACTGCTGATCTACTGGGATTTTCACGCACAACCATCTCTAGGGTTTACAGAGAATGGTCCGAAAAAGACAAAACATCCAGTGAGCGGCAGTTCTGTGGGTGGAAATGCCTTGTTGATGCCAGAGGTCAGAGGAGAATGGCCAGACTGGTTCGAGCTGATAGAAGGGCAACAGTGACTCAAATAACCACCCGTTACAACCAAGGTGGGCAGAAGAGCATCTCTGAACGCACAGTACGTCGAACTTTGAGGCAGATGGGCTACAGCAGCAGAAGACCACACCGGGTGCCACTCCTTTCAGCTAATTACAGGAAACCAAGCTACAATTTGCACAAGCTCATCGAAATTGGACAATAGAAGATTGGAAAAACGTTGCCTGGTCTGATGAGTCTCGATTTCTGCTGCGACATTTGGATGGTAGGGTCAGAATTTGGCGTCTACAACATGAAAGCATGGATCCATCCTGCCTTGTATCAACGGTTCAGGCTGGTGGTGGTGGTTTCATGGTGTGGGGAATATTTTCTTGGCACTTTTTGGGCCCCTTGGTACCAATTGAGCATCGTTGCAACGCCACAGCCTACCTGAGTATTGTTGCTGACCATGTCCATCCCTTTATGACCACAATGTACCCAACTTCTGATGGCTACTTTCAGCAGGATAATGCGCATGTCATAAAGCTGGAATAATCTCAGACTGGTTTTCTTGAACATGACAATGAGTTCACTGTACTCAAATGGCCTCCACAGTCACCAGATCTCAATCCAATAGAGCATCTTTGGGATGTGGTGGAACAGGAGATTCGCATCATGGATGTGCAGCCGACAAATCTGCGGCAACTGTGAGATGCCATCATGTCAATATGGACCAAACTCCCTGAGGAATGCTTCCAGCACCTTGTTGAATCTATGCCACAAAGAATTGAGGCAGTTCTGAAGGCAAAAGGGGGTCCAACCCATTACTAGCATGGGGTACCTAATAAAGTGGCCGGTGAGTGTATATATATATATATATATATATATTCTGACACAAAAAAGAGAAGTTAATCCAAATAATTTAAAATAAAAATTAGCATGACTTTAATAATGTTCAAGAGTGGATGCAAGCTTCTGACCAATCCTGTACCTGTCATTAAATCTGACCAGAGGAGGGAGTTGTCATCCAGGCAACTACTTTGGCTGTTTAGTGTAATTGTGGCTTTTTTAAAGTCTCACTTTGCCTAATTAGAATAATAAATCAAACCGCCTCTGTGTTTTCAAAGGACCCTCTTTCGTCAATCCAAAGCAGATAGGACTGTGAAATGGTGAGAAAAAAAATGAAAGCTCAATTGCTCTGCTAAAGCAGTTAGAGGCAATTTTGAGCTCTCTGGGAGAATTCAGACAGGAGTTGGAAAAGCAAATATGACAAAGTTTGATTCATATTCTGGCCTGTGCTTAACTTGACTTGACATAATTAGAATAGCTTATTGGAGAATGGGAAGAGATGAGATGGAGGCTTGTTTGAATGAAGAGTGAGAGAACACTGGACATTGCAGCCTTTCCAACAGGGTTTTGTACTTTCTAGCTTTTTCAGTTATCAGCCAATAGACTCTGTATACTGTATTGTCTGATTCAGTTATATGGGTGGACTTTGTCTTTGTACAATGTATGAATTAAAACCAGGATGCAGAAAACAGTGACATGTTGAATATTTCAAACCTCTCTTTTACAGACAATAACAAACAGAAGAATTTTTCATTTCTTTTTTCCTATTATAAATATAAACAATCAAAAACTTGAACAAAGACAAAACATATTTACCAAATATACAATCACCAACAAAATTATGAACACATTAAATGCTTTCCCAACAAAAATTAGTTTATTGATTTGGAATTGTGAAGAGAAGAGTGGATGGAAACCTTGAAATGGTTTATCACTTTGTTGGAGGGAAATAGATCTAAAGTGCGCCGTCTAGAGTAAACTAAAGTGCAGGGTTTAAAAGTTTCAGCTCATCATATGTAGATCCTAATAAGCTTTTAACCAGTGGCAATTTCTCATTGAGTACTAGGGGGGCTAAACCTCCTCTGTAAGTTTCGTAAAATTACTGGTAAAATATGCATTGTCAAACTTCATTGATATCATAAAAGGCATTAAATATGTGCTAAAATGTGCCTGATTCATAAGTATGTTGCGCATTTATCAGCCTTTTATTCCACTATCAGATGCAATCTCCCCTCCATGCTGGAGTAGCAGGACGGTTATGCTAAACCTCTTAGGGGGGCTATGGAGCAGGGGTGGGGCATGAAGCTAGCTGCTCAATGCTGATTGGCCAAGATACTTAAGGATTTCTGACTGACAATGGGCGGACAGCGAGGAGGTTTTCCTCGTGAGTCGAGAGGGAAAAGTGATCATTCAGTCAGACCAGTCATCTTGGGCTGATAGATTTTATTATTTCCGAGCGCTTCACTACAGCTTCATGGGAGCACAGAAAAGCATGAAATAAAAAACAAGGAAAGGGATTCAAATATATTGAATTGTTGTATGAAGTGAAATTTCTATTCAATTAGGTTTAATTAAAATTCTATGTCTTATTAGGTCAATATACATCCACAATTTACATATTTTTGACTTAATTTAAGTTGAAATTACCATTTTCTATCAAATCTGAATTAGAACTCAAGAAAAACTGATAAATTCAGCTTTAAAAATTTTTGTATTTTTTTTTTATTTGTTTTGAAAAAAACTTTTAGCAGATGAAAACTGGGATCCTATCTTAATACCATTGAAGATATCACCTTATTGTTTTTAAATAATTAGTAAAACTGAATTTGTAAAGAAAAAAATGAAATAGATCCAAAGGACCTATCAGTAACCATTGTGTTTCAGCGCATATCATCATTCAAATTTCTTTGAGTATTATGTCTTTAGTACAGGGGACATAACAGGGGCCATGGTCTACAGGGGCACTGGCCCCTGTTGGCCCCTGTCTAGAACTGCCCGTGAATGAGAAACCTGACACAACTGCAAAAAGCTCATCCATGCATGGTGGGTGTGAGTGGAAACTGGGGAGGCTAACTACTTTGATTCAAGCCAAGTTATTTCTGACCTCTTATCAAATTGCTTTAAATGCAGCACCAACACACAGAACCTCAGACATGTTTGTATTTAGAGGTGAGTTTTTGTTGTATAAAAATTGTAAAAATTGGTTGTAGAATTGTCAGTTTCCCAGACTTTCTAGGTATATTCTTATATGTTGCTTCCCCGATTAACTGCTAAACCATGATAAGAATTAAATGACACGGTAAGGATAATAAAAAGGAAGATAGTAATGGTATCGCTAAACCTGAAATATTATTAAAAGTACCATATGGCCTAAGTTTAGTGTAATAATATCGGTTCTGAAATGTTTCCACTCTGAAGAAGAAAGCTGTCACAACTGTTTTTGTTTGAAAATGATTACATGCTGCATGCGCTCCTAGTTTTTGTGTGCATTCCTCTCATTTGACAGTTACTGACTCTATGCAGTGTATACTTAGCCTGCCTGTGGTTCTGAGGACAGACTCCCAATTAGTTCTTCACTTTAGACTCATGTAGCATATCGTTTTAGGCTTGGTTTTATGCCAGCGGTTCAAATAATTAATTCCATTTATGAAGCAACTCTTGGTTTGTTGTCAACATTTACAGTCGAGCTCCAATCTCTAGTGCTCTCGTAACTTAATACCATGAGGATTATCAAGGTCTGAAGTTCACTCGATGAGCACACTCCATGGAAGTGGTAGATTTCTCAACATATTTACCAAAGAAAAAGCACGTGCAAGGTATGCATATATTAGGCTCCTATGAGGAGCCAGTTAGACGCTCTTTACTGTGAGTGTAGCGTGTTTTTTGAGTGTGCTCGGTTTGTTGAAGAAAAAGTTTGTTTAAAATACTTGCAAAATATATATTAAAAAGATTTACAAAAATGTCTTTTACATATAAAATGTTTCCAATATTTATTGGCGTCTCATTAATAGAGATCCTGATTAAATTCAACTCCTGATAACCTGTTGCAGGTCGATTCTCTCTTATTTTAACATTTGCGCTCTAAGCAAGAAGTGCAATATGAACCTTTGTTGTAAGGTAGAAATTCTGGGGTTTCTCAAACAATCAAGTTTTTCATTTTTATTTTTTACCCTTAACATTGACCTTCAAACAGAAAGTGAACTGCCTGCTTCATTGGTTTCTGGGATTTTACTTGCTCCATGGGCAGCTAATGGGGTAGAGAGAGAGCTGCACTTAGAGCAGCTAAAAAAAAAAAGTCTCTAAAAAGTACTAAGAACTTTTTTGACAATTTCTGAGGATCAACACGTGGTGAACTGGAAGTGTTTTTTCAGGTGCTTTAAATGAATAATTATATAAACTTTTAATTTCCCAAATTTCATGAAGCATTAATCTTGAAATTTTAATTAAATTCAGAAATGATAAATATGATATCAATACCGTCCCTATTACAAATATTATCTGGTTAAATGCTCTTGATATGTGTGTCATGTCATATTTACATATTGAAACAAATGATAAAGAGACGATACAGATGCATCCAGACGTAGCTTTGTCAGAACAAAGAAAAAATCAGAAAGTCCATTTTGGACATACATCTATTATTGGTTATTGCTGCGTCTTGAACACCAAATGGGTGCAAGCGTAATTACTGATGAAATTTGGTGTGATGTGGCTATTTTATTGCACTTTAATAATACAGTTTGAAATCCCATATATTTAATTCAAAATTAATGTATTAATTCCAAATGGAAATATTGTAGCAACTAATTGGCTCTTTTTCCAACCAGGTGTTGTTGGTGTTAAAAGCTGTAGGCAGGAAGGATCCTCTGTAGCAGTCAATCTTGCACCGGATCTGGAGAAGCCTCTGACTGAAGACACTGTTTAAGAATCTGATGAGGATGATGCTCACAGTTGTCCATAATCCTCTTTATTTTATGAATATTATCTTTTCTTTTAGTGAAATCATCTCAAGAGGTTCAAGAAAAGTTCCTTTATCAGCTTGTTGAGTTTTTTTAAAGTCATTTTGCTGGGACCCTGTTATCTTTGCAGATGATGGTAGAAGAGATAAACCCTCTACCACTGACTTATAGAAGATACATAGCATTTTGATTTCATGCTGAAGGCCCTAAGCTTCCTTTGGAAGTACAATCTGCTCTGTCCCTTCTTGCAGACGGCTTCACATTGCGTCTCCAGTCAAGTTTGTAGTCCACCAAGATTTTTGTACTCCTCCACTATCTCCAATTCTTCTCCCATGATTGGCTTAGCATTGGACTTGCTCCTGTTCTTCTGAAATCCACAGCCATCTCCATTATATTCAGAATTAGACGATTGTTTCTGAATCCTATAGTTATTGGTCCACAGCTTCTTCCACCTCAGCTGTGGCTCTCTGCAGCTCCTCCAATTTAGGCCTTCTGGTGGCTTCTCTTATTAATCCTCTCCATGTCAGCATTAGGTGGTCAACCACTTTATTTGACTTATTGCGGCCTAGTGGCCTTTTTTTCTGACAGTAGGCTGACAGGAAAGAGGGGGGAGAGAGATGCGGCACAGGACGACAGGTCAGACTCGAACCCTGACCGGCCGCTCCGAGGACTAAGGCCTCCGTATATGGGTTGTGCACACTAACCACTGCGCTACCTGCACTCCCCAAGTGGTCAACCACATTTGCAGTGTCATACTGTTCAATGCTGCTTTAATCTTCTCCAGAAACACTCCCTGGCCTTTCTGCTGTGGTCCTTAATCTTGATGATGATTTCCTTTATTTAGTCATTTTTTATAACAAACCTATGAGGCCTTCACACAACAGCTCAATTAATACAGAGAGTTAATGACATGGGTGGAATATATTTATTAAATAGGCAACATTAGAAAGAAGTTGTTTGATGTGGATTTTATTTGTGGGGATCGGAGTAAAATGGGTCTCAATATGCATGTAATGCTTTTAATATTTTTATTCATAGAAAGACAATTCCAACAATAAAGTGGTGGGGTTGATAGATAGGTGGACCATTGTTAAACCGCACAGAAGCTTCAGAATTAAAATAATTATGGCATGCAGCAGAAGCATCTTCTCTTGCCCACATTAAATCAATAAAGAACCTCAGGGTGCAGGTTATCCAGTTGTATTTCTACAACTGGATAACCTGTTATACCTGTTTGTAATAAAATACTACAAACAGGTATAATTTTCCTTCCACTTCATGTTTACGCCCTTTATCTTGTGTTCATCTATCGAATAACATCCCATGTTGATACTGAGGGATGGTGGCTATATTATGGGCTGATGTAAAATGTTCAGGTGGCACAAATACCTCCACACTTTAAAGTATCAACAGCAAGAAGGCAGACAGACCGAGAACAGGGGATAAAACCAGAAAAGGAAAAAAAAAACTGATGGGCGATTTCAGTGAGCTGAGTGGTGTTCCATAACGCTGGTCCACTTCCTCTCCCTCTTGCTTCGGCCTTGCTAAGAGCGGCTGGGCTAAGCTACTCTTGCCCTACATACAGCCTAAAGAGCAGATTACCGACTGTCCCTCTAATCCCATGCACCGGGGCATGTGGCACTGTCATCATGTACGAAGCCCCCAATCACCCTACCACCACTCTCACAGCCCCCCCCCCCCCCCCCCCCCCCCCCCCCCCCCCATTGCTCTGTTACTAGAATCCCCCAACCCCCCAATCCCAAACCAAAAAAGCCTCTGTCTTTCTGTTTCAGTCACTTATATGGAGGTTTACCTCAATCTGCTAAAACGCAATCTAAAAGCAAAGATATGAAATTGACTCGATCTACTTCTTCTTCCTCAGCAACACCATCACCCACCTCTCCAATCCCACATCCCCTCCCAGTTTTAACCTCCTCATGACCACCTGGCACCGTTGAAGGGCTTCCTTCGGTCCCTCGGCCTTACCTAAACCAGCACACCCGAGATTAGGGTTAATCTGGACCTTGTGTCATCCTGTATCCATCCACCTCCCCCCACAGCCCTATTCTTTCCACCCTACCTCCCTTCCTCTGCTTTACCAAAGAGGCTTTGGTTTAAAATCCTTTATTGCAAACCCCCACTCCCTTTGCAGTGTCTTCCAGCATGCTGCCAACCGCAACTTTTCCTCCTGCACCACGTCCCTAGCCAATCCTCTTCTCCCAGATTAATTGTGAAAATAGTCTAAATTCTTTTGCAGAAATGTGCTAAAATAAAACAACAAATCTGTTGATTTTCAGATGTTTAAACATAGAAATCATGCTTGAAGGCATGTCTTTCTATGTATTTTAATTTACATTTACCTGACAGGTATAATTAAAGAGTTTATCCCTGCAATTTTGCTCCTAACTAAATCATCTTGTAAAGTAATGAGCTAAATCAGACGACCAGGTTTGAATCCCGGTTGCGGCAGGAAGGGCATCGGAGTTAAAAACTGGCAGTCTGTTTGCTTTGGCGACCGCAGAAGGGAGCTACCCTGATACATTTAGGGGTTTATCCTCCAGCCGGAGAACTGAGTGAAAACCTGAAGGCCGGAGTTGGATGAAGGCTTTTAAAATAGGTGGAGAACGTGAAAGAAAAGATGCACAAAAAGGAGGAAGAGAAACAAAGTGATAGTACTCTTATTCTTTATCTTTTCTTTTTTTTTTTTGGTGGAAGCAAATGGCAAATTCCCCCTCCAGCAAATTCTCCCATCTCGAGTTGAAAGGCCAAACAAAAAAAATCCCCCCCCCCCAAATTATTTGGCTGACGGATGCTGGTAGAAAAGGAGAATTAAAGTTGAAGCGGAAAATATACGTCAGTAAGGATGAATAAAGGAACTTAAATTTAAAGGAAAAAGCAAAACAAAAAGGCCCTTGAGCGTAAGAACCTGAATGAAATGATGCTTTTGTGATAAAACAGAATGCAGAATTTCATGGAATGATGCAAAGATTATAATGGGAATGCCAAATTCCTTGTATAGTTGTAGTTAATTCCCTTAGCAGGGTTTAATTTATTCTGATTTTCACCGGGTCTGTGTGTTAAATCAAAAAGAATGAATGTACAATTTAAAATATCCATAAAACTTAAAAAGGTTTTATAAAGAAATGAAAATAAAATAAAATATGAACCACAACACAAAGACATGGAACAGACATTATAAATCGCACCCTTCTCATGTAGAGGTCTGAATGGGATGCTGTAGGACTCTATAATACCTGAAGGAATGTGGATCCCTAAGAGTGACTGACGAGGGATGGAAAAGGAAAAAGGGCTAAAGAGGAAAAACGAAAAGCGTTTGAACTGGTAGCACAAAAAAACGCCCTCAGAGAGTAAGAAGGAGAGAGCAGGCAATGTGGTTAATGGACGTAAATTAATTGCTGTCATGTGGATTCTGATCCCAATAAATCAGGGTCAGTGTGGTCTCTGGTGCCATCGCTCCATCACTGGGATCCTGTAGTAGGAAACCTTGATCTGACACTCTGAGCTGCACAATTCACAGCTGTATGCCTGCAGAGGTGGTAAAATATTTGGCTTTTTAAGGGAAATTTCAACCAAACATACAAACAAAAACAATATATATATATATATATATATATATATATATATATATATATATATATATATATATATATATATATATATATATATATATATATAAAATAAAATAAATAAAATGACTGTGGCACTCCACGTGCGTTATGATATTTTGGATGCCGAGTCGTCTTATCATAGGGGGCTTTTCAAAAATGCACCACGAGTAAAGGCAGAACGCCGGATGCCAACTGGTGCAGACCTAACTGGGCTGTAAAATGCAACGTGCCTCAATAGCAATGCTTATTATTAAAAATTACCAGCGTGCTTTCTGCTTAGCTAGGCTGCAAAATTGATTTTACCTTATTTTCTCTGTCTATGACCACCACAAAGACATCCTGTTATGAAGAAGGCTTTGAGAAATACTGCATGTGTTAATCAGAAAATATGTGAACCATGTATTTTAATTACAAACCATACAAGAAAAAAACTTGTTATTAGAGGCTGCAGCACAGATCAAATTCTGAACAAAAAGTTTGAATTTTTTCTATATTTAATTCACTCAAAGTACACTATGCCTTATTATGTATACCATACAATGTGCCTACTTTGACACCGTATGCCCCAAAGCAAATCATTCATGTTCAAACAATAATATCTGAATGCGGGTGAAATGGTGCAAAATGGGAAGTAGGTCACATAGCAATTTATTTGACAAAAAAGGCGATGGGGGTTGGGAACTGGGACAGGGTGTATGCAGAGGCGGCAGCAACATCAGGGAAGGACTTTGGGACCACAGATCAGATTTTAAGAGGTTGAGAGTGCAGGAGAAAGTGATCAATCCTGGAAAAAAAGTTAAACGTCATTAGATGTGTGTTTGGGCTGGTGTGAAACTGAAACAATAAGGTTGGCATGAAGTCTGCCACAAACACACACATACACACCACAAAAAGGATGCTCACGTATCAAAGGCTCCATCGTCTGTTCTTGTTAAATTTGACCAAATTTTGCTATGTTGGAATCATATTGTACATCAGCACAACTGGCACAGAGAAACAGCAGCATTGGTCTGCTATTAATGAACAGCCTAACGATCCCTGCCTTGCATATAACAAAACACACACACACACACACACACATTTACATAGAGTTTCTCTTCATATATTTACAAAAGCTACGTAAAAAAAAAGGCAACAGAAGAACATACACACTCATAATCTGAACCCATTCAAATTCACATCATATATGTATCATTTATTTAGAGCCAATGCATTTGTGCAATGCTAAACCCTCCTTTTTAATGAGAAATAATCTAGCATGTATTTGTAATTTCTCAAAAATTTAGGGGATTTGGGAATATCAGATTTTTTTATTATGAAAGGTGAAAAAAATCTAAATTAACATGATTGCATTATGGCAATTTCTTAGAAATATAATTGTAGTATTTTTTAAAAAAGAGCATATCGACTAATGTCTTTAATTTTATATTTGCAGAAAACGATATAAAACAAATCTTATGAAGTAAAAAATAGCATTGGAGGTAAATTAGATACAAAGAAATAGCTCGATTTTTTTTTTTTTTTTTAGAAAATAAAATTCCAATTCGTGGATATAGAATTACGAACACAAGGTCTGCGGGGTATTAGGGTGATGTGGTCCTCTTTGCATGTTTAGAGACGATGTAATGTACATCCTCTCGACAATCTGCACAGACAGCGCTCAGGACCTGTAAAGCCACATTAACAGATGAGAGAGGCTCTGGAGCACCAGTCTTTTCTAATGACCCGATAATCCGACCCAAATGCTGCCTGTTTGCTAATCTCCCCATCAGATTACCAAAGTGGAGATGAGCACTGCCTATTTGTCCCTGCCTGCCTGTCTGTCTTTCTGCCTGTCTGTCTCTGCTGGCTTGTCTCTTTATATAATCGCTCCACTCTTTTCGCCCATGTTTCTCAGTCTGATAAAGAATCTTTTCTTGAGTCTTTCTGATCTTCGTAGCTGCCAGCTACCAGGGCTTCTACGCCTGTTTGCTGCTCTCGAGCTTTAAAAATTAAGGACGAGGTGCAAAGGCGTAAACACTCTGTTGCAAATATTCGTTCTACCATCTTTCAACATGGACAAGGATCAAGTTGGTGTAGAAACGCTCCATTTATGCTTCAGCGGCATAGCAGAATTACTTGAAAATGTAAAGTGTGATCTTTAACAAAAAAATATGCACAGAGAAATAAAACCAATCTGAATTCAATACATACACTATATTGCCAAAAGTATTTGCTCACCCATCCAAATTATTGGAATCAGGTGTTCCAATCACTTCCATGGCCACAGGTGTATAAATTCAAGCACCTAGGCATGCAGACTGTTTTTACAAACATTTGTGAAAGAATGGGTCGCTCTCAGGAGCTCAGTGAATTCCAGCGTGGAACTGTGATAGGATGCCACCTGTGCAACAAATCCAGTCGTGAAATTTCCTCGCTCCTAAATATTCCACAGTCAACTGTCAGCTGTATTATAAGAAAATGGAAGTGTTTGGGAACGACAGCAACTCAGCCACGAAGTGGTAGGCCACGTAAACTGACGGAGCGGGGTCAGCGGATGCTGAAGCGCATAGTGCGAAGAGGTCGCCAACTTTCTGCAGAGTCAATCACTACAGACCTCCAAACTTCATGTGGCCTTCAGATTAGCTCAAGAACAGTGCGCAGAGAGCTTCATGGAATGGGTTTCCATGGTCGAGCAGCTGCATCCAAGCCATACATAACCAAGTGCAATGCAAAGCGTCGGATGCGGTGGTGTAAAGCACGCCGCCACTGGACTCTAGAGCAGTGGAGACGCGTTCTCTGGAGTGACGAATCGCGCTTCTCCATCTGGCAATCTGATGGACGGGTCTGGGTTTGGCGGTTGCCAGGAGAACGGTACTTGTCTGACTGCATTGTGCCAAGTGTAAAGTTTGATGGAGGGGGGATTATGGTGTGGGGTTGTTTTTCAGGAGCTGGGCTTGGCCCCTTAGTTCCAGTGAAAGGAACTCTGAATGCTTCAGCATACCAAGACATTTTGGACAATTCCATGCTCCCAACTTTGTGGGAACAGTTTGGAGCTGGCCCCTTCCTCTTCCAACATGACTGTGCACCAGTGCACAAAGCAAGGTCCATAAAGACATGGATGACAGAGTCTGGTGTGGATGAACTTGACTGGCCTGCACAGAGTCCTGACCTCAACCCGATAGAACACCTTTGGGATGAATTAGAGCGGAGACTGAGAGCCAGGCCTTCTCGTCCAACATCAGTGTGCGACCTCACAAATGCGCTTCTGGAAGAATGGTCAAAAATTCCCATAAACACACTCCTAAACCTTGTGGACAGCCTTCCCAGAAGAGTTGAAGCTGTTCTAGCTGCAAAGGGTGGACCGACGTCATATTGAACCCTATGGATTAGGAACGGGATGTCACTTAAGCTCATATGTGAGTCAAGGCAGGTGAGCAAATACTTTTGGCAATATAGTGTATGAAAACAGTCCGTCTACATTTTTTACGCCAGAGCTCTGCTCTAACGTTCCAGTTTAAAACATCCAAACCAAGCGTCATGTTTGTCTCACGTCAGCCATGTCTGAATCTACATGTTAGCTATAAGAAATCGCCTTCAAGGCCCTAAAAATGTCACTTTGAATTTAAAGGAAACCCACTCCTTGGGTTTGCGTGCGCTTATTTAAATTGTTTTCATTTATTTGACAAACCTAAACATACTGATTAGACGGAAGATAAGCAGCTGCAAAAACTTTTTACAGAGACACACAAACTGCATCTGCTGCAGGCTGAACATGCCTTTGAGTAATTGCTGTCTATCTGGAAAACTACGCAGTTAGTGACAGATTAAAGACGTCCATTTTCCATAAGTGTTGCACGTCAGAGCATTTGATTTATTTAAAGCTCCTTTTTTAATAAAGATTTGTTTGCATGGATTTGATAGTGCATTCCAAATTTCCCAACGGCTGCAAATAACAAATTCAGACATTTATTTTTGCATTTTTTATAAATAAATGTTTGATAACTGTTATTTTTTTACTTCTAAATTCATCTGTAAGGTTAGATTCATAGGTTTAAAAAAATGTTGGAGACAAAAATGAGGAAGAAAATCCAATTTAACAGGATGAATCAAAAGATGACCAGCTGAAAATACACTCCTGTTTCCATGTAGATATGACAGCGGTGTGTGTCGACACATTTTAAATTAACAAGAAAGGTTAGCAGCGGGAATACCGGGATGAGCTAAATGGTGAAGTGAGGCATGAGAGGGAAAAGAGCAGCGGCGCGCTGGAGGGAGCCGGAGCTGAAAAAGGGCTGCTAATAAAAAAAAAAAAGAAAAAAAAAAAGAGCTAAGGTCATCCCTGGTAGGTTCAGCACCGTTAGCGGGCCCGTGTCGGTGCGCGCGTGTGTTTGACAGGGAGAAAGAGGAGGAGGAGGCTGCTGCTGTCCATTTACCAGAATCAGCTGATGGCTGCGGATGATGGAGCGGCGAAGGAGTCAAGGGTCAAAGCCTTGCATTGTCAGCCTAGCTCCACTCTCCCGTGGGGTTCCCTCCCTCTGCACACCGACCCACCCCCCTTTCGGCCTCCTTCACATTAACATCCATTCATCAGCTTGGTGCATTGTTGACGGTGTGTGCAGCAGGAAAAGTGGATGCATACGTCCATTTCAGGTGCAGCTTTCGCATTTGTGACAAAGTCGGTTTTGTGATGCTGAAGTCGCCCATCGCTGTATGGTGCAAACCCTTCATTTGATTCAAGTGTGTTTGTGTGCACAAATATGTGTTTCTATGCAGGTGTGTGTGTAGGACAAGACAAGAGCCCCATCCACCCCTCAATATGAGATCCACCCTCTCACCCCTCAACTACCCCCCTTCCCACCACCCAATGCAAACCTCCCCCCACTTTGCCTGTGTAATCCCTGCCAGCTGGCCCTGCTGGCTAATCCCTGTTCACTGATCAGCTGGGCCATGCATCCAGTACGGGACAGGCCAGGGACAGGGGCAGATAGGGGCGGGATATTCGATAGATTTGTGTGTGCGTCTGCATGCGCGTGTATGTGAGATGGGGGGTGGTGTCGACCAGAAAGCATAAATTGAAGCCCGTGCCTTCTCCTCAGCGCACTGTGTCTGTGTGTGAGCTAGTCGCCTGTCCTCCTCGTCCGTCCATCCCTTATTTCCCTTTTCTCCTCCTTCTCCCTTGGATCCTCATACATATATACCTACTTGGCTTATATATGTATCCTCTACATCGTGGGGTCTTTTTTTTCTTTGTTTTGTCTTGAGCAGATCAAAATGGATTTTTTTCCCAATGCCGATGAGTGGCTAGAATTTAGCTGAGTCCATTTCTTTTTGTGTTTTTTATTAATTCCTCTTGCAACCTTCTTCTTCCCCCTGACTGCATGCGTGACACCTGCCTGCATCACGTCCTTTCAGTCCCCCTTGTCTGCTATCCCACCACCCCTTGTGTCTTCCTAAAGCAGAAGAACCCTGACAGGATGAAGATGGAGCAGCGCAGTCACAACTAAAACTACAGCAGCAACAACAACAAAACCAGGACTGAGGACCGGAAGGAGGACGAACTCTCCATCTTCTCTGCCGTTTTTTGCCTCACCTTAGAGAGGAAAGGATGTTGATAAGAGAAATGACAGATTGTGTGTATTGCACTGTAGTGTTGGTTAGTATAAAACAGAAAGGGACTGTAAGTAAGAGTTAAAAAAGAGTAATTAGAGTCAATGCTACACCTATTCTGGAGTCATTTGTTTGGTAAAAATTCTTAATTCTATTTTCTTTTTCTCTGAATCACAGTTTAATGCTTGCAAAATGATTTCTGTGTTGATATTTAGATCCTGTTTTCTGTTCTGAACATGGCTAGAGATACATGCGCAGAGTGAACAGAGCGAGAGAGAGAACAGTAAAGAGATGGAGAGTAGGAGGGAGGGTAAGAGGGAGATAGCGACACAGCTTTACCAACTGGATTGAAGATCTGCTTGGTCTGGTTAAACCACACCGAGCTCTTAGGAATGGGCGCTGTGCAGGTTCTTTGCTTTGCTCATATTAGGACGTTGTGGAGCGTCGTAGTGTATCCTCATAAAAAAAAAATCGAGCGTCCGTCCTTTGTTTTTGCTCTCAGGGGAAGATGGTCTGCAGGAATGGTAGCTGTCAGGTAGCCGGGCTGAAGCTTTCTTTATGGTGCAACAAAGGTAGCTACGTTCGCTTGCTCTGCATCTCTCCATGCTTTTCTGTCCTATTGTCTCTTTGTAATGTTTTAACATGAAGATCATCTGAATGCTGTGAACCCTGCTTAGATGAACCCCCCCCCCAAAAAAGAAAAAAATTGTTGCACATCCAAATTTGCATGCATGCATGTACATTCCATATATGTCATTTAGAGGAACTATTGATTTCATTCATTTGTACTGTGTGTTTGTATCTTTTTGAATCAGGTGCACAAAGAAGAAATGTGTTTTTATTGAAAATAACAAAGAAAACCAACCGCATGTTTGTGTAGGATTAGCTTGGCTGTTACTCTGACGAGTGAAAGACCTGCAGAGCCGCATCTGAGCCTACAGGGAAGACAGATCACAGGTGAGGAGAGGGGAATGAGAAATTCCAACATGGACAGACTGAGGAAAGACCAAAAATGTTTCAGTTTCACAACAGAAAAGAAGAAATTACAGAATTCTGTAGAACAATATCTCAACAGGAGGTTAAATGTGTAGGAAATGATAGATTAGAGGAGGAAATGAAAAGCACTAGCTGCAAACGCTTGGAAGTTTGGGTTTGAGCTCTTTGTGTTCACAGTGGACCTTGATTTAATTTCAATACAATTAAGGCACGCGGTGAATGCCAAGAGAGAAGCCACAGTCGACCCTCGCCACAGCATTCAGGCGGCCGGAAAGGGCTGATAGCTGCACAGATTAATTATCCTCACAATCCAGATTAACGAGAGACGCAGGAGATTGCATGCACAGATCACTCAGTGTAAACCAAGGAAGAAAACATAAATATTTTAGGACACAGACCCCGCAACCACTGAGCATCGGTCTGTTAACGCACTGGTTTCCATACTGTCCCATCAAACAGAGCCAAAGGCAGTATTCCAGAGTTACTCCTGTAGCCAAATGGACAGAGGGATCACACTAGGGGGATTAGCCCTGTGGAGACAGTGGGAGACTTCATAAGTCTGTGTGTTTACTCATGAGAATATTCTTCCCTATTAAGTTAAAAAAATACGGATGAGATGTAACATACTTAAATCAAGAAATAAATCTGTAAAAAAAAAACAAAAAAAACAATCGTCGTCATGTATCTTGGTTTATTGCTACTATAAACTGGTTTCAACATGTTAGCGTTACGGGATAAGATCCGTTCT
The DNA here is from genome assembly GCA_030533445.1 of Cyprinodon diabolis. Classification (NCBI taxonomy): domain Eukaryota; kingdom Metazoa; phylum Chordata; class Actinopteri; order Cyprinodontiformes; family Cyprinodontidae; genus Cyprinodon; species Cyprinodon diabolis. Next base: position 33,034,189 of record CM060080.1, on the reverse strand, counting down.
GATTTGTGACTTTCACCATCACAGTTGTGTTTTTTTCTTTGAAACATGTCAATAAAGTCGCCTATTTTTAAAGTGGACTATTTTTCTATTTGTATTGTTTCTTTTTAAAGTAAGAAAAAAATCATTTGAATAATGAGCATCAGATCTTATGTTAAATAATGAAAAAAAGAAAAAAAACTCCCAGCTCTACATCAAATGATTCAGGCTGCAAATCGCTGCAGGCAAAGAAGATGTGAGCTGACCTACATCTCAGATTATGGAGGCAGAATATGCCGATGATATGAAAAAAAAAGAGTTTTTCTAATTCATTATTTAAAATATGTTGACGTACATAGTTCTGATCACCATACGGCTTGGTGTACAGCACTTAGAAACTTCATAAACAAATACATCGAAGAGGAAAAGCGATCTCACCAAAGCTACAGCAGGTCTATATTCGCATATCTATTCATATGCATTCATCTCCTCACAACTGAGGCTGAAGTGTGCAGGGGGCTAAGCGTGCCACATACACTATATTGCCAAAAGTATTTGCTCACCTGCCTTGACTCACATATGAGCTTAAGTGACATCCCGTTCCTAATCCATAGGGTTCAATATGACGTCGGTCCACCCTTTGCAGCTAGAACAGCTTCAACTCTTCTGGGAAGGCTGTCCACAAGGTTTAGGAGTGTGTTTATGGGAATTTTTGACCATTCTTCCAGAAGCGCATTTGTGAGGTCGCACACTGATGTTGGACGAGAAGGCCTGGCTCTCAGTCTCCGCTCTAATTCATCCCAAAGGTGTTCTATCGGGTTGAGGTCAGGACTCTGTGCAGGCCAGTCAAGTTCATCCACACCAGACTCTGTCATCCATGTCTTTATGGACCTTGCTTTGTGCACTGGTGCACAGTCATGTTGGAAGAGGAAGGGGCCAGCTCCAAACTGTTCCCACAAAGTTGGGAGCATGGAATTGTCCAAAATGTCTTGGTATGCTGAAGCATTCAGAGTTCCTTTCACTGGAACTAAGGGGCCAAGCCCAGCTCCTGAAAAACAACCCCACACCATAATCCCCCCTCCACCAAACTTTACACTTGGCACAATGCAGTCAGACAAGTACCGTTCTCCTGGCAACCGCCAAACCCAGACCCGTCCATCAGATTGCCAGATGGAGAAGCGCGATTAGTCACTCCAGAGAACGCGTCTCCACTGCTCTAGAGTCCAGTGGCGGCGTGCTTTACACCACCGCATCCGACGCTTTGCATTGCACTTGGTTATGTATGGCTTGGATGCAGCTGCTCGACCATGGAAACCCATTCCATGAAGCTCTCTGCGCACTGTTCTTGAGCTAATCTGAAGGCCACATGAAGTTTGGAGGTCTGTAGTGATTGACTCTGCAGAAAGTTGGCGACCTCTTCGCACTATGCGCTTCAGCATCCGCTGACCCCGCTCCGTCAGTTTACGTGGCCTACCACTTCGTGGCTGAGTTGCTGTCGTTCCCAAACACTTCCATTTTCTTATAATACAGCTGACAGTTGACTGTGGAATATTTAGGAGCGAGGAAATTTCACGACTGGATTTGTTGCACAGGTGGCATCCTATCACAGTTCCACGCTGGAATTCACTGAGCTCCTGAGAGCGACCCATTCTTTCACAAATGTTTGTAAAAACAGTCTGCATGCCTAGGTGCTTGAATTTATACACCTGTGGCCATGGAAGTGATTGGAACACCTGATTCCAATAATTTGGATGGGTGAGCAAATACTTTTGGCAATATAGTGTATGTAGAGACGGAGGTCATCAACTGATTTCAGGCCCCTCTGCTTGTCTGCACATTATGCGCTTTCACAATGCTCAATGCAATTAGGAGACATAAGGAGGGGGACCCTAAACACATCAAACACCGCAGGACCCCTGGTGCTGGAGAGCAGGTGACCATATACACAGATGGCCCCTCCCCCACCTCTGATGTAATTATCTGCCCTCATGACACCTTTTGGTCTTTATATATACTCATATATAAGTAAAAAGAAGCAAGAGTTTGTAATGATGCCGCCGTATTCCAATTATCAAAAGAAAAATGTAAATGGATCGGATCCAATTCTTAAAGTGGAAAAAATAAACTCAAGTTCCCTAAACTTCCAACAAACAATAAACATTTAAAATAAAATAAATAAACCATTAAAAAAAAAAATAAAATGATGGCATTTAAAAGATTAAATACATATTTTATGTTGAAAATTATTTTTTAGCAAAATGTAGAAGATAGAGGGAATCCAATTTAGTCATGTAAATAGAGGTTGGGTTGGCGACATGGTGAAGCGTCACTAATGGAAAAAAAGAGACAAATGATTTATGGTAATGAGGAGAAAATAAAGCAGAACCATGACCTTGCAATGCAAAATGAACCTTAACCGTATAATATCTGGATGACAAAAGGATGTTATAAGCCAAAAATGTTCTCCTCTTGTTTTGTTTTTCTTACCACCTTTATAATATATATTTATATATACCTTCAATCAGGGCTGCAAGATAAATCTTATCATTTTGAAACAGATGTAGATTACAGCTTCATCTCTACACCTAAAGACTATCATAAACTCTCACATCATCCCTGTTAGTTTGCTGCTTCATCTCCAGCTTGCTTTTAGCGTGATGCACTCTGTGGGATGTTCCAGAGCTGACCCTCCTCCTCCTCTTCCAGCTCCAGCAACACTTTCCCTTTCTTCCCCGCCGCCCTCTCCGTATGGGGCATCTACATGCAACCCTGCTTTATGGCTGCTCATTTGCATCCCAGGAGGGGCTGAAAGGCGTCCCCAGGGACACGCAGATAAGGGTCACAGAAGAACCCCTTGAGGGCGGCACGCTTGCCACACACACCTTCCCCCTACAACACACAGACGACACGTGCCGTGGAGCTCCCTTCCAGACGAACTCAACGTTTGCCAGCAGTGGCTCCTTTATCCGGCTGTTGTCACTTAGTGAGATATCCCATTTACCAAAAAATAAAAACTTCCCTCTATGAGGCTAAATTTGTTTTCTGTAGGCTATTCCTCTCTCTGTCCATTATCATTTAATTCAGATTGTGGTTAAAATATCCTGCTAAAATGGGACACTCCTTCATTGAGCTGCTTTACCACCTGAATCATACTAATGAGCTGTGAAAATGTGCTTACTCCATTAAGATTTTCCTTCTGCTTTTACTTTTTGTGGCGACTTAAATTTTTAGATCACTGAAAAAAAAGGAGAGAAATCAAACAAATAAACCTGAGTAAAGACATATTTAAGCTTAATAAAATAACAGTCTCTCCTTATAAACCCAGGGATTAGCTGTATATAGCCACATTTTTTGGGTTTAATCTCACTAGCCATTCTTAGGTTTGACTGCTTGACTCATAGATAACAGAAATAAATACATAAATATACATAAAATAATACACTTTATCCTTAGTCAAAAGAAAATGAAGAACAGCAAAGACATTTGTATCATCAGTCTGATAATGGGTAACAACAAAGCCATTTCTAAGGCTCCACTTAACATTTAAAAACATTTAAAAAAAACATAGAAAATTGTAGAGCCTTCTAAGCAGTGGCCACTCTACCATGAATACTCTTGTTAAAAATTCATCTAGGAGGTTACAAAAGAACCTAAGGGGTACTAACCAGTGACATAAGGGTCAAAGTTCACAGTTAAATGCAAAGAAAGAGAAGCTGGGCAAATAGGCCTCAATCACTGCTGATCCAAAAGAACACAAAGGCCCTTTTCACATTTGCCAAAAATCATCTTGATGATCATCAAGACTTCTGGAAATTATTTTGTGGACCGATGATGCAAAAATGGCGAATATCCCCCCACATATTAAAAAAGAATATAATTCTGAGTCACACAAACCTCTGGCAGTGTCATGATCGGGGAGTAGCTTTGCTGCTTTATGACCGGGATGTATCTCGGCAATTTTTTGAGCCATAAACGATGCTATCAGGTTGTGAGTTTGAGTTCAAAAAAGACAAAGAAGGCTCTGATCAACTGTGACAAAAGGTACAGCAACAAAAAAAAAAACAAAGGTGTTGACTTAATCAAAATCCCCAATCACTTCCAGCTGGGATGCTGTGCCTTTAACCTAACTTAAATCCCTGCTAAGGGCCTCTTCTAAATCAGGGTCCCCCTACTGTGTTAAGATGGAGCAGACTGTGTAAGAATAAATGTAACCGTGGTAAAAATGGCAGGCTTTAAAAAAAAAAAAAAAAACTTCCAGAAACAGGAATCCTTTACAAGTCAACTGCATTAAACAAGGGAAAAATAAAGAATAAAAGAGCGCACCATTTAAGTATACAGAAAAAAACCCTTTGATTTAAATCAGCATATGCTTTTGTTTGGTAGGAGGCTGTCGGCATTCACCCTCCAGATCCTGTTAGAGACGCCGTCTTTGGGCACAACCTTCTTTTTTCACATTTATGGAAGATTTTTGCTCTGGACTTTGGCTAGGCCATCTTCAAATGGTATTTTCTTTGACGAAAATCTTTGTTTTGGACTGATGCTTGCTTTGACAATGGAAAAAACAACAACTCTGCTTTTATGCAGAGAAGCAGAACTAAAATTGATTTTAATAATAGGGAGCCACACAGGCAAAAAGCCAGTTGCAAAGCGGGGGCCACAGCTTGCAGACCCCTGATCTAGCAGATGAAAACTGAGTTTAAGATAAAATACCAACACCTTAAGAAACTGGTGCAGTATTTTGTCTCTAGTATAGGGCTCATAACCTCTGTAGGGAAGACATAGTTGTTCTTAAAAGTTTAATCACGGTTATCTTTATGAAGTGTAAACAGTCATGCATGCAACCTGACATAACACATTTACTCAATAAAAAAAATGAAATCTAAAAATATTGAGGACGTGAAGTTTAAAAATGTTCAAATGATCAAAAAACATGAATACATTTGGTCAAAATCAAATCTAAGACAGATCCTAACTTGAAACATGCTTCACTCTTTCTGCACAGACCCAAAATAGCAAGTCTATGCTTTCAATATTTTTTTTTATATTTTAAGCACGTGAGTTTACTGAACAGGTCATCTTGCTTCCTGTGCTGTTTCCATAATAAACTTCCTTTTAGTTCCTAATGAATTAAGGAGAGTTAATATTTCCCCATGAAACGTTTTCTTCTGCATTTAAAGTCCAATTATCAGAAGAAATGGTTTATATACAGCGATTTTAGCAGCTCTGGTCAATAAAACTGACCTACATCAGTTCAGTTTTTGTTTTCAAAGTAAAATATAAATATGTAGCCTTTTAGATCAAAATACACGTTTAACTTAATTGTAGTGCGGCAAAGTAGCATAAATTTCAAAACTCACTACAGGTCTCCTCTTTCAGATCACCTCTATATAAAGAAAAAATAAAGCCATTTTCACTATTTTGACCAGTTGACTTAATAAAATTTGCCCAAAAGCATCTTAACAGTGCTTACCTCTTCACGAAAAGGGTCCAAGTTCAGGAAAATTTCACTGAAACCTGATTAAGGCTTTGCAGCAGTAAACGGTGCTGTGGCGCCATCTTGTGGCTGCTGCGATTACAACCATAATTACCAAGTCAGAAAATGGCGGAATTTGAAAACAAGTGTTGGTTGCAATGATAGAACCCGGATTATGCATTTAAAACAATTGATTTTCTACCAGTAATTACTCATTAAATCTTTTAGATCAAGTTGTCTCCAAATTACATGCTGGTAAACGACATCTTACATTGAACACCATTAGATTAGAAAAAAAAAAAGCAAGTTGACTGGTAAAGCAAATCAAGCAATTTTCACATATTTAATGAGTAGGAAGTAAGAGTGTGCAAGAACCATTTCACTAGGGCACAGACAAGAAAAGCCAAAATGGTCAGAGTAACAAAACGATTCAACTAGAGATGGCCAACGGTAAGAAAAACCCATGACTTTTTCTTTTTAAGAGCATCTTTATTATGCCACAAATAAAAGCCAGTAGTTCTCAATGTTTCCTTTATTCCCCTAACCGACAATGACATTAAGCATTGCTGCAACCGGTGCTTTACTCTGAATTTCTGGCTGAGAAGAAATAAGGATTGGGGGGGGGGGGGGGTGGGGGGGGGGGGGTAGTAAAGCATGGAGGACAAGGTGGTAAGAAAAAGAGCAGTAAGAAAGGCATAGCAGGGTTAAAGCACAGCCTCCAATAAGTGCAGGCTGGTTATAACTGAACAGAAAACACAAAAAAAAAGAAACACCATGTAAAAACAAGCTGAATAAAGAAGCCACTTTCAAGTTGAACATAAGGAATGCACACAACTCTGCTGAATATACCACATTTATTACTTTTGAACTGATTAATAGAAAGAGTGGGGGCAAGGCCACTCGCATCAGTCATAAGAAAACAGAAGAAAAAAAAAAGAAAAGCAGCCCATAGCAACAATGACTTAACTTGTTCAAGAAAAAAAAAGGCGTAAATAAAGTCCAATGAAGATGGCCTCATTTTTCCCCCCACGTAAAATTATATGGTGAGCAACGCTCATCAACTTAATATTTTGACCAATTTAAACATTTAACATCCTGTCACCATCCTCTTGACCCCTCCTCCCCGCACTCCAACATATGAAAACGGATGGTTTTTTTTTCTCGTTTTTTTTTTAACAAGCAACCTGCAGTCCTCTTTAACAAAAACATGACAAGCAAGGACAAACAGAAATTCTGAGGTGAGAATAGTTGGCACCAGCCATCGGTGAAGAATCCACTGAGGAGGAAGCTGCTCTTGCCTTCTGGTTTGACGCTCAGAGCCGGGTTTGCAGACGTGTGTTAAAGATGTCCATCTTTACTTTGGGACACTACATTTTTCTATTGGATCTCTGATCTTTAAGGTTTCTGTGAGAATTACACTCCATCTTGGACCATAAAAACAGATGCAGATCTTTTCCTTCCATTTAAAAAAAAAAAAAGAGAAAAGGAAAAAGCAGCATACAAGGAAAAAGCATATGTAGTGGAACGGGGTAGGGCAGAAAAAAAAAAAATCAGCTAAGGACGTTATGCATTTAGTTGTAGTCCTATGAATAATCGTTTCCTTTTTACTACAAGTTCGAAGTAAGTCTTTAAAGTCAAAAGAAATCAAAGTCTTCATTTAGTTTTTTTTTTCCTTTTGTACTTTGTTAAATCTTCACCCCTGTTAGAATTTCTTAGAGATCTGAATGTAATAATGTGTCAGGGTGGACAGGGTTTCAGGAGGGACATTTCAGTCTTTTGACCAAAGCACCAACTGTTACTTGACTCGTCCTTGGCGTTCCTAGGAAAAAAGATTTAAAAAAAAATTTAGAAATTATGATAATCACAAAGCAAAGACCAACTTAAGATTTCCCCTCTATTTTTTGTTTTTGTTTCCGTTTTCAACAAAGCACCAATGCCTGTGTTACAGAAAGGGATGTAAACAGGATCCTGTGTTCTCCACAGAGGATATCTCTGTATTAAATAACTGACATCAATACAGTAAAAAGCAAACACATTTTTATTAAAAAGTCAATGTACCAGAGTATAAATAAACACCAGATGTGCATCGAATTACTCTAGAGAAGAAGCAAAGTTACCTGAAGCCTGTAATGACTCCTGTTGCTTGGGTTGCTGGGATATGGCTCGCTGCCTTGGACCTCCACCTGTCAAACAGCAGAGGAAAAATTAGCAGAAAATAAAAATGAGGCAGCGTTTCTCATTACTGGAGGAGTTTTTTATTCATCTAGATTAAAAACAGACTGCAAGATACTATAAAAACAAAGTTATGTTCCAAAGATGGAGAGAACAATTACTGTAGGTTTTTAAAATATGTTAATGTTTCCATTGTTTGCTAGAAACGTGATGTTACAGTCAAAGCTCTGTATTTGTTGGTGTAGAGTTTTAAGGTGAGGAAGAATGATTTAAAAAATGCAAAACTGAACCTCGTAAAACCAAATTAAATTAGGACTGTGGAAGTATGTCTTCCATAAACATATATTAAATTTAACTTTAAATCTGTCCTGTTAGCAAACAAGCATAAGATAAGGAATGGAATCAGCTTCTATCAGATCCCCCAACCTGTAAAAAATGTTCAATTCTGCATCATTTCATCCTCATGTCCTCTACACTGACCCTCCACCATGTAAAGATAAAGTCTGACAACAAAAGATTCCCATAAACACACTACAGATGAAAAGATGTTTTATGCTCTAATCCGATTCACAATAAGACTAGAAGTTATAAAGTAACCTTCCGGAAAATAAAGCTGTCTGAAAATAGTACTACATACATCAACACTTTCTTCTGACGGCTGCATCACCACCTGTGACCTTTAGCATTTCAGGTTATGTCATCTTTTCCTGGTGTTTGCTTTTATCTGCAGCACTGATCCTCTGTCTACACATTATATTAACCTTTAAAATGCAAGTTCATGATACACGTATAAACTGGCCAGTAATCATTTAACCTTAAATGGTCCTTGACATGGAATATGAACATTGCTGACTAATATTGCAATCATTGCTTATGGTTCCGCCAGAGTACATGCACACAAAATAAAAACCAGTGTGGCAGTTAAACTGAAAAATAACCCACATGAATGCAATATTCACATATTTAGGGTATTCCCATTTTATAACTTCATTCCTGTTTGTTTAGGAGATGCACAACACTTTTCTTTATCATTAAGTTTGTTCTTGCATATTAATAGGAAGTATATTTAAAGGATAAATTCGTACCCAAACTCACTCTGCATACAAATAGGATGTGACCTGTTGGATACACTATAGTAGGTACATTTGACACAGATTTCAGGACTAAGGATAACAAAGGTCAGAAGGTTGGAAGCATGAGAAGGAAGAAAACTGTGGGTGCATCCAAAAATTATAACATCAATATTGCCAGGATTTTCTATTGTTATGCAGCTTACATCTGTTGCTCTGTGACAAGAAAAAAGGCATAGGCAAATCATTGCAAAAAACAAAGATTAACAGGAAACCTTAGAACAAAAATAAAACTAGCACAACTTATTAAAATGCTATGCGGCAGAATTTGACAGAAAAATCCAGAATTTAAAACACTCCATTCACCACAGGTTTTTTGCATTGTGTGGACAAAGGATTTAAAGACAAGTTTCAATCAGCTTAGGAATGCTGCATTACCTTTTTCACACACTCCTCCTCCTCTTGACGCTTCTCGTAGTGAGAAAAGTCATCGAAGATGGAAGTGGTGTGTTTGTATCCAGCGATGATCTTTAGCACTTGCCTAGCCTTGTCCAGCGGTACCTCCTGTGTGTCCCGAGAGTTGGTCACCGGCTTATTTTCGTTGTTCTCTAGCCGAATGTGCCTCAGCTGACTGTTGGGAACGTCTTTAACAAAGATCCAGCGCACATCAAAGCGACCCTTCCACTTGTCCTGTGACCACACGCCAGCAGATGTGTTGTAGTCCACCGGTGAGCGCATCTCGGCGACACCACAGAAGTGACCGCTCCCGTTCACGCTGAACAGGAGATAAAGGGGCCCTTTGCTCGCCAACGAACGGTAAGCGCCATCGAGCCTCTTGTTGCCATGCTCCGTGCTGCACCAAATGTTGTACTTGATGGAGCGGTGGATGTCGTCCTCAGAGTAACTCTTGATGATGAACACACGGCCCTGCTTGAGGTTCCAGTCAAAGTCCTTGGGGTTATAATTATTAACCATGCGTAACTTCTCCAAAACGGGGTGAGGCTCAGAGGGGACCCCAGGAACCACTCCGACAGTTGAAGAGGGGGGTGACTGGCCTGTCCCATTTCCACTAGCGTCTCCAAATCCATTGGCCCGGTTTCGTGGAGGGACCCAGCGAGTAGGCTGAGAAGGCTGCTGCTGTTGGCTAGGTGGGGGACCCTGGGAAAGAGGCTGGGGTATCTGAGCCATACCTGGCTGTCCAGTAAGAGGAAGATGATGCTGCCCCAGCTGGGAAACAGGTGGAACCAGCTGTCCATTGCTCAGAGGCATCTGTGGGTTCCCCGCAGCTGTAGCTCCAGGCTGCGGAGAAGCCTGATTAGGCGGCTGCCCGTTGCTGGGAATAGGGGGCACCTGCTGAGGGGTGGCAGCTTTGGGCATGGTGCCCTTGTTGTCCCAAGTACCGATGTCCATGTTGTGTTTAATGGGCGGAGGAGGCAAATTAGCACCTGCCATGCCACCCTTGGTTTTAAGCTTGGGTTGAGGCTTGGCAGGTTTGCTGGCAATATCAGCCCAGGAGGCTGGCTTGGCTGGAGCGATTGAGACAGGAGGCATGCTAGGAGGTACGACAGAAGACACGGGCCCCAAGGGGCCCCCACCCGGTAACCCAGAGCCAACCACCTTTGGAGCAATTTCTCCATTCCCACCAGGAGCAGCCCCACCAATTTTAAGGCCTGCCATGCCCTGGTCCAGGCTGTTCATACCTGGGGCCTTGTTGAGGGGTTCGTTGGCAGCAGGTGCAAATGGAGACTGTCCATCAATCATGGCACCCCCAAGTGAGCTGGGAGCATAGGCATAGCTGCTGCTGTAGCCAGAGCTCTGCGGCGTCCCCGACTGTCCCTGAGAGCTGCTATTGCCCCATGCTGAGAAGTCGATGCCACTCGGGAAAAAGTTGAAGCCGTGCTGGCCCAGGAACGGGTTGCTCCCCAGGGGACCTGGCTGGCCAAACATTGCGTCTGGGAGGTAGTGGGGTTCACCATTGCTCAGCTGTCCATAGGAGGCCAGGTAAGGCATAGGAGGGTCCCCACCAGTGGACCAAGCTGCTTCATTTAGGGAGTAGGAAAAGCCAATGGAAGGGCTGTAGTAGCTGGGCATGTACGAGTCCGACATGGCCGTATAGGCATTGCTCTACAACAGAAAAAAAATACAGTTTATATACGGAAAAAAAAAATACTTCAAATGAATTGTGGGCCATTTGAAATACTCTTTAAGTTCACTATGAAGTTATTGCAGGCATTTTAAAACCTATTGAACTTTAAATTATAAAATGTCAATTAAAATGAAGGATTGGCACAACTTTTACACAGTTGCGTCCCCCAAAAATCTGCTTAAAACCAGTAAAAAACGAATGGCTCATAATACTTTCACCTTAAAAGTGGTTTAAACATCAAAGAAAAGAAAAGTGAACCTTGAGATCCAGGCCTATGTTATTCAAGGCAATAGAACATAATAGAAAGTCAAAACCTTAGGTAGCCAAGATAAAAAAAAAGGTTATTGTGTCATTTTATGCAAGTCAATCTAAAATGGACCTTTAGATTCAGCTTCTGAACTCCACTCCCATCATAAGCAAAGAGTTAAGTGTTTATGATCCAACAAAGCCAGAGAAAATGAAGACCCACTCAACACCTTTCCTCAAACGCTCACCTGTCTGGCCTGAGTATTCAGGTAAGGCTCAAACTCATCGTCATTCAAAGTATCCTTTTGGGTCACAGCTCCGTTTTGCACTGAAAAGAAAGCAAACAGGTGTTGTGACAGATGCAAAAATTCACAATTCTACATTTACAGCATACTATAAAATTAAAGATATTAGAGGATGAGGGAGCTAGCATTGAACATTTAACAGAACAAAAATGTTTTTATTTTACGAGACCGACGAAAGAAACTGAAGAAATTAGCAAGAAGAAATATAATTGAAAGCGTAAAATAATGAAACATGAAGAATTAAACTGCCAGCTGAGCAGAATTTAGATCTTACATTATCCAGCTACGAGGCAAACAGTGAATCTGGGCTTCATTGTTAGAGAGGATACATTTGAAGCTGTATTGTCAAATGAATCATCCTATAAAAACTGAAACTTATTTGCCATCACAGGATGAGTTTTCAGGATCTTTAATGAAAATGTAAAAAGACTGATTAACAATTAAGTTATTTGTAACCAAATTACTTAATTCCATATATATAAAACTAAGGGAAAAAAAACGTTTGTAACAATCTGGTTCAGTGGTTTGTGGGCGAGCTGATTAAAAAAAAAAACCTCAGTCTGTTTTCATGTATTAATAGATTAACTGATCTGATCATCAGCAAACGGATGTATAACCTGTTGGGGAAAAAAATATATAATTTTCATGCTGATGCCAGTTTCAGGAAATGTAAAATTTGTGAACAAGGGTTGGAAATTGTGATCAGATATACATTTTTCTGCTCTTAAAATTAGCATTTCAGCTACTAAACATAGATAATGGGTAAAAAGATAAAAGGAGGGGAAAATCCATTTCACTGGTTTAACATTACTTCTCTATGAAGAGCAAATCAAAGGCACTTTAAAATTTGTATTGTGTCCAACCAAATCTCTCATCCAGGCAACCCTTTAAAAGTGTGATCACGACGCTTTAATGTACATCTAATATCTCAAGTGCTCTAATTAGTAGAAGCACAACACTGTTCCCTACAATAGGATATAATATTATTTGGTGTCATCCTTTCCTTTTTAAAATGCATGGCTTTGTCTTGCTTCATAGATTTGATCATTTTCCATTAATCTCTTTTCAACTACAAAAAGTAAAGTGATGAAGGCCAATTTTTCACTTTATCTAAATAACTCAATGCCGCACCGGGATCAACAATTGTCATTAAATACATTTTTTCTCTTACATATCAATATACATTTTATACTCCTTTTAAGGGTAGAACACGCTAGGGCTGCAACTATTATCTTGCCAACCGATTACTCTGTAAATAATATATTTTTTTTAAAGTAATGACAAAAGGTTTCTTAAAGACGACTTTTTACAGAATTAAACCAGTTGAAACAAAAATTTCACTTTCAGTTATCTTGCTTGAGAATAGTAACAGACAGATTTTTTTTAACCTTAAACGCAACATTTTTACAATTAATATGGTTGTTTCCGCCCCACAAACCTAAAATTAAGTTACTTGTTCATATATATTGAGCCAACTTTGTCTTTAGAAAATTGTTCTTTCAATAAGAACACTTCCAGTTTTTCCAAGGGCCCTCAGAAATGCCTAAAGCTAGTTGAGTGTGACATTGTAAACCAAGAGAAGAAAACTGGTGTAATGGGTTATATAATGCAAACTCTCTGACGCCAAAGGAAATCATCAGAAGCAAGCAGGTGTTCTTCAAACTGTAAATGTGCTTCGTCTATGCCATGCTACAATGTCGGATTCAGAAAAAGATGTAGAAATGTGTGAAAGGTCAGACACAGACGAGAGTGTATTGAGAGATGGAGACCAACAAGACCTCCCTCATCCTTGGCCCCATCTCAAAGAATTTTTTGAAATAGTCGAAAAACAGCTTTCAATTCATATAGTGACGTCTGGCTGTTTTTTTTAAGGTTACTTTATACTTTTAGTTTTTGGAGCACATACTTTTTCACTTTTACTTGAGTAAAAAGGTACTTCAACTTTTACCACAAATGTGTGTACTTTTGAAACCCGTTATTTGCTTTAAATAAGCTAATGTTGCGTTTTTAACGCTGACATAATTATCTCAAACTCCAAAAGGCTGCCCCACGCTTCTAAAACTGCATTTTAATACCATTAATATAAGTTGTAAACTACTTTAAATTAAACCATGTGTTCAAATATTAATTTCTTCAATGTTGGCAACACACCTGCTGCTAGTTTATGAAAAGAAATCATCGGAAACGGTGATATACATTATGTAGCGCTAGAAATATAGATAACAGCTATATATTTTCCATTAGGAAAAAAATATCATTTAAAATGTAGTATTCCAGTGTTAGCGGTAAGGCGGCGGTAAAGCATGTGTAGGGACGTGTCGTTCTGGGTTAACATAGCAACATGCTAACATTAGCATGCTATCAAGCCAGTCCTTTCAAGTTGACGGGCTCGGCTAACACTAGCCTTGAATAAAGGCACCTGCTGATTAACACAGACAAATTTCATTAAATTGGTGTTGGAAACTGAGAGTGGATGATAAAGGTCGCATTTATTGTTCTGTCTGGAGACAAAAGCGTCCTAGTCTAACCAGGAAAATGCTACCAACGTGAACCATTTAACATTTGCGAGTCAACACTACCTGTGGCGATCCCCCGGTTGTAACTTGAGGCTCTAAATTATGATTAAACCCCGTGAAAATGACATTTAAGAGTTGGTTTTAAGTTAAAATGTTTAAAATAAGAGTTAGAAAGATTATAAAAATCTCACTTTTGGGATACAGACGGCCCTTTATGCCCATTGAGCTAACATCACTCGCGGACGCAGGATTTTCAGAGCTCACGGCACGAACAGTGCTGTGTATCCACAACCCTAGGCTTTGAGTAGCTCTTACCTTTATTAGCTTGGCCTTTCGGTCTCTGGATTGGGTCCAGGTGATTCATGAAGGTTTGATTTATGAGAAGAGAGGAAGGGGAAAAATAGTTGAAGAGATGTATATTCAGCAGTCAGATTGTTTTGCAGGTGGTCAGGCCTACTGAGCCACGGCCGCTGCCTCGAAGCTAAGCTACCTGCGCTAGCCGTCGCGATGCTGACAAATTTGGCCCTCGCAAACGTTCAGAAAATACCTCTTTTTACCTGTTCAAGAAGGCTGCTGGCTGACATGTCTTTCCCCCCCACGGCCTGTGTAAATGTATTGTCTCCTAATTAACAGCGGCGGGGTGCACAATTTGTCCAGCTACGACGGAGTTTCAGCCAATCACTCTTATCTCTCTAGTGAGCTTGGATTCTACACAATGGCGGGCTGCAGTTTGCTTGACAGACTCCTCAACATGGCTGGGCGGCCCTCTTCAACTCAGAATTACATTTATTCACATCGAACAGACGCCCCCTACTGGCTGGGATGATCAAGACACCGATCTTCAACTAACCCTGGGCCTACCGGTTTTAGATCTTGATGGTACAATTTCTTATTTAGACATTTAACCAAGAAATATTAGATATTTGCAAAGAAATGCGAAGCATTCATATTTTATGAACTTTTTTCAAAAAATGTCATACCCTGGTTTTGTCCAATGAATACACTGCATTAGGTTGGTGTATCCCATGAAACCTTATCAAACTGTCTAGAAATATAAAAGTCATTCAACCAAATGTGCAAAAGTGCACAGTTTTTAAGGCTTTCTTTAATTTCTGTTTTATTAGCAATTGCTTTTAAAAATGTATTTTTATGGCAATTTTTTTATTACTCACATATTGGATAACATTTATTTTCCATGTTTTTGAGTGAAATCCTATATACCAATTTGCACTATTTAGATAGCCAAAAAAAAAATGATGTGGCTAATAAGTTGGGGATGATATAAAGAAACAAAACAGACTCAGAAGCCTGATTTTCTATAAGAATATTCGTAAAGTATAACCTACTTACTGATAATAGTCTCACTAAAGATTGCATGATTATTACTGCTTGATTTACACTACAACAGTTATATCAGCAGAATTATATACCAAAAAGTTTGAATGATTTTTAAACAGGGGTTCTGAGGGAGTCATCTAAGCAAACCTATTCAGTCCACATGTGTTTCAAGGATATGAAGAATGTATTCTGTGGTCGGGGAGCTGGGTGCCGTAGAAATCTGGGCTACGAGGATTACCATTGAGGCCAATCTGATTCTTGCATAGGAGCAACAGCCATCTCTGCATGAAGTCAGGCTAGTTATCAGTGAGGGTTAGACCCCATTGGATCACTTCCTTGTATGCAATCCTGTTTATGGTGTTCATGGATAAATCCTTATCAGAACACTGCTCTTAAAACATAAATAGAGATCGCTTGGTATGTAATGGCATGCTTCTGCCACTAGATAGAGTGGCAGAGACACTTTACTGATTGAGAGAGCAATCAAGACTTAAATACATGGTTTACATTTCTTATTAATATTTATTGCATATTGCTTTTCAGTTTGTTTTACTTTCAGCCCCCCCCCCCATGACTCATGATTAAAAATAATTCTTGTACATCGTCGTTGGAAATGTGGGGTGAGCTGGGAGCGTGGGGGGGCAACGTAAAATCTTAGGCTTAGACAAACTGTATTGTCATTTTGTATGTCCAGATTGCACAAAAAATGAAATGTATATGCATACAGCTTGTGAAAATGCAATGAGATCGCAACTAAAACAAAACATTGCCATATAAACTGCAGCAGTGATAAGAATGTAACAGCGCAAGGAATAAAACAGCATCCAAAAAAGTGTGCTGAAAAATGAAAAAAGTTTGCAGGAAAATGACAAAAAAAAGAGTGTAGAATGATGTAGTTAGCAGTGCAAAAACATATGGTGCAAGAAGGCCATAAAGTTTATTTCTGCACATGTATGATGCATAGCTCAGTTTAGAATTTAACAGTTACATTTCTTTCATTAATGTTGTTTCTCTCTTTGCATTCTTTATTTTGGCTCCTTATCATCTGCAGTTATCATTTTTCCCTTAAATACAAGACATCAGGGTATACTGGTGACCCCTCTATCTTTTGCAGATGGTCTGTGGCCAACCTCTGATCAAATGACTCAAGGACAGGAATAACCCATGCATGCACCCCCAAACACACGCATGTATAACTAAACTTTTTAAACAAGTAAACAATTTTTTTTCTCCATAATCTAAATTTACAGGCAAAAATCAACAGGTAGTTGCCAATAAGAGATCAAACACAAAGGTTGAAAATCTTAAATCAGTGATCAAACTCAGTTGAAGGAACAATAAGGGATACACAACTGGCTGGACTCATCAGTGTGACAAATTGGGATGGCAGACCGGTAGCCGTGAAAAGACATTTGAGTTGTCAGACATGTTTCAGACAGTAGCATGGCATGCCTATATCATATTCCGCCTTTCAACTCACAATCATTTTTGGGTGCTTGATTCTTTTTTCATTCCCTCCAGGGTCTTGTTCACTGGTGCGGATTGGGCAGGTGGCAGTGCACGGACAGGATCTGGCCATTTACCATCCAATAAAAATAGCTGCGGTCTCCATGATGTCACCACTGAGTAAATCACAGATCCTCAGTGTGAATAAGGGGATAAAATGATACAGTTTAAAAAGATAAGCCTTTTTTTTTTTTTTGGAAGTTTGTTTTTTCACTTCCATTGTTAAGTCTAAAATGTTTGATTTTTCTTGGTTGTTATCCAAATTTAGATCAGTTTATTCCTATCTCTTTACAAATGTTTAATATTTTGTTTGCACGTGTAAAGGTTGGCTTACCTGCAACCTTGAACATGCAAAAGAAGAAGGATTCAAAGTCCTTCCCATTCACTCACAGTGAGACTGCCATTTTCAGCTGCTCACTGCCGCTGTAGCTGCCAGAAGGGGTGAACAAACTAAAGCCGGAGTCTGATCTCACTTCCATACCTGGCATTCTGGAGCCACAACACCATGTTGCTGATGAGGAACCCGATCAGTTGTAAATCTTTACTGTTTGACCATGTGACATGCCAAATTTGTGATTCTGCCCTCAGTCCACCTTCTGTATCTAGTTTCTTTCACCTTTTGCTACCTATAGCGTTCCTCTAACTGTTTAGTCCTCTAACACAGAGGCAATCCTGCATCCTCTGATCAGTCCTTGTGACTTGGGCTCCCACATTTTTGACGTATGTTTCCTTTATGTCTGCTTTGGGCCATATTCAAACCATAAACTGTGATTGCATGTGCCTAGCTTCAATGAAGCAGGATGTCAGCCATGACAGTGATAGGAATTTAGCACCTGACATCCCTGCTAAGAATGCAGCCTTTTTAGATTTCCTTCTTTTCAGGTAAACCGTTAAAGAAAGGTGAGGCACCTTGAGTCATTGATGAATCATCATAAATATACAGATTGACTCAAAATAAAAAAGGGAAAGAAAAGCAAAAACCCTTTCTCAGATTCATGGCTTGTTAACATCAAGGAAATAAACCCATTAAACACCAATATTCCTTATTTTATTTTATTTCGTGAACGTTTTATCAGCATGTACGTAGTTTTCATTTTGTATTATTTAACATTTTTCATCAAAAGAAGTGCATTAGGTAAATATTTAGGAAGTTAACTCTAATAGTTAAAATTCATTTGATTATTATGATAACAAAATACTGAAAGAATACCCCTTAACCAGTGCAGGAAAATTCAAGTAGAATATACAAATATCAGGAACACAAATAAAAAATCTTTTTGCATGAACACATTTTAGGTTATTATTATATTAATAGAAAGAAAATCAAGGTAGTTGCAAAAATAAACAAACTTGAGACATTTTCTAAACATACTCTGACAGGTACATTGAAAAGCTCCAACCATCCCTCTTCTCCAACTTAATCTTTCAGGGTCACGTGGCTGGTGCCTGTCTCCAGCAGTCTATAGACGACAGGCGGGGTAGACCCTGGACAGGTCACCGGCCAAATCCAGAGCAACACAGAGACACAGAAAAGACACGCAACTACACACAAACACAAGGACAATTTATGGATGACATTTAACCTAACAGTCATGGACTGTTGGAGGAAGCCAGAGTACCAGGAGAGAACCCACGCATGGATGAGGAGAATCCTCTAACCACATACAGAGAGATCCTGGGCCAGGAATCAACTTAGGACCTTTGACACTGCATGAAAAGTGGGATTTTCGTCAATATGCGGCACTGTAGATTGTCGTGGAACTTCAGGTTAGCGGCAGTTTACGGCAATTTGCAGGCTTCGCCGAAAACTCCCGTAAATTGTCAGAAATTGACGTGGACTTTCTTAGGCAGTGTTCCCCCCATGCCTCCCACCCATGGAATTCTAGGGGAGGCTTTAACATGTAAATGAAAATGCTGTGAGCTATACAAATGCAAATCAGTGTTGCAGGGGGAGTTTTACCCAAGTGACATTTTTCTAAAAGGTAAGAAAATCTCTGCTACAAAGAGATCAGGCTCAGTATAGCCTCTTACCTTTTAGCTTGAATTGATTTATTTAATTAAAGTATAGAGACCAAAACAGATCTTTAGCTGACAGAGCAATACATTTAGAGCAGTAATTATAAAAAAAAAAATTGCATTTAAAGCTACAGTGTGTAATAATTACAGGGATATACAGTCAGAAATGTAATATATTATACATAACTATGTTATTTATCATCATCTACGAGCTCAGCCTCTTAACCTTAATATTTGCGTTGCCTTAGAATTCGTTATTTATAATTACATAGGAGCGGGTCTCGCAGCCTTGGAGGCAGACATCTTTGCGGTACGGCAGCGCAGAGCCAACAAACTAGCGATTGCGAGATCGCCCATTACGCTCGAAAGTAACTACGGCAAGTTGAAAGAGATGAACTGAGACGGAGCTGAACATTAGATGGCAGTATTATGCCTGAGTATACTATCTGTAAAATTATCTATGTAAACAAACCTCATCACTTGAGAAGGTAGGTGATGCGGACGTCGTGGAAAACATTTTGTCCTGTAACGCTCGCCGTACTGTTGGGGGGGAGAAGCGGTGGGGGGAGATGTTCATGTT
The DNA here is from genome assembly GCA_030533445.1 of Cyprinodon diabolis. NCBI lineage: Eukaryota > Metazoa > Chordata > Actinopteri > Cyprinodontiformes > Cyprinodontidae > Cyprinodon > Cyprinodon diabolis. The sequence goes on along the minus strand of CM060080.1, from coordinate 33,014,845 downwards.
GCTGCAGTCTGCAGTCTGACCGCTAGATGTCGCTAAAAGTTACACACTGTAGCTTTAAGGGAAAAAATAAAATGTTGTCTGTCAATATGCTCAATTCACAATTACTTAAGTGGAAAAGTTTCAAGAAATGAGTCTGAGATGATTCACTTATAACATGGCGCATTATCCTGCTGGAAGTAGCCATCAGAAGATTGGTACACTGTGGTCATAAGGACATAAGGTCAGCAACAATGCTGAGGTAGGCAGCCTCATTTATTTGATGCTAAATTGGTATTAAGTGGCCCAAAGTGTGGCAATAAATATCCCCAAAATAGATGGTACAAATAGATCAGGCTCAATATGGCCTAATTATAGACTCTTACATTTTAGCTTGAATTGATTTATTTAATTAAAGTACGCTAGATTACTGTGTATGCAAATGTTATGTAAAAAAAATACACAAAATAATGTATTTCAAAAATTAGTTTTAATCAGAATCAGTTGGTAAAATGTGCATTCCATGCAAACAACATTAGAATCAGAATGAGGGGTCTGCAGAGATCACAGTCTCCTAGAGCTCAACTATTGTGCATAGTGGCATGACTACCGTGACTTTTTCTTTGGTCTTACTTAAATGCACAGAGGATGTATTAACCACACATCTTCTAGCAATGCGCTCAACTGGAAGAAAGAAACAATTTATAGGTGCATTACCGCCACCTTCCAGAATGGAGTGACGCGAGCTGTTCTTCTTCTTCTTGTCGAGTTTTATGGCGGTTGGCAACAAACTGTTAGTAGCATTACCGCCACTTACTGGTATGGAGTGTGGTTCGTGATGGTTTAAATATTTATCCTGATATATATACATATACTCTACCCTAACTTCTTCTAAACATACATTCACACATTCACACTTAAAAATATATACATATTTGTTCAAAGCTTTGTATATCATTCCTTCACTCACAAACACACTTACTATAATTAAATTCTACGAAATAATTTTGTTTTCTTTAGAAATCGAATAATTATTTGTATGTGTTTACTCCCTAAATTTTTCCTCAGTATATCTAATAAATTAACCTTCTCCTTAATGTCTTCAAACTCTCTCCTCATATATCTTCTCTTTTTCATATTTATGATATTCTAATATAACATGTTCTATGGTTTCATATTTATCACAGAAATCACATTTGCCCCTTTTGTGTTTTTGTATTTTAAAAAGTGTATAGTTAAGTCCTGTATGACCAAATCTTAACCTTGTTATCACTCTTCCTCCTTTCTATTTCTTCTTCCATTTCTTCTTTCTCTTACCATCTTCTGAATTTTATAAAACCATCTTCCTGTTTTATCTTCATCCCACCTTTTTTGCCAAACTTCCATTAGTTTCTCTTTAATAATAATTTATCCTTCTGATTTACTTATTTTAACTATAAACCTAATAGAATGTTTAATTGCCCTTTTTGCCATTTTATCTGCCCTCTCGTTTCCTTCTACCCCAATATGTGCTGGAACCCAAACAAATGTAACTATCAGCCCCATGTTTCATATTCTGAACAGTGTATGATATATTTCTAATAAAATGTCCATCCTACTATCTGTTTGGTTATTTTTTAAACTTAACAATGCAGAGCTTGAATCTGAACATATTGTTTTTAATGGTTTTATGTCTTCTACCCATTGTAAAGCTAATAATATTGCCAACATTTCTCCTGTGTATACTGATAATCCATCTGTAATTCGTTTTCCTATTTTTATATTGAATTCTGGTACTACAAATGCTATTCCTAGTTTCTCAGTTATTTTTGATGCATCAGTATAAATTTGAACATATTGATAATATTTATCTAAATGTAATTGCCCTGAACATCTATCTACAGCACTTAATTTATCTTGTTTCTTTTCCATTATTGACATATCTACTGTTGCTTCTGGTAGAATCAGGGAGGTATAATTTATACTGGTGTTGTTTGACTCATTTCTAAACTATTCATTTTAAATTTTTTTATTTTATTTTCAATTGTCCATCCAGACGCGAGCTGGTCTCGCGAGTCCTTCCGTATAACAATGACGTCGTATGTGATTGGAGGAGCCTGATGAGCCTTCGACTCCTCGTCCAATCACGTGTGAGCTTTTGTGCACTACTACTGCTCGCGAGACCAGCATACAGAAGAACTTCATCTCCAGTTCCTTTGTTTGGATTTTGCTGGTACGTGAACAATGGCTGCACGACGTCTCGCGTTCAACTCGCCTTCAACTGCTCTTGGTCGCGATCCACAACTTTCAGCCAGTCCGCAGACTAACGAGAAGAAACTGCTGATTGCTATCAGTGGACTGTCTCGTCAGCTTGCCCAGCATACTGCCGACATGAATGAGCGGCTCACTCAGACGGTACGCAGGAGCTTCAGATATACGCAGCCTGAGAACACGTTGCGTGCGGAGGCTGCCAAGCAATCTGCTCGGAGTCGAGTTAGAAGAAAGAGGGTGAGACTTTATTTGGTGAATATTTTTCAGGTGCATTGATAGATGTGTTGTGTACGCAGTGCATCCCATCGCATAGTGCTGATTCATTGTTTTTTTTTTACAGCTGCTGGAATCGAGGCAGAGTGTGCTAGCTGATGAGGAAGGGGAACTCTGGAATGGCCGCCGCCATTTCGTAGGCCTGATCTCTCTGAACTCTGTGTTAAGCTGCAGTCCCGGTTAGAAGCGATGCCGAAGTACAGGGCCACGCACAGTAGGCGTCTGCACATCGAACCTGCCTCGGAGGGAATGCTGCCAGTTACCTCCAACCCCGAGGAAGCAAACGGACCGTTCACAGACTTGTAATTTTTAGATACGCATGTGTTTGGATACGCGTTGTATATAGTTGTGTGTGTTTTAATAAAGCTCTTTCTTTGAATAAACAGCTTCCTGGCAAATGTTCATTTCCTGTATAAATTCATTCATGTCCTTGATGGTAGCCTAATAATTGTGTAGTAGTGTAGGATAACAAATACACAGCATATGAATGAATAAATATATGAATGAATAAATATATGAATGAATAAATATATATTCATAAATAAATTATATATATGTATGTAAATTTATATATATATGCCAGCCAATCACGAGCGACTTTACTTGTTTAAAAAGAAGTGGTTCCGTCCAATACTCAGTAAGAAAATTAAAGCCTGGCGTGGCCACATGTGGTTTTGCTGCCAATCACAAGCGATTTTACTTGTTTGAGAATAGTGGTTTCAGCCAATACTGAGTAGGTTATTCAAGCCAGACCTGGCCAGCCGCACGGGTTTGCTGCATTCATATGCTAATTAGGGCCATTAGTACAGCTGATCGCTCTCCACATACGTCAGAGTCTGTTTCCGACAATTTGTGGCACTGACAACCGTGAAACAAGAGCGGGTTGCAAATTGTCGGAAACTGACGAAAATCAGGGAGATCTGCGGGAGTTTACGGGGACGAAAATCTCACTTTTCATGCAGTGTGATCTGCAAGACAACAGTGCTACAAACTGCACCACCATGCAGCCAAAGATCCAACTGTTTATTCTTTTGTTTATCATCCTTTAGAAAACCTTAAACTTGTGGTACGCCTCCACAGCTCAGCTAAGGAGTAATAATAAACGTTGAACCTTATAGGCCTAGCCATGTTACTGTAAGTCTGTGGGAATCAAGGTAGTTAAAAGCAAAGGCTTGTTTTTAGTTTGCCACAAGTCATTAAGAAGACAACCAAGTTGTGGATTCTGGTATTTTGGTCAGATGAGATTAAATGTAACCTTTAGGATAAAACTCCATATAAATTTGGACCTACTGCACATTACCCAGATCCTGCCAACTACAGTACACAGTAGCACATTTTGGAGGTAGCATAATGCTGTTATTCAGCAGGAATATTGAGGCTGATGGTTAGATGAAGTAAAGTTAAGCTAAATACACACTTGATCATCTCTTAAAACTCCAACAGACTGGAGATGAGGTTAGAGGTTCCCCTTTTAGCAGAACAAAGAGTCTAAACATTTAGTCTACAAAGAACTGCTTCAGGTCAAAGCATATTCTTGTGTTAGAATGGCTCATACGTCCAGAACAAAGTACCACCGAGAATTTATGAATATTCTTTAAAAACGAAGAAGAAAAAGCTCAGTTTCTGTATGTGCAAAGTTGGTGAAGTCTTATCTAAAAAGTAAAAAAACTTGCAGCCATAATCTCAGCTAAAAGTTGTTTTTCTCACAGTCTTGGTTTGTTAGTTCCTGTCTTCCAGGTTTTCCATTTGTTGTCCTCTGCTGCCCTCTTGTGTTCTCTTTCCCTAGCTCTGTTTTCTGCTCTGTCCTCACCTGTTTTCAATCCTCTCGTTAGCCCTCTCTTTGTCTCTGTCCCCTTTAAAAGCCCTCCCTCTTCAGTTCCTGTTTGCTGGATCCTCGTCTAACGTCTGTCTGCTTACCTTGTCTCTCCCTGGCTCCTAGAGTTTCGTTTGTTATTTCTGTTGGATTTTTGATTCCTGTCTCAGTTCCTGTGAACCTCATTAAACCCACCTAAATTCACCTCTGCCTACTTGCCTCTGCATTTGGGTCCTCAATCCAACACCAAATCCTGACAGTTTTACAAACCGAACCAAGCTGGGCTGATTACAAAGGCATGCAACATTTTTCAGATATATAAAAAAAAGTTAAAATTGTTGTTTTTTTCCCACTTCATAAGTCCAATACAACAAAGTTTTTTGATGTTACGTGACAAAAAATAAGAAGAATGGTTTCGCAATGATCTGAAAAAGCTGAAAAGCAGTCAAAACATAAAATTTGGACCTCTTAGTTTTTTCAATCATTCAAAATGCATTAAAAATAATGTTACTGTGAAAGGAGATTTACTAGAAGATTAAAAAAGCCCTGATTTGTGTAGATAACTATGTGACGGATTCCCTATTGAAAGTGAAATAGAGATATGATTCTCAAAGCTTTTTCCTTATAATTGACTTAAGGGGTGTTGGATCTTGGTGGTCTGTGAGGACAATAAGTAGGTTGTCTGAGAAAGAAAATAGCTGAACACTTGTTCAGTGTATGACAGAGGATTTATTACCAACATTTGTGTAGAAGGTTGAATAAGCCGGACCTGTCCATATGTGGCCCTTTTGTAAGAGCGCGCATGTGTGCCAGAGTGTCTTTCCGATGACACCGGGTGATGATTTTCAACAGCTGAGATGAGTTTGTGTGGAAGTGGACAACGGGGCAGCTGTACATCTCTGTCTTGGACGTATACACCCACATTCACACGAACACCAAGGCTTATAAACAACAGTGGAATCCAGATATCCAACCCTCCTGGGACTACGCCATGCTGAGACCTTAATAAAGTACTTGTTGTTTCAGGAGGCAGCCTATATCGTTTTGGGTTCATATTCCAACCTAAACATCTTTCAAGGCTGTCACGAAATCCCACATACATTCTAAAACATCCGCAATATTTCAGATGTCTAAATATCTTACAAAAATTCAGTTGCAATGCTAATGTTTAGTTTTTATTGCACTCAGATATTTCTTGCAAAGTCTATATACTGTTAAAGGGGCTGTTGCAATTTAAATAGAGTGCTAAATAAAACCAAGTTGCTGTTACTACCTCAACTGGCCTGCAACATCTCAGCCAATGAGAGGCTCTGGTGGTCAGACCCTTTTTTAATAGGGGCGGAGCAGCACTGAAGGGTCACAAGGAATGATGTAATCAGTGTTTATTTTCAGCATACACAAGTAAATGTATACGCCACCACAAGAGCTTGCTCACCGATTCACTCTATGACTGACAGATTCATTTTCTGCATTCAAAGTTTCAGGATTTTCATTCTGGATCACTCCTTTGCAGTTTTTTTTTATTTTTATTATTTCTCTTTGGTAATACTGGCTTAAATCTAATATAGAAATCCCATTTCCATGTGTTTTAGATTGGTATTATGAGCAGAAAAACTACCACAAGGGAAGACGAGTGAGAGGCAGAGACAGAAAGAGAGACGGAGACACAGAAATTTAGTCATGGCAGTTAGTACTAATAGTGGCCTCCCTTCCATTCCGTCAGCTGCAGCTGTTGATCACGCTGGTGTAACAGTGAGCTTTCTAGCATTGCATCACTCTCTTTCTCCAAAGAGTACTTTGCCATACAGCATTACCATGCCGGAAGCTAGGAGCCCTTAATGCGTGTCTTTTTCCAACAGCAATAGACAGAAGCATGGAGGAAAATGCTTATTATCATAACTTGACAATCCACATATTTAGTCATAAGTTCATATAAAGGGACATGGGAATGTACCTTGCAATATTTGAAACTGTCTCATTGATTTAATTATTGGAGTGATTTGAGGACATGTTGCCAAATGTATTTGCTAACTACTCTGAATAATTGACTTCAGGTGTTCTGATCACTTCCAGTGCCCCCTTAAAAAACACACACACACACACACACACACACACACACACACACGCACACACACACACACACACACACACACACACACACACACACACACACACACACACACACAAACAAGTCATGCAGACTGCAACCATTAGTGCACACAATTGGTCCCTCTCCCTGTTTGTGAATCCAATGCATGATTCTGAGTTTGGCAGTTGCCAGAAAAATAGCTCATGTTAGAAAGCATTGTGTCAAGTATAAGGTCTGATGAAGGGTGGATCAAGTTTTTCTAAGTTGGGCTCAACTCTTGAGTTCCTATGGAGAAACTCCCAAAGCTCCAGTATACCAAGAGACTATTGACAATGTCATACTCCCAGCTTGGTAGGAATAGAGAGCTTGGAAGAGTGCAACTCACTTTGGATTAACTTTACTGAACTAACAACAAAAAGTAGTTTGGAGCAGAGATTATAAGCAAATCTAACACCAGTTTTTGACTTGAAAAGGTGGGCCAGGGAAAGATTGGTGGAAAATGGGCGTAAATACATTATTAGATTTGGAGAAAAAGCATCACCAGAGGAATTGTTATCTTTTGGATTAACAATAGGATGACACTCAAAGTAAAGGCCCGTAAACTCTGGTAGCCTATATAGTGCATTTCTGCAGGTGAATTAGACCATTTTCTCTTGAAAAAAAAATACCTTGATATGACATTTGTTGTAAATTGAAACTGTGTTAATGAATTAAACTGAATCAAGGTTATTGCCCAAACAACATTAGAAATACATTTTAACATCAGATTATTCACCCATCAATGCAAACATATTTGTAAAAAGAAAGACAATTATGGTTTAGAAATAAAATGTAGTTATTTTCACTAAGTTTGTGACTTTGGTTTCTCCTTGCTCTCCATGAACACATTTTAAATATAAATTCATATCAAGAGAATAAAACTAAAAGCTTTTTTTTTAACATGTAAACATACAAAGCCTTAACTTTAGAAGGTTTGCACTTTTTAAAAGATGGAGCAGTGATTTGCATTTTAGTACACAGCATGTGCAAACCTTTTTTGCCTGTGTGCCTATCAATATGCAGATCATATTCTAGTGACCAAACATTGCAACTTCACAGGTAAGGGATATGCAAAATTTACTACCTGCAAAGCAATTTTTAAGCTGAAACTAATTGTGGTCAGAGGTGTGAAGTAACAAAGTACAGTTACTTCGTTACTGTACTCAAGTACACTTTTTTAGATATTTATACTTTACTCCATTACTTATTTTTCTTCCACCTTCTGACTTCTACTAATTACATTTTCACACAAGTATCTGTACTTTCTATTCCTTACATTTTACATCCACATCTAGTGAAAACTAGTGTAAACGGATAAGTCATATAACGCAAACACTCATTGGTTAGCTAAAGGAAATCATCAGAATCAAGCAGGTGTTCTTCAAACTGCAAACGTGAATTGTCTATGCCATGCTACAATGTCAGAGACGGAGACAGAGACCAACAAGACGTCCCTCATCCTTGGCCCTATCTCAAAGAATTTTTCCGAATAGTCGAAAAATTGAGCTTTTAATTCATAAAGTGGCATCTGGCTGTTTTTTATAAAGGTTACTTTATACTTTTATACTTTAAGTAGTTTTTGGAGCACATACTTTTTCACTTGGTCAAGTTCATACTTCAACTTTTACCACAGTGCTTTTAAACTCCAGTATCTATACTTCTACTTAAGTAACAAATGTGTGTACTTTTGACACCGCTGGTTGCAAAGAGGTGCAACCTTGAATGTCCAATAGCTGAATAAAACTAATCTAGTCTAAAACATTTTTCCAAATTAATTACTTAGTCCTACTTTCAGTGATTACTACAGTCTAAAAAAAAATTTTATTCAATAGAACACCATGTTACAAGCACGCATATGCACTCTGCACCATAAATTGCTTTACTGTACATGGCATGACATGTTTTACAGTGAAACATGGAGGAGGCTAAGTGATGCTCAGGGACTACTTTGCTTCCTTTGGGAATAGAATCTTGCAGGAACTGAACAGCATGGTAGAATCAATTAAGTTAAAGAAAATTTTGTATTTTTAGTAAATAAGCTGGTGCTTTGGATAAATTGCTCTTTCGAACAATGAACCAAAGCCTTCAATAAAGTTCAAAGCTTGGTTTCATAAGACACCTTAGAATGGGGATAGAGTTAGTGCATAGAGCTTGGAATCCTAAGGTTCTGACTTTGAGCCCCGCAGGTTGCCACTCGGGGTCTTTAAGCCAGATCCTTAATCCCAGACTGCTCCCCTGGTACCGCACAATGGCTGGCAGCCTTAAAAAATGTATAAAGGGGCAAAATTTAGGGCATACAGCTTGGAATCCTGAGGTTGTGAGTTCGAAATCCACTCCCACAGCCTGCCACTCTGGCTCTCTGAACAAGACCTTTATCCCCCCACTGCTCCCGGGGTTGCCACATGATGGCAGCCCACTGCTCCCCAAGGGGATGCATTAAATGCAGAAGTAAATTTCTCCAATTTGAGTTCAACAAAGTTCCATTATTTAGTATTAAAAAGGTAATAGAGAGACTAACAAAGTCGCTTGATTTAAACTCACAAATCCTCTTGTGGGGTTTAAAAAATAGGTTTACAGAATACAAGCCAACAAAATGAATCAACTGAAGGATCTTTGTTATTAGTCACCGCCGTTGAGTAGTGACAGCCTATGGTGACAGTGGGCCGCTGTGACAGCAAATCCCATAATGCTTTGTGAACATAGCTCTCGGCACAAAGCATCGCAAGATGTATCTGCCTCTTCTGAGGCCTTTCTTTTCTTCTCATACACTTCGTATGCACTTTTTCTCTTACAACTCTCGGCCATTTTCAAAGAACTGTGGTGAGAAAGTTGAGCTTCAACAACTATCTGAAACAGTTGCTTGCCACAAATATATGACCAAAAGTGCACATGCACAGAAAAAGATAGCTAACGGGACGAGCACATAGGACAACCCTACATTAACATATCACAAGAATGATTGTAAATCAGGAGTACCACTTATTTAGATGAATAATCCAGAAATAAAAGATTGTCTTCAATAACTTTAAGAAAAAACAAAACAAAACAAACACTGGTACCATTAGTGAAAATTGTTTTTGTTTGGTTTACTCTTATTTCAAAAAGCTGCCAGTTTGTACTTCATGCCAATGAATTCAGTTTCCCTGAAAGAGTCAGATCATTTTATATGTAAATGTGGCTATAAATGTGAGATGGCAGAGATCCTCTGTTGAAAGTGTAATATATTTAGTTAGTCAAATTGCAAAGTTCAGAAATTAACATACGTTTTATCCGAAGGTATTTAAGAGCATGTTTAGTTCATCAGCATGTTAATAACCTGCGTCCAGTTATTTGTTCAATGTGTAATGTATGCATAGCAGGTTGTTGGTCATGTTCTCCATCTGGAGAACGCAGCCGACGGACGATGTAACTTCCCAAGGAGCTTGTCCACTAGCATACATCAGAGACATTCCACCTCATCTGACACTCGTCCATGGAATTCTGCAAATTTTCCACACTATTCTCACAGGCATTTTGAAGTGCCTGTCAAAAAGACTGGCATGTCTAAACCTCAAGAAGTGCAACATAAGGGAGCATGCAACATTTTCAATAAACCTGTTTTTATCTTCTTTCCTTGTATTTTATTGTTGATCTTAAGATTGTCTACACAGTGAGTTTTTCGTCCCCCTTCTGTTGATTTTTTTTTGGTAGTTTATTTATTTGTGTATGTGTGTGAAAATATTTTTTGTTTGCACTGCTGATAGGTGATAATTTGTCATAGATTTGTGCAGAGTCCCTTTCTCGTCCATGTCTGTATGGCCAGTGTGTGCAACCTATAGTTGACACCTATGTGTCACACTGGGAGCACACTAAATACTTCAGATGACTTGAGAGTTTACTTGGCAACCGATGGCTGTTTTAAGATCATGGATACACTTTCAGTTTGGACCGAGCACAAGACTTGCAAGTATTCAAAGTGCACATAGAGAAATAAAAAAGTCTCAGAACCACATGTATCATGTGCTCATTGTTGTGTGTCTGTTTATATGAGTGACTTCATCCGGATCTATTTGTGTAACATGACATACTCTTTAACTATCCTTTAAGCATAACCAAAAATATCCATTTTAGTAAATCAATTTAAAAAGTGGGACTCGTATATGTTTGATTGATTGATTGATTGATTGATCGACTTTATTGATCTCACAGTAGAGAAATTTACTTTGTGCAATTTTTCTGTGAAATTTACTTTTCATAATAGTGACTAACAGTAATAACAAACAAAAGTTTTAGAACAAACTGTAATGAAGCGGTCTCTTGAGAGAACAAATATGACTGGGAAGTTTAGTAGGAGGGAAAAAAAATTGATAGCTGGACAAAAGTTGCACAAGGGACAAGGATAGGACTGAAGTTAGAGCTTCATGACTCCCCACACCGACAAGCGAATGTAGCCTATTACAAGGGTAATTCCTTTGATCTAGTCATTACTTATCTCATTAAGAAAGGAAAATGGACTGGACTGTTACGTTATTTTTTCAAGATAAAAGAACGTTTCTGGAGACCAATGTCCCAGAAGGTCCATTGTGAAGTTTTTACAATGACTCAAGACCTTGGAGGCCATTGTATCCAGTAGTGTTCAGTCCTAATTCTTTTTTTTTTTTTTCAATTTTAAAATGTTACCAGGAAAATATAGTACACTTCACCACTACTTACAAGCTTTAGTTCATTTTCACTCAAAGGAACAATAATGGTATGAAACACACCATAGTCACCATTTTCGACTTAGCTGAACGTGACAATTAAAGCAATCCGAGTTTCCTGGGCTTCTTGCACTGATGTATAAAAACATGTTAACAGCCCTTAACATTGTGTTTAATGCATACATGCACTACATAGACATAGTTTTGTTTGTAATCAAAATCTTTTGATTTTTTGCATACATTATATTACTGTATGCATTATATTACTGTATGCAGTAATATAATGTATGCAGGGGGGGATTTACCGTTAGGCAGTACTAGGCAGTTGACTAGAGCCCCAAGTTCCTAGGGGCCCCATAAAACTCTGTTTACATGTATAGTTCATACAAAAAAATCTGTATTTGTGCACATTAATTATGTTTTTGAATAAAAATCCTTTTGCGAAAATACCATCAAAATGCAAATATTAAGTGTGTGTTTTTCTCTTAGAATCCAAATGGTTGGTTATTAATTTCCATTTTTTGACTGAGCTGGGTAGAGGGTTGGGTAACGAGGTTGTGGGGTAGGAGGGTTTAAACTGCGGTGTACAGGACAGAATACCCTCATGCTTGCTTTGTAAACCGCTCCACAGCCGCGGCTGTTGAGACGCGCGTTGGAAGCGGAGGGGTGCGCTCTTCTGGGGGGATTATGTCAAACCTGGGACGGGCTTTAGTTCACGCTGCATAACCTCAACTCGGCTCTTCCCACTTCCACAGACAAACGAGATGTTGTCGCGCTATCTGACGCGAAGATCGGTTCCTGCAGAACAGTGAGGACACTGCTCGTTTACCATGAGCTGTTTGGATGTTATGTATCCAGCCTATGGACATTACGCACCGTACGCACCGACTGCTCCCGCTTTTATCAACAGCTTACAGGTAGGATTAAGCCAATATGTAAAGTTCAGTAAAAAGCTTTCTTCTTTTCTTCAAATATAACTTTCATTTCTGAGATGAATGTTATTACCATGTTATCAAGTTAGCCACAATACTGTTTTCTGTGGTTCTGTGCGTAAACGTGGTTCACTGTTTTAGATTAAACACAGATATTTAGTACATTTATGATTAAATTTTGTATTTAATATATTGAAAGGGTTTTTATGTTCTATTTCTATTATTCAGACAATATGTTTCCCAAATTATACATTTGTGCATGCTTGGATTAACCAGCGCGCCAACAGTGACAAACATGTGAAAAAACTCAAATTAATTTCCAGACATGTCTTTTGCAACACCTGTCTTAACCCTCCTCCCACCCCCACCCCCATCTTGCCCGCTGACCTCCCCCTGACAGGCTCCTTCAGGTCTGAGCAGTTCTGCGCCCAACAGTAGAGACCTTATGGACACTCCCAGCGTTCCCGAAGGGATGTCTGGGGGCTCAGCCACTGGAGGATCAGCGCCCTCTTCTTCTTCATCCAGTTCTTCTTCCTCCTCCTCTTACACACCTGCTGCACCGAGGCCAGTGGAGGGCCCCAAGGAGAAGCAGGAGGCCCCCGAAGCAGAGTACCTGACCTCTCGCTGTGTGCTCTTCACCTACTACCATGGGGACATCAGCAGTGTGGTGGATGAGCACTTCTCCAGGGCTCTAAGCTCTTACATGGATGGAGAAGGGAAGAGACGAGCGCCAGAACAACAGGGCACAGGTAGATATATTGGTACTATATATATTTATATGTATATGTGTGTGTGTGTGTGTATTTATATAGTAAAATATTTTTGTGACCAAAAAGTTACTTTTTGAAGAAATATTCACAGACATAAAATATTTTCCCAACTCATTCTGAAGTCACAGAAACTACTACAACTTCAGATAATGACAGAAAAACCATGAAGGATCTCTATAGTAAGTGTACAGCCGATAAGTCATGAACTTGCATAAACTTATCATAAACTAAGCAATTGTCTTATGTGGCCGGATGACAATGTTGGGTGCATGTTGATATAAAATAGAACTTGTTAAAGGTGATGCCCTCTCTGGTTCTGGAATTTGTTTGCATGATTTTATCTATTTTTTTTTTTTTTTTTGCAATGTGATCCCAAAATGAAGCCTAACTTCAGTTTCCAGTCTGTGTTGAACTAAAAACCCATTTGTTTCAGTGGGATTGTTGGCCTAGTGGTTAAAAAAAATACTGCGCTTTTACTCTGAGAAGGTTGCAAATATCCAGTTTGATACCCACAGCCTCCACTCTGGGTCTCTGAGCAAGACCCTTATCCCTCTACTGCTCCCGGGGTTACCGCATGATGGCAGCCCCATCCTCAAGGGGATGAGTTTAAAGCAGAGCTAAATTTCTGCAGTGTGAGATCTATAAAGTTCAGTTATTAATATTAATAAAGGACCACTGGAGGTGTGCAGGTTGTGCAGTGGTGAGCGCGCATGAGCCATGTACGGAGGAGGCCTTAGTCCTCGACGAGGCTGACCAGGGTTTGAGTCTGACCTGTGGTCCTTCGCCGCATGTCTCTCCCCTTTCATACCCTGTTTCCTGTCAGCCTACTGTCGACAAAAACAAGCCACTAGTGCTGTAAAAACTCAATAAAAAAGGACCATTGTGAGTTCAGTGCAATGGTTTCAAACATACAGTCAGAGCAAATCAGAAATTTTTTAAACTCTGTGACAGATGCTGGAGTTGACAGTTATTTAGCACAGCAGAGGGTCAGACAGGTGAAATGATCAGATGACAGGACTGAGGGGTAGTCTGTTGTCTTGGAGAAATCCAAGTAGAAGGTCGTGCAGGTCAACAGCTCATTTGGAGAATAAAGTTCTGTGGTTTCGGCAGGAAGTAAGACAAGAGACAGTCTTTGTGGTGGAAGGCATTGCTTTCTGGAAGCACACAAGGATCCAAAACTGTGAACTGTGTAATTAACAGTAGTGATCTTAGTAATTTTTTGTGCTTCTTCTTTTTAGTAGTTTCAGATTTGAAATTCTGTGTGTTCAAAGTCTTCTAACACCACAAGTGCATACAAACACCTCACAAAAGTTCATACCATCAACAGGTTTTTTGCTATGCTTTCCATGTAAGGTCGGCACTCTCACACACAGCCCCGCTCTGCTGTCGCTCCGCTCTTTTTTCTCGTTAGGCTGGACGTCTTCATTTCGACACCAATGAGGACTCCCTGCCTCCCAACAGATGCTATGTTTATACCCGGCTGTAAGCATACAGCCTCGCCGGCGTATCCCCTTCAAACATCTCCACAGCAGGCATTCTAACTCTTATTCCAACTCATGACCCACAATGGCTGCACAGCCTGCCTCCCGGTCAGAGTTATATCTATTGTCAGTGTGGTAGCGACAATAGGAAATGTGCTGGGTCTCCTTAAGGAATATCTAAATATAAAGCTATATTTCTGAAAACATATAACAGCATATTGAATCTCTGTCAAGGACGCCCACAGAGTGGGAGGGGTTGCAAAAACAACAGGTGAAGGTGCAGGGCAGAGAAGAGAGGGGTGGTGGGAGCTAGCATGGGGTCAGGACTGCTTGTGTGTGTTTTTAGACTTTCAGGAGCACCGGGCTGACATGAAAGTGAGAAGTGTCACCACAGTCAGTGATTTAACACTCTTTGAGCCCTGGGCTGCCTCCAGGTTACAGGGTCTGCCTTATATAGCGTGCTAGGATATAGGAACATTGCTCTTTCTAACTTGTGTCCCTCTTTCAGTGAACGGGAGCGTGGTTGTGTTTATTTCTGTGTCTTGTTGTGACTTGGGCTGGGCTGACCCCATGATCCAATCAGGAAGATATCTGACCAAGAGTGTCGCAGTCATGTGGGCAACATCTATGTTTTAGCACTTGTTACTCCTTTTCTACAAGGCTCCAACATGTTTAATTGATTCAGTGGATTAAGTGCAAAAATCCATACAGCATGCACTGATAACAGGGTTAAAGCCAAGATAAATGAAAAGAGGAAAAATTTAAAATAAATGAATAGATACAAAACAAACACAGAGCTTAATTCAATTCAAACTGATATAAACAGACAATTAAACAAAAATAGTAGGTTTACTAAATAAAATAATTTAAAATCAGTGTAAAATTCAGCCAAAAGTGTGATGTACAATTTGAACCAAGTATTTCAAGGCACTATACAAGAACATAACTTGTTTTTCCTCATTCCTTCTGTTCATAACTCAGACTCAAGTTACGAAAATTATTTCTATTTATAAATAGTAGAATTATATCAAAGAGATTAGGTTATGAAATTTTATTTTTTTTTTACAAAGCCAGAAGTTTAAATATACTAAGATTAGCATTCCTTTAAATATTTTGGAAAAGCTCTATTCCACTACTCAAAAAAGAATGCTGCACCTGCGGAAAAGATGCTGACTCAACAGAGGCTAACTTCCGATGTTGTGCATGTAGGGGAGACTGTTGCAACACTTTTAAAATTTATCTTAACTATCAATAGAAATACACCTAATTTATTTATATTATAAACAAAGTGCTCAGATTTTTCACAATATTCATAAAAACATAACTGCTCATGGGGAAGGTTGAAATTATTCTGAGAATTTGTAATGTTTTATAAACCATAACTGCAACTTCAGGCCCTTTAAAAAGTGCACAAGCACAGACATTAGAAATGTAAATCCAGCACTACAGCCACCCTCCCCTGGAATTTGGACAGCTTTTGAGATTGGGGATTCTTGTAACATCCCCAACATGTCAGATATGAATCAACGCCATGCGCTAGGTAGAAACACATATTTAAGCCCATGCTAACCATGTTACTTTACGATAAACTAAAAAAAGGATTCAATCCAAGTTGTAATAACTTAATACAAAGGGCCAGGACAAAAAATACACCACAGGAAAAAGGGCTACTTTTATATGTATTTTATTATAAATGTAGAGGAATGTCTTGAATATGTCTTGGTTTAGTTATGGGTCCAATTGAGCATTTAAAGTATCAATGAAATCAACATGTTTCTGATTCGAGGAAAAAAATTTCTTTCAATCACTTCTGAACTGGTATGCCTCCAGCTTTACAACTCCGGTTCCGTACAGGTTCCTATACACCTGTACGGAACGCTGTCTTTGTTCACCTGAACTGTGACCTCTTGTTTTCTTACTTTGCTTCAAAGACCCCCTTCACATGGGGGGTGGGGACTTCCATATAGTTTCCTTTACTCTCAGTTGTATTTAAGTTATAGATCAATCACATGCATCCGCTAATATCCTGCAGCCTGTCCAGTCCTTTTACAACATGACCTAATTAATTTGTTTACAACTTTAAAGCTAGATAGAGGCACACATATGGTTTTACTTTAAGCCAACAATCAAACAGATTGCTTTCCTGTGTGAATACATGCAAAACCAAAGTACTTTTCCAGAGAAATCAAATAAAAGGATAATTCATCTCCACAAGTCTTGTTCATCCTTTGTTTCAATTTCTAGAATCCGGAATGTGCCCTGTTCATCGGTTTCATTGGAATGTCCAACTTGTATACTTCTGTCTAGAAGGTGTTGTTTATCCCATGGAGATTGTAGTATTTCCATAAAAAAAAATATGTGGGACAATTCAAGAACAAAAGTAAAAGACACTGGCTGAATTTGGTAAGGGAACACCAGACTAAAACACATGGCCTGAAAGGGGGCTCACTGAGGAAAAAGCCTTTGCTCAGATAAAAATGCACAAAGGCCTGAATACAGTTTGCTATTAAGATACATTTGTTGAGAAATGTTTCGTAGCTTGGCAAGAATAATATTAAAATCTGTCCAAAATCCATTAGATTCTGAAGTAAAATGGGAAATAATGGCCACATCCATAAGCTTCACAGAGCCAGCCCAGCTCTGAAGTATGTGGATGACAATGATAAGAGGATTGGCTGCAGAATGGTGGTTAAGTAACATCCCAAGTCCTCTAGAAAAACTTTGGGTAGAGCTAAAATGTGTGATTGAGCAAGACCGCCCACAAACCTCACCCAGTTGCAGTGCCTTATAATAAAGTACTATAACAATAAATTTGAAAAATCGTGAGAATTAAATAAAGAATTAAAATTAATTTTAACTCCTCCAAAAACAGTACAAAAAAGGGCTGTATTTAATGTCACATGATAAAAATATAAAGGTTGTGTGCTTTTTTTAACACTACATGTAATTGTCTCTTTTAAACTGATAATGGATTTGGAGATATTTATTTTGGACTGAAAGAAAACAGAACTCTTTCAGAAAAACTTTGGTGAGATGAAAGGTTTTGAGTTTACAAGGTTGTTCTGATGCTTGTTTCTATAACAAACAATGATCTAATTCCAGTTTTTTTTTTTTTTTTCTCTCTTTTGCCAGAAACTTCTACCGCTAACAGTCGGAGAAGCTTCCCCCCATCTTTCTGGGACAGTAACTACTCTTCAAATCAGAGTCGCTCCCACTGTGAGACCAGTGCTCCCACTTATACCATGGACCCATATGCATCAGCTCTGCGTCCAGGCCTGCCTCACCCACATGCTCATCCTCACCCACATGCTCACACTCGTCCCCACCCTCACCCGTCAGAGGGCTGGGGATATCCTCAGGCCCAAGCTTATGGGCCCCCTCGACCTCTACATGAACTGTATTCACCTTCGGCTTTAGAGCCTCACTATGGGGGCCTGCTCATGCCCACTGTGAGACCACCTCATCTTGCTACCTTGCCAAGCCACTATGAAGTGGGCAAGCTAGAGCCCACTACCTCCTGGCCAAGCTTGCTGCCCCCTGGTGATGTCAGTCAGACGCTAGCTCTCAACATGGATGCAGGTACAGTCTCACAAATCTCCTGAATCATACACATTTCTTTGTTTTATTGTACGTTAATGTGTGCTTTTTAAAAGTTATTCTACATAGAAAAAGTAAGAAAATAACTTTAAATGAGATGGTTATGTGCATGATTACAACTATGCATTGCAGAAACTAGGCATTTATTTCCCATTAATTAAAGGGACCTACCGTTCTCCACCGATTATACCTGACCTATTCAATCTCTATTTGACTTTTCACACCAACAAAAGCTCTTAACTGCATCACTTTCTTTAACCAAAGTTTGTTTGATCAATGGTTCGCTTGGTCAGTCAGCCAGTAAATTAACAAATCAACTGACAGACTGACCTTTAATTCAAAAGATTAGCTTTGCTTTTTCTCCCTTTTTAAAGGGAGCATGTTCTTTACACCTTCACCACATGCTTGCCTAGGAAATTCTTAATTACATGTTAGCATCATAAGTTAAACCTGACCACAATCTGTTTGAACTAGCTAATAATAAAAAAATGCACATAATTAAATCTAAATCCGCCCACGTATTGGGATTATATTGAAATATAAGAAGAACATGTTTGTCTTTTAAAGTGAAAATTTTATGCCTTTTGGTCTTTAAAAACAAATAAAAAATCATTGTAAACTAATCACGAAAATCTCATTTATTTGTCGTAAAAATCCTTGTTATCAGTGTCACTTTATAAATAAGAAAGAGACATATAAGTTAAACTAAAAGCCAAATAAAATCGGATTGATACCCAGATATTTATTGATAGTTTAGTGAAGTCTATAAGGAATTATGCCTCATTGTGTATTTTTATTCTCACTTAAGGGTAAGATAAGAGTAAATCTGATAAATAGGTTTGACTACAATTAGTAGTTTTAAAAAGCCAATAGATCTCCCAAAAAATCAATTCTAATTTGCAGAGAAACTCAAAGACGTATATGCTTCCAGCTCTACACCAAACACCCCCCACCCCCCTGTGCAGGCCTGCTTATAAAAACACAACACATCATAATCATCACAGAAGCTCTCTTTTCACTTGCCTTAACCAGCATGTTTGGCTATAGAAGGCTCCATGACAACCTGTGTACTGCTGTTCATTGTTGTCCTTCTCATTGTTTTCATGTTTTTTTTTTTTTTTCTTTAGGCCTCCAGCAGCACAAGAAAGGCAAGGAGCTGTACTGGTTCTAACGAGCCCTTCAGTCACACTGACCTGCCATTACCAGACCCAATTAGTCCCTGGACCTGCTCTGCTTTTCAAGCATTGTGTCCTTTAACCCCCCCCTCCTCCCCACACACCGCATCCCCATCCACCCACCCTCTTCTTTCTGCCTTTAGCCTCCCCTGCCAGTACACGGCCTTGCTCCAGGTTGACGTGTGTGCACCATGGAGATAAAGAAAAGAGGGGGAACGAGGGAAAAAGGCCCAGCATCTGAACTGGCTATGATGTGCGCCATGGTTCCTCGTTCTCTTCCATCTATCCTTCGTTCTGAATCCAGTTCCTCTGGCAGGATGAGAGCCATAGTGACTTGTTTGGACTGGGAAACACAGGATCATGGCAGACTTTTGCAGGGGACTAAAAAAAAGGATGAACAGAATCACAGCATATTGGGATTTCTTCCAACCTTCCTGGTTATCTCTGTCTCATGCTACAGTCATTGTCATTATCCACTTATCTGCATTTCACAAATGCAACATGCAGCTATATCCAAGAGCAGAATTCATGGAAGTTAGTGTTTGCGACAGATATCACAGGCGGGTTTTTTTTTTTAAATAGAATAACATTTCTTTTAAAATATTTTTTTTTAAATTTATCAGTATTAATGTGCATTTCTAATATGAATGATCGGCCAGTGTTCTGAGATTCCTGTGGTTTAGTTTATAATGTTTCTGAAAGTGGGCAGTTATAGATCAGCCAGTGCAATGTGGTTTCACGTGTAGCTTCTTAATGATATTGTTTTAAATGCATTCAGATATTTATCCCTGAAAACTCACAGAAAAAGTTGTATTTTTAATGAGAAAATTTTGCATTTTAGTTCTAAAGTTCTTTGTTGGTTGTGGTTTTGAATTTGGACTTCTTAAATATTTGTTTCCTGTGTGAATTATTTCCAATTTTTGTGTCCGGGAAGATTTTAATGTCAATAAATATTTTTATGGTTATTTGTCAGATCTCATGAATGTTTACAATAATCGTGCATTTACAAAGAACTTGAGCTATCCCTCACTTTCTTGCATTTTCTGTGAAAAAATTCTTTTAGCAATAGTTCCCTACAATTTTTTGTGCTTTTTTTCATTTAGAAATTCATTAATTAAGTTTTCTTTAGATGATTTGTAACTGACTTTTGAAAATGCCCCTAAATACAAGAAATGCATCAATTTTAAGCAGCATATTTGTGGATCACTATTTTGTCATTGTAAGTAAACAATGGGTCGCAAGGAGAAATACTGACAAAACAAAGTGGTGCTCTGTGGAGGAATTTAAAAACCTTTGTGTTCCAGAACTTCACTTCAGTGGAGAATTATTGCATATAGTATTTTCAAAAACCTAAAAATCTGTCAGCATTTGAGTAGGTGACATGATTGAGGTTACAGATGTTAATAGTGTCTTTCCTACTGAGGAAGTGCGTAAGAAACTAAGCCTAACTAATATTAAAAAGCATGCATTGATTGTGCAAGTCTCACTTTTTTCAACATAATCATCAACTACACTAATAAAGCTGTTAAAAAAAAAACCCTCAACTTTATGCTGATGCAGGTTCTCAGTCATCCAGGTCATAGTCATTCCGTAAAAATTACGGGTTTGGTGATATTGCCTCTGGACAACACTCCGCAGTACACCTACACCTTGTGGACAAAGGACATTCTTTTGAGGACCAGAATGTCCATATTCTGGATAAAGAAAATAGGTGGTTTTAAAGGTGCGTGAAGGAAGCCATCTATGTTAAGAGAGAAAAACCAACTTTAAACAGAGGTGGTGGACTCAGATTCCAGCTTACAAAAACATACAATTCAATCATAGACATGATCCCTTCCAGATATCACCAAACCCCCCACCCCATCACAGAGGAACGAGGGACCTACCCGCTCCAGCCGGTGAACAATACCTCCTTAAACGACCGACCCTTAACAATCATAGACAGGTTTCAGGTATTACAGGAGACAATCCCCCCCTTAATGGCAATCCCCCCTTTAACGACCGACCCCTAGAATCATAGACAGGTTCAGATATTACAGGCTAACGATGGAACTAACGACCCATTCATCGGTTACCATTTGCATGTTTCCAAGCAATACAAGGCCTTGTCCATATAAGACTCAAACTCACTGCGGATCCAGACATTTGAATTGAGAAAGCTTCCTGGAGAGGTGGCGAAACGTCTTCAAATCTTGAAAACCAAGTCCAGTGGATATTTTTTGAATTTTTACGGAAACCCTCAACTTTATCAGTCCCTCTCTAGGTAATACCAAAATAACATAATGTTTTAGTCCCAACAGGGACTTTAAGTTATTGCTGGCGTTAGGAAAGGAGGGTCAAATAATAAAATCAGACAGCTATAGCTTCCTTCATTTTGCTCAGACACAGAAAAAACCCCAGCTAAAACCTTTTATGACTAAACATTTTGCAAGAGTAGTTATTAATGTTCAGTAACATGATCTGCAGACACAATTTCTGTTCACAAATAGTTGAAAGTCGTATCATGTTCAGCTGTGTTTAAGTTTTCTGCTGGCCACAAGTCCTAGGCTGTGTTCTTGTCTTTAAGATACAGTTCCTCATGAAATCAACTTTCCCAAAAAGGTTTTTATCAAGGAGATGAGATAACCAGCGAGACGAGACAACCAAAAACACATCCTGTTGATGTAGTCCATTACGAATGTCTTTCATAATCAGGAAAACTGTTTTCCTCCAGTGTGTTAAAACAGTCCACCAGGCAGGAATCCATATATGACTTTTCTTCTTTTCCTGAAGAGAACATACCCAAAAAATATTTCTGTCATCTTCTTTGTCACCTTCCTTGTTTTTTTGTGTGTTTTATTTCATACTTTCTATATTGGGAGTGTTGGCTTTGTGGGTCAGAGCAGTGCACTTGTGTTCTGAGAAGGTTGCAAGTGCTTGGTTCGATCCCCACAGCCTGCACTCTGGGTCCCTGAGCAAAATCCTTAACCCCACACGGCTCCCCGGGTGCCATACAATGGCAGCCCACTGCACCCCAAGGGGATGGGTCAAAATGCAGAAAACAAATTCACCATTGTGGGTCAAAAAGGAATTTACATCTTTTCCCTACATATTCATACATGCATGTTAACTTCCTGCTTTGGACCATTTCTCTAAACTGCCACATTGTGTACAGGTTGCCAGTCCAGCAACGGCGATCACAGAAAACAATCACAGCCATGGCTAAGAGAGGCCAGTTACTTTTATAGCATCTTTTATGATTGTTGGAGGAGGTCTGAGCACCTGGTCTGCAGAACATCTATAACTGAAGAACCAGGTCCTTTGATGGACTTGAGAGCTGTCCAATGTTGAGGTCACCTTTCACTCACAAACGCTGGAGTCTGCCTCCTCTGAGCGGCCGGCCAGACTGATGGATAATGTTACATTTGGAAATAGGTTTTTATTATGTGTAGAATCGTCATGCTGCAAGTGCATCTAAATCTATTATTGGTTATGTGGAAATATGTATATGTGCACATAAACTTGTCCACTTCTTAAATTTTTCGCTCTTTTGATCATAGTTCCTACATCAGTGGCATCAGGAGTTCAAACATCTAGTAAAACAGCTGGGCTGAAAATGAGAAAATGATTTATTTAAAAAAAAACATTCTTTTGATTAAAAGCCGCTCCCTGAGAAACAAAATAGTTTGAAAAACATGCTAAATGGAAAATGTCAGCTAGGATCACAGGGTGGAAGCAGAGCCAGATGTGATCAAGGTTTTTGCGGTGAGAGTCATCTCATTTAAAAGGCCTTCCATTTGAATTCCTGCTCGCATTCACACTTTGTCACCTATAAAGTGGGAATGAGTGTTGAATGCCAGCAATGTGTAACTGGAGGAGAAGCCAACCATCAAAGCAATGCATCAAATGTTGCTCTGTTATTGATCCGGTAATCAGATTACAGAGAATCAAAGCTGTCCCTGAACTGAGCTATATGCCACATTTTAGAGGCCGTTACGTTATTTTTGACTTCCAGGTTCAGAGCAGCCAAAAGTGTGATGGACTTTAAGCTTAGAATATGTGCAGGGTAATGAAATTAGAAGACTTTACACGGGATAGCTTCTCTCCTTACTTTCCAATTCCAAGCACGTCGTTGCTTTTTTAAGGATAACATTTCTTTCCACTTTAGAGTCTGCAGGATGTCCAGCATGGTTAGATTGTACCCACAAATTTTGTCACATTATATTTCTGAGCTGTCAATAAACACTGAATAAATCCAGTACTTGCCAGGTTAACCACTTGCAGAAGAGTACCTTGACAAATTAACAAAACCATTTTGAGATTTTCCAATACTGAAATTCAAACTGATTGATGCAATTTAAAAGATCTAAGTCAGAAAGTAGCAGGAAAAGATTTGTAATAAATAATATTGCTAACTTTAATTTTGAGGGGCCACTTACTCTGAGCTGCTATGTGTGATGTGTGGTAAACACTGCCATCTCCTGGTGTTTCATGAAGCAACAGTTTGTTCCTTCTCCTAAACTCTTCAGTTGTAAGATAGAATAGCATAAATAAGACCTTTGAGTTATGAGACATAAGGCAAACCAAATCAATCAATAATCAATCAATCATTCAATCAATCAATAAATCAATCAATAAATCATTTGTAATGTCAAATACTAGAACATTTTTGATCAAGCACTATTTCTCAAGCAGAAACAGGAATTTTAAAAAGCGATAATTGATAGGCAATAATGTATTTAGTTGGTTTGCAAAAAATGACCTAATAAATAGAAATTATCCATTGAGCGTCAGTTATTAAGATAAAACACTTGATTGTTGTTAAGAGGAGAATTATTTTTTACCGAGATGCAGCACAGAGCTCCACAGGAAATCATTCCTGCCTGTGGTCATCAATCTCTACAATGCCTTCCTCAGGTGATTCAGACACCCCCCCTCTGTAATTGACATTTATTCATTCCTCGCACTGCTTTTGCATGTCACTATCACTTTATTTGGATTTTATTTGGATGTGTATATATATATATATATATATATATATATATATATATATATATATATATATATATATATATATATATATATATATATATATATATATATATTTTGGAGTACTTTATACTTTCCAAGAGTATACATTTTTTTTGAGAACTTTCACTTTTACTTCACAACATTTACAAACTTAATTCCTTAATTATTAACTCTATGACCCCTAAAAAAGAGCTGTTGCGCCTCGGGGGCTTCCTCACTGTTCTTTTCCTGGGAGCAAGTTATTTACTACTCTTACCTCAAACTGGGTAAAACCATATTAAAAAGGACTATAAAACAAGACTAAAAAATAACAGAGTTTATTCCAGATCAGGTCGTTACAGGACAGAGAAAATGCTTGGAGCTTGCACAGCTGTGGGCTCAAAAATCACGTCCGCGAGCATCCGACAAAGAATGAGCCCCGAACAAGGTCATCTCCTGCTTCTTATAGCTCATGAGTCTATGTGATGCATCATGTTGATGTTTAGCTGTCCGTATCAGAAACTGACACGCCATCCATGTCTTGAACTTCATGCAGCTTGCTTCTATGCTTCAGGGTTACAGATAGCTATCCTCTATCAGACCGGCTCCAAGATGTGCCCATATCCTGTGTACTCTTAAAGACACGAAGGCTGTCCTGATTAGATGACCTCCGTACACACAGTGACATCCACAATGTGAAGGAAGGCCTTCTACTCTGTCTTAATCTGGCTAACAGAATAACAATGCACATGATGTATAAATAATAAACCTAACAGAAAAAAAAAAAAAAAAACAGCGAAAGAGCGAGAGAAACGCAAGTGTTTTGACCCCACCTACTGAATACAAAGTCGGGTCTTGCCTGGACTTGTTCATCAACACCAATAGGGCTCGGGATCCACGTTGCATTGTGGGACGTCGCGGTCATATTGACGGCTACGCAAACGTAAATATAGCTCTGATACAACGTTGTTGTTGAAAGAAGAGACGTAGAAGTAGAGAGAAAAAAGATGTTAAAATCCCGAAAAAGATCTGGAATTTACCAGGACACATTAAATAGAGAAGCCACGGACCGGTATGTTGACAAAATCAGCATTATTAATAATTTGGATCCATATGAAGTTCCAAACAATGAGTGGAGCACAGATGAGTGAGCGCCTATACTTCAAAATAGTTCCGAAGCTACAAGTCCTTGGAGTCTCATATGCAGTTCATGAATGGATGGGTTCAGGAGCTGCAGATCATAAAGCCAGCAAACAGTGGGAACACAGTAATCTGTGCGAAGGTAAGCTGTGATCAGACGGGCTCTGGAACCTGCTAGTTTAGCAACTGCTAACCGCTAATGTTAACAACCACTCACGCATGTAATGTACTTTTAACTAGCTGCTATGTGTTTCAAAGGTGTAGTTAGTAACGTTAACTGCCAAACTTTGCTCAAAATCCTATTGTACAAACTCAGATATACCTGATAACAGAGGGCAGAGGACTACACAAAAAATTATCTTGACGTATCGCATAGTAATAAATTATTAATATCAAAAAAAAAATTCAGTTTTTTTTTTTCTTGGATCGGGCTTTAAAGGGTTAAGTACAAGCCATTTCAGATACCTTAAGACTTTTACTCAAGTAACATTTCAGTCAGTGACTTGGACTTGTACTTATACATTTACTTGACTCCCAGATTTCAGTACTTTATACAACACTGTATATATATATATATATATATATATATATATATATATATATATATATAATATATCTGGAGCGTGTAACAAAAGTAATTTCCCTCTGGGATTATTAGAGTATGTCTGATTGGCTAGAAAACATGCAAAATGAACCAGTAGAACGGGTCCACCCCTTAGGAATGGGGAGTCGTTTGGGTTCTTTGTTAGCCTAAAATACCCGATACTGGTCTATGCCTCAGAAAGGTGGGTCGTTAGGAGCCTTTGATCGCCTGGCTGACCAAACGAGATATTTTTGTCCCCTGCGTGGAGTTGCAGGGGACCCACTTTCAGCAGGAAAATACAACCGACACCAGCTTTGTATCTCTGTGGATACAGTTTGGTGGTATTACATAACACAGATACACATCTCAGAGGAAAGTTTGTTAAGGAAACTGTGTTAAGAAGGTCCAACCCATAACTAGTTAGGAGGACCTGATAAAATGCATTAGTTAAACACCACATTATACCAATATAAGCACCAACATCTGCTAAGTCAAAAAATTGATAAAAACAAACAAAAAATTTATTATTACTTTTTCTTATTTCTGTAATTAAACTGATGATCTAGAGCTGGGGGCCCGAATTCCGGCCCGAGGTCTCTCTGCATGGAATTTGCATATTCTCCCTGAGCATGCGTGGGTTCTCTCTGGGTACTCCGGCTTCCTCCCACAGTCCAAAAAACATGACTGTTATGTTAATTGGCTTCTCTAAAAAATTCTCCTTAGCTGTGAGTGTGTGTGTGAACAGCTGTTTGTCTCTGTGTTGCCCTGCAATGGACTGGCGACCTGTCCAGGGTGTACCCCGCCTCTCGCCCTGCTGGAGATAGGCACCAGCACCTCTCGCAACCCTACTTGGGATTAAGCGTGTTTAGTTCTAATGAGCGTGAAAGGCACTCATGGTTCTTTATCTGGAGCTGAATTACAGTTTGAGTCCTCGATTGAAAAATGCTGCTTTCTCTGGATGTTTTCTAAAATAAGAACATTTATCTAAACGGATAAAGAGCACCTGTTAGCATGCTACTGGCTAATGTGCAATAACTGACCTTTAACACATATATCATTTTGAAAATGTGTGACTTAATATTGGTCATACACAAGCTAATTCAAATGAAGGGATAGGTATTCTCTATTTATAGATTATTGATGTGAACAAATGGCTCATTTGTGTCAGGATGTTGAAATTCACTTAACTGCCTTTTATCTTGGGTGTACAAAAAAGTATCAATAAAATTATACCAGTGAAGATTTAATGATAGCAGTAAGGGCTTTTTTTTTGTCTTTTTGTTGTTCTCTTCCAGAAAGGGAAGTTAGCGTTAGTCACCAACATTAACGGTAAACAACCTAACCGTTTGTTTAGAGACAGACAATTTCTGGGATATAACACTTCAAACGCAACAGGTCATATGATCAGTTAGTGGTGGAAGTCACATGACACAAAACATAACCCTATTTTAAGACAACTTAAGTCAGTGTCTTGAAATAAGAAAGAGGAACCACTTTTCAAAACTTTTAACCAGGTTTTAATGGGAACAAAAATGTACCTTCCTCACCAGCATTTATAATTTAGGAGAAAACATGATGTGTCATCCATGTGCTCAACAACATAAGAGTAGCAGAGGAAACTACAGAGAAGGAAATTATTACAGTATGCTGTTTAGCTGTTAGTTTCAGTTTTGCATCTGAAGAATAAATTGTGTATTTCCCCTTCATTTATAAAGAGAAGCCTGAAAACAAAAGATTAATTTCTACTTTTACGCACATTTAAATCTTTCATCCAAGAAATAGGACAGTCAAAATAAATATTTTCAAATCTATCCGTGTTGACTCCTGACTTCTCTTTCCTTGTGACGATTTTTGTAAATGATTAGCAGAACTCCAGGTAAGTTACAACCTTCACTGTTGTATAGAGTAACTCGTGACTTCTACAGTGCTTACACACAAAAACACACTTTTGATGCTTCTCATGCCATCAGTCATATTTTCACCACTATTTACAGTCCTTTCTACACAAATGTTTCATAAACCTGCTCCATATGGCTCTTAGTTGCTCTTTGCTATCGAGTGCAAAGAGCAACTAATCTGTTACCTCTTTGTATTTTAATCTGACCATAAATGCAGCTGTTTTTGAAGGCTTGTTAGAGAATTCTAATGGATGAATAGCATCAAGAAGACCAATGAAGAAAAACAGGTGTGTTAGGAGGAAAGTTGTGGAGAGTTTTAAAGCAGGCTTAGATTAAAATACAATATTTCACAGAGAATCCATGAATTCAGGAGTGATTGATTGACTTCACATTCTGTTGATTACCATTTTTGTCACAGTCTTTATCTGAACATTCAGCCAAAAGGCAAACAGCAGAAAGGTCCACAGCTCAGGATGGAGAATCAGTCGGCAGGACTGAAGATCTTCATTGTAGCTCCAGGTTGCCATCATATGGGAATAATTGCATGAAAGTTTTTCAGTTATTTGAAGACAGAATATATTCATTTCTGCTGTACAAGCAAACTGTTATTCGTAGTTGAAAACTAAATATAATTCTTGTTTCTTAACAGGGAAACATGGAGATGGTAACATCATGGTATGGGGAATTCTTTTCCTCAGTAAATCCAGGGAATTCGGACAAAGTTATGGAAGAATAGATGGAACTACAGAAAGGGAACTCAAGGAGGAAAACCTGCTGGAGCTATAGGAAATGTACTGGCTGATGCACAGTTCAACATATTTACTACCAACAAATTTTTCTACAAAATATTGACTAATGTATTGACAAATAAATTTACACTAAGTTCTTTAGATTTGGTATGTAAAAACCTTTAAAAAAAACTTTCCTCCTCATTTCACTAGGCACCACTTTTGAAGGATATTTTTTAAAAATCCTAATACAATATTGCAGGGTATGGATTTGCATTTCCCAGATCTATTCAATTAAATTCACAATTTGGTGTGATTGCTTTTTGGTCCAGTTAATGATATCAAAAAGTACAGAATTTATTGGATATAGAAAACATTCTCAGAAACATTATTGCTGCAAATGGTAAAAATTAACTCTAAATTAGTGCATTAGAAATATTTTACATTAAGCATTAAACCCAGTGCATTGATTACATTAATCATCTACCTTTTAATTTCACATGACCTAACCAAGACAACAATGCAGTAATTTACATGTAACTCACAGGGCAGGCTGTGTTAATTAAGTTGCTAAAAACTCACTGCAAACTCAAAACATTCCTTTTGACTCC
Source organism: Cyprinodon diabolis (assembly GCA_030533445.1). Taxonomy (NCBI): domain Eukaryota; kingdom Metazoa; phylum Chordata; class Actinopteri; order Cyprinodontiformes; family Cyprinodontidae; genus Cyprinodon; species Cyprinodon diabolis. Next base: position 32,985,822 of record CM060080.1, on the reverse strand, counting down.
TTTTAATCCTTTTAACTATCTTACAGAGTTTTTGTCCAATTTATGAAGAAAAAAAAAGACAGATTTTAAGGTTTAATGAATAGATGTCAGCAGTTCAATGAAAAATCTGTTCAAATTGATCAATCTTAACATTTGTGATAAACAAGTTTTAGGGGTATATATACTTCTGCACTGTACAGGGAAAGATAATCTAAGACTAAATAAGGATGCTCCGGTTAATGTGGGAATTTTTAACTCCAATAAGAGTCATGGGAGAATTGCAGGGGTGGTCAGTAATTCTGCAACACACTCCGCTCAATGAAACCCTCAAGCCCTTGAGAATGGGCAATGGTTAAAAAGAAAGATAAGATTTACTTTCTTCTTATTAGACATAATCAGGTATAGTAACATCTGCAGTGTTGCTTAAACCTCATAGCAAAAAGGCATGTTAAAAAACAAAAACATTGAATTTTAAAGGTATTCAAAGCAGATTAAATTATTTCAATACAGAAAGATAATTTCATTTGATTATGTTTATTTTGTCATGATTGGTTTAAGAGACTTAACCCACATGCAGAACACAAACGGAAACAGAGTAAAAGTTTAACAGAGTTTATTAAATGGTTAACACAGAGAAAACATGAACTGGTTCAGGCTCGGGTCCGGGACTGGAATCACTGATGTCTGCATAGACGGATAGTTTGATTAGCCAGGCAGTCAGATGATTAGTCGAGTTTATTATTCCAGAAAATACCTTGACGTGGTCCAAACTGAATTCTTGTGAGGGAGGGAACCGGTTGGGTCCAGAGACTGTTGGTTCAGCAGAGTGCTCAGCAGCAGCAGCGTCTAGCTTCTGACTTAGAGAGTGGCAGACCTTGGTTTGGATTTCCAGCTCTTCCTTGAGAGCTGCAGGAGACAGGTTCCTGTGAGCAAGAAGACAGAGGCAGGTTAGAATCAGGTTTCTCTCTAGAGACAACTATGATTCTGATCAGAATAACTGAGGCTCAGGTTTGCTAACCAAACTTGGTCAACACTGCGGCGTCGAAGGAAGGTCTGGCTGCTGCTTATGTAGGAAGGTCTCCTGATGGGCTGATGAGCATCAGGTGTGCTGGAGGGCTCCAGCCCAGGAGACCCACAGCGCACTCTGCTGGAGAAAGGTGGTAAGTCTCCAGATCCCAACATATTTAAGTAAAGTTGATTATCTGAACAATGCATTAATCACATCTCTAAAAAAAAGCACACTTTTATTTTTTAACGTTAAAAGCTTCCCGAAACTGCATTAAAACATGAACATTGTGGAGTTATTCTTCTTTTATTTTGTTTTTTATTTTAGGCAGACGTTAGTTTTAAAACCACTGGTCTGAGCAGGTTAAATCATCTCCACCTTAACCCCTGATGTCAAACCTTTGTCAGCACCTGTCAACTGCCTGATAAAACCTTCAACACCAACCGTAAAACCTCACCCCTCAGGGCTAGACATGGCAAACCAAACTTGATCTGTTGCTCTATCAATACTAAGCTCCTAGAGTGAAAAAAACTAGTATATTGATAACGTAAGGAATGAAAATAGTGTAGGTTTGCTGTTCTAAAGGCTTCCTTCTCTCCCCTTTATTGTACATCCTGTAAACACCATCAGTTGCAGTAGTAATTATACAGGAAGTATATTCACATTTTCAAGTTTGGGGATGACAGAGTTATTGTCAGCTTGTTACAGGAAGGGGATGATTCATCTAGTCAGCTGGTGGAGACAATTCTACTTAAAACTAAATGTGACCAAAACAATAGACTTCAGACTTCATAAAGAAAGTCCAGTCTATCGCCTTTAGCGATCACTAAAGGGAACCAGCGGAGCATGTTCAGTGCTCATATTCAATGAAAAAAATTAAAAGGTTAGCAAAAAACTGAACAATGATTGCACTTCCTCTGAAACTGCTCTGATCATCTTTACAGATTTATTATGAGTTGGACAGAATTCTATTTCTATGACAGTAACACTGCACTAAACAGCAAATTATGGATTATTATTTATTTTTTCCAGTGTTTTTATTGTCATTATACTGTCACAAGTACAGTGCAACAATGTTCCCTCGCTGCATTTAACCCATCCCCTCACGGAGCAGTAGGCTGCCATTTGCGGCGCCCAGGAAGCAGTGTGGGGTTAAGGGTCTTTTGCTCAGGGAGCCAGAATAGCAGTCTTGCGGAGTGGGTTTCAAACTCCCAAGCTCAGTATTCCAAGCTCTATGCCCTAACCACTAGGCCACCATTCCCCTTATAATTTTGGACATAACAGTGTCCATCTTGTGCATGAAAAATAATTAAAAGTAGTAGTTAGTCATTATTATTTTAGATGTGATCGAAGTACGTTTTCTTTGAATTTCACCTGGTCAGTTTTTAGGTTATAAGTTGTTGTTCATCTGCATCCAGCTGCAGAGTAGAAAGCGAAATGCACAGAGCTTTAACAAACAGAACAGAACAGAAAGGATACATCATGATCAACTTTTATATGAAAAAAATACTCTGCAGTGTTAACATAAGGTAGGAAGCAACACTGGTACAACAGCAAACATCCCTCTAAAAACATGAAGATATTATGTTTGAAGAAATTTGAGCAAACATTTCCTTTGAAGTCCACTTTAAAATCTTTCTCTCTACATAGAGAAAGATTTTAAAGATATTTGTTATCTGTTGTGTAACAATTAAGGTTTAAGAATTTTGCAGGAATCTTTAGAGAACCATTCCAGACTTCAGACAATGCTGAAGTTTCACTCTTTCCTCTTTAATGCCATGTTACATATTAAAGGGGCTCCTGATCCTGGCTATGTAGGGGAAGCTCTTATCCATTCATTTAACGGTGACATGTTTATAGCTCGGTTTTACTGAGAATTCCGGTTCTGATACAGCAAATCTGCCAGAATGCATATTGGCCAGATAAATATTTTCCTGTCTTTACAACCACGTCTAAATGTGCTTTATTGTAGTTCTCTTGTGGTTTTCTTTTGATTGATTAAATGTGTTCTGTAGCATCTGTAAACAATTGTTGATTTACTTTGTTTGCAGGAAATTAGACCTAAAAGTAAAAACAATGAGCTCTTTATTTCTTAAAGTAGGCTTTTGTAAGATGTTTTGACTCTGCAAGAGACCAACAGACAGAATGAGTCTACAAACGCAAATGAGAAATAATGACACTTGCAAAGTTTTAGCTTAGTTATCATTTTTCTCCCACTATTACACAGACTTTATGGTCTAAGCACCATCATGAGACTAAAGAACCTTGTGACATCCATCAGATAGTCATGCAGAATGAGCTGGAGAAATATGTAGTGCCTTGCAAAAGTATTCACACCCCATAATTTTCAAGACTATTTGGGAGGACCAAATAACTCCTTCTTAACTCCTTTCCTTAGTTGTATTGCATTGCTGGCTGTGGTAGAAAAATCCCACTAATAATCAATGTTGGCATGTCTTTTTCATGAAGAATAAATCCCTGTGGAGGGTTCAGGACAACTTTTCAAAGTAACTATAAATACTTTTCAGATAATTGGGCCTGAGACATTAGCAATTAAATACACCGAAGATGTGAATGAAATCTTAGAAATTCTTATCTAAAAGTCTTAAGAAACTGGTTGCCAAAGAGTGTAATCACTAACACAATAATTAACTTTATGGTGAGTTTTAATCGGATTTTAGAGCTCATCATAGCACTGAAAGAGCATTGGTGAAAGTCACTAATGATATTCTCATGGCCTCAGATAATGGACTTGTATGTGTACTTGTCCTGTTAGATCTCAGTGCTGCCTTTGATACAGTTGATCATAATATTCTTTTAGTGAGACTTGTACTCCTACAATACTTTGTAGGAGTGAAAGGAACAGCCCTAGGCTGGCTTAAATCTTAAATATCTGAGAGATTTTAGTTTGTTCATGTTAAAGAATGAAGTCTGATCAGGCATCTATGCGCCACTGCTCAGCAGATGCCCACTCACACTGATCCTTGTTCTGGTTCTGCTGGAGGTTTCTTCCTATTAAAACTGAGTTTCCTCTCCACTGTCACTACAAGCAATCTTGGTGTGAAAGACTGCTGAAGAGTCAATGAGTTGATGCATTCAGCTGGTTTTCGTCACATAGAACACTTTGAACCAATCTGACTGTATGATCTGGTTGAATTGTCTCTGTAGTGCCTTCACCTGCGCGTGAATTGGCACTATATAAATAAACTGAATTGAATTGAATTAGTTTCTTCAATCAGCATTTGGAAGACACTAAGACTAAGATATACAGTATCAGTGGATATACCAAAAAACATACAAAAGCATCATGGGGTAGGAGCCAGGAAGTAAATAACATATGCGAAATAAACTGTATGAAATAAAACATGTCGTCCTCCTCTTCCGGGAAAAAATTATGAACTTCAGTTTCTGTAAGTAGAAATCTCCCAGATTCTCTGAAACTTGTTCAAATGTTGATTAAGCTCATGAGTTGACTTCTCAAAAGGAATAAATGTAGAAATCTGTGAATCAACATGTTGACTGTAGGAACATCAGTGAAATAAATTTTCTTAGCGAAAAATAAAAGAATAATTAACAGAGACAGTTTCTGCGTAAAAAAAGACTATAACTAAGAAACAGAAAGAATGAGCAATATTTTTCACTAGTGTCCTCCTGGATTACAGAATGCACCCTCTTACAGAAAGGGTTTAATAAGGTTGCGTGGCCAAATCAAATGAATAAAGACCCCTTTATTTATTTTGTAACAAAGGTTAGAGGTGGCAGTTCACATTTTTTTGGAGGTGAACAGGTGTGTAATAAGCTCTGAAAAAGAATTCAAAGTTTTGTTTATGTTTATCAAATCAAATCCAACTGTATTTCTAAAGTGCTTTTCACACAGCGGGGAACACAAAGTATTTTACATAGTATTAAAATAAATTTATGTCACGATAAAATTAAGCCTTAACACAGCAAACAACATAACACAGCACACATACCTACAAACACTCACAAGTACACTTAACCCACCCCTTTTCTATACATGACATAAGACCCCTAACTGCTGTCTCTTACCTACAAACCTAAAAATGAATAACCATCTGGCTCGATGCTGTTGTGAGGAAGCAATATCCTAGGGATCTGTTCGAACCAGGAGCCTACTCTTAAATAAAATAAAATGTAATCAAAAAGCAAGGCTAAAAAAATAATCTTGAGCCTCTTTTTAATAAAATCAAGAGTCTGTGCAGGCCTCATGCTCTTTGGTAGGCTGTTCTTTAAATGAGGACTAAAGTAATGGAAGGAGGCCTCACTGCAAGCTTAGTTCTTAGAGGTTTAGAGATTGAAGCACATTTAGGGAAAACCCCGCGGCAGACTTTGTTCCGATCCACAGGATTAAACGTCAGCTACAGATTGAAAAGGTCACAACTTAAAGAATTAGAATAAAGTACTAGTGAAGCATAAATATTTGAAATTAACCTTTTGGGAGACTTAGCCAAAATGATTGTGTTTTCTAGATCAGACAATCCTGAGTGGAGATATAAGAGATTTCTAACCTGTTGTATTGAAGAAGTCCAGCTTTACCGCCCTGCATTGATATCTTGTGCCCTTTTTGAGTCTCAATGGCTCCCCGGCCCCACAAATGTCAAATAAGCTGACTGTATAACTTGTAGGGACAGGTTATGAAAAAAAAAGACAAACACCTGAAAAGTTACAAGTCAACAAACTCAAATGATTCAAGCCAAAATTAGCAAACTGTAGTTGTAAGAACATCCTCCCGATATAAATCAACCATCAAATCAAATGATAAAAAAAAACACAGAGATGCAGATCAACTTTTTCTCCATCTTTTTTTTTTTTTCTGCCGATCTTCTAATCTGTCAGGTGGCCATATCAATCAGAAAAACTCACACAAAGAGAAAAGACAATTAGGAAAAATTTAGTGATACAATTACTTTGTCTTTGGTGCTCAGACCTCGGCAGGAAACATAGCAATTAATTTTGATAGATATGCATGAAAAGGAGCAAAGGATAGGGCTGAAACTGGTGGTGGAGTGGAGATAGATGAAGTTGGTCAGTCTGTAGACTGCTGGTTGGGAGACGGTATGCTGAGCTTTATGGGGAGATCCAGCGGATTGTGTGAGCTGATACTAGAGTTTCACTCAGGAACCTGGAAGATGGAAGTCCAGTTTGGATAACACATTTTGAGAGAACCTTTCCATGATCAGCAAGCATGAAGCGACAGTGGAGAGGAAAAACTCCCCGTTGGGAAGAAACGTCTAACAGAACCAGGCTCAACATGGCGGTCTTCTGCCGGACCGGTTAAGATGAGACAGGGAACGCAGTAAGAGTCCGGGAGGAATGACACTCTGATGAAGCTTTAGCTACGATGGTGGAGGAGGGGCTGGAGGTGGGTTGAAACGGTGCTATCTGAATGAAGTCACACAGCGCATCCGCTGCCTGCTCACAGGAGCAGACAAGTGCGTATCGGAGGCCTTTTAAGATGAACTTTGGATGCCGATTGGCTTTCGTAGAGGTTTGGTTCAAAGCTGATTGGCTGTGGTGCAGGTGGATGAAGGAAAGCAATGAGTTTCTTCAGTTGAACTTCCGCCTAGGCTCCATATTAGATTTTGAATTTGGAGCTGGGGTGAAATCTTTATTAATCTTTATTTCCAAATTGTTGAAAATTGTGACTTTTAAGTAAAGTAGGACTAATCAAACTTCACAAAAAATTTGTTCAAAGCATCGCCATATGTTGGAATGGACCAGTCCAACTCCAAACCTTAATCTAACTTAAAACATGACCTTTCCAGGTTCTCTTAACACGTGGTTTAAGCTTATTTATTTTCTTTAAGAGAAATTAGCAATCATTAGTTTGGCAACAACAGTGGAAACTGTTGTTTTAAGGTGACAAAATGGGAAAAGTTTCCAGAGATGAATAAAGACCTTTAGGTAAACTGTCATTTAAACAGCTCATTTTTGGTTTTTGTTATATATTTGCCAAACTCAATTGTTTTGTTTGTTTCAACACTTTTTTAATATTGCAGCTAGCTGAACATTCAAGATCTTAAAATTAAGTGAAAAGAAGAATGAATGATTAAAAGAAAGAAATGGTATTTGATATTGATGAAAACCATAAATGATAACCTGGACAAAATTATTTTACATTACATGGAGAATATGTGTTTGTGTGTTTTGAGTTTACAAAACCCTAGTGCTTGATCAAAATCGCAGAAAACTTTGAATGCTTGCAATAAATAAGGCTGGATTTCTTTTTGTGGGGCGAGTAAAATTATATCAGCTTAAATTTTTCTCAAGGGGTTGAGATGGGACAGGATTTCATGTAAATCTTCATGGTTCATGTAACTCTCCAGCTTTCATTGAGTGGGTGTCTGAACCAAAATAGAGAAACATGGCTATGTGCATTCAATACTTTCCAGCGGGGTGTTGTTTTGCATGATGATTTCATATAAAACAGTTGGGTGTGAACTCCCGTTAACACATGTAGTGCCTATTTTCTGTTTGTTTTAATTAATTAATATTATTGGTTTAAGACTGGAAGTTTTATAAATCCCCTATTATTTAACCGGAATCAGACTGAAGACAGCAGAAAAACCCCAGCTCTGATATTCAAAGTAAAAACATTTTGTCATCACATGTGACTATAATCTCAGACTGAGAAACTGCTGAGTAACTGTGCTTCATGCTTTCATAGAATCCCCAAATGAGTAACCAATGTTGCTTATTTTGCTGAGGTTGAACCTCTCCTGGATCATGCAAGCCTCTCATAACTTTTAACTCCACCTTTTACTTGTTTTAGTGCTTTACTTGTTCATTTTTTGTTTATAGGCTCCTGACAGCCACCTGACTGGAATACAGTACTCATAACTGTCGTCGTCTGTATAAAAAGGTCTTTCCTACACAACTCGGTCACCCACAGAAGGAAATACATCCGTCTTCAGCCCAGAAACAAAGATAGGTGCAGGTAAGTGGCTGCAAAGCAGATAAGACATACAGGCATATACATTCTGTTACATATTAACACTAATGCAAAAGGGCAAAGGGAGTCAGAGGGAGCTATAAGAGATTTAAGAAAAGTAGGTTACGGAACCAAGGTTCTGCAGAGTCGGTAACATCAAACCTCACGTCAAGGAAGCGCCTGTGAAAGCAGAGAAAAGCTGAAGTGAAAGCTATCATCTACAACCTGTGTGGTTTCCTGCATGTCAGAATATATTGTTTCTTTCTTATCTGTTTGTGTTTAGCCAAGATGAAGTTACTGCTTGTCGTTGCTGCTGCTCTGGCTGTGGCCAGCTGTGCCAGCATCTCTCTTGAGGACCTCGAATTTCATGCCTGGAAGCTGAAGTTTGGTGAGATTCTGGATCCTTTAACAAGATACTTAAATGTTCATTTATGGTTAGAAGCTAAAGGGAAAAAGACATCTGTTCTCTTTCTTTGATGCAGGAAGGTCTTACAGCTCTCCATCAGAGGAGGCACAGCGTAAGGAAATCTGGCTCAGCAACCGCAAACTGGTTCTGGTTCACAACATCATGGCAGATCAGGGCATCAAGTCATACCGTCTTGGCATGACCTACTTCGCTGACATGGTATTTGCAGAAATGTCCTCTACCTTTTAAATGTTAATTTCATCACTTTCCTTGATTGTATTCAAGCTGCATGCACACATTTGGGGTGGGGTGGGGGGGGGTGGGCTGCTCCTGGTGGATACTGTGTAATGGGAACATGGAACCATACATTCACACTCCTATATATAGACACCCACACACAGCCCAACACAGCAATGCACCTGGACAAGGCAGTTAAATGAAAATTTTATGGAAAGTATGTATATATACGCTACTGGCATTATTTGTTTTTAAACTATATTGTACAGCAAAATTGTGGTTGCATCGTGAAGCAAATACATTGCCAATTCTGTTGGATAAGACTTTTAAAATCTGTTCTTCTACAGGAAAATGAGGAGTACAAGCGCCTGATTTCCCAGGGTTGCCTGCGCTCATTCAATGCCTCCATGCCTCGCCATGGCTCTGCTTTCCTCCGACTGCCTGAGGGCAATGATCTTCCCAACACCGTTGATTGGAGGGACAAAGGATATGTTACCGATATCAAGGATCAGAAAGCCTGCGGCTCCTGCTGGGCCTTCAGTGCTGTACGCTCTTGAATAACTTCATCCACAAACTTTATAAAACTCTTTTTTTTTTTTTTTAACAAAAAGATCTCTCTGTTCTAGACCGGCTCTCTGGAGGGTCAGACCTTCAGGAAGACTGGGAAGCTGGTGTCTCTGAGTGAGCAGCAGTTGGTTGACTGCTCTGGTGACTATGGCAACTATGGATGTATGGGTGGCTTGATGGATAATGCCTTCAAGTACATCCAGGCAAATGGTGGAATAGACACAGAGGATTCCTACCCCTATGAGGCAGAGGTAAAACAATTAGAATTAAGTAGAGAACAAAAATTTCACTTGTGGCTAAAATTATGTTAATTATAACTGATGTGTGAGAATAAATTCCTCTATTCAGGGTTATACGCTTTAATGAGTAAACAATGCTGCCATCTTCTGGAAGTATCATAGAATTGCAATCAGAATAGAGTAGCTGTCTTGTCCCACATGGGGAAAACATGAGTTACAGTTGCAAAGACAAGTAAAGAGAAAACACCATAATCGAATAAAGAACTGGATAATAAAGCAAAAGCAAAGTAAAACAATCCGATTAATGTTGCTGACCGAGTTTGACCTTTTCCCACTTCAAACTAATTTTATGTATGAAGTAGGAAATTATTTTCTTTTTATCATTTACATCTAAAGAGTTAAGTTTTGGAATATCAGGATTATTTGTTTGAATTGTGAGAATTAAAGTTAATGTTGAGATACTTAAAAAATAACTGACAGAATATACCAGAACATTTCCTCCAAAATAGGTTGGCAATAGATGGGCAAAGACAAAAGATTGATAGATAAATTCAAAGTATTTGAATCCTTTTTTTTTCTTTTTTTACAGAAAGATGTATGATCTCATGAAAGAAAACTGAAGTAATAAACTGAGCTGTGTTTTCCCTCCTTCAGGATGGACAGTGCCGTTATAACCCTGACAACGTTGGAGCCACCTGCACAGGCTATGTGGATATAAAGCAAGGCGACGAAGATGCCCTAAAGGAGGCTGTGGCCACCATCGGACCAATTTCTGTTGGCATTGATGCCTCTCATTCATCATTCCAACTTTATGAATCAGGTTAGCATTAGTAGTAGTATTATTTGAAATAACTGTCCAATTTAACATGTTGACCTAACCTGAGCATCTGTGTTTCTAGGATTGTATGATGAGGAGAGGTGCAGCAGCACTGAGCTGGATCACGGAGTGCTGGCTGTTGGTTATGGCACTGATAATGGCCGTGACTATTGGCTGGTTAAAAACAGGTAAAGGTGTAACTCACGTATTCAGTTTTTCTATAAAGCTACTTTATTTTCTCATACAAAAAACATAATTTTTTGTATGTTTTTGTAGCTGGGGTGTTGGATGGGGAGACAAGGGATACATCATGATGACAAGGAACAAACACAACCAGTGTGGGATCGCCACTGCAGCCAGCTATCCACTAGTCTGAGCAGGTTAATCTTGCTTTTTTGTTCTTTTTTCACATGTAAGAGCTGTTTCAAGATGCTATTTAGACTCTCTGGGTTCAACTTTACTCCGTAGTTTACTGCCTATATTTATTTTCTCTTTTTGTTTATTGTATTTTGCAGGTCCGGGACTTTACTCTCCCTGAGGAAATGGTGCCATGTAATTTTCTGTAATTCCTTTTTAAGAGCAACTTAGACACATACTCTAAACCAAATGTGTTTCTCTCTTCTCTGCAATATTCAGAGAAAGACAGCAGTTCTTTGCTCCGGTTTATTGTTTATGAGCATTGTAAATAAATACAAAGAAATAAAATGTGTAATTGGATATAAACATTGCTGTTATGGGCTTTGCTTTGTCATTGTTATGCTGTTTATAAACAACTCTGTGTTATTATCTTGACTGGAAAAAAAATCAACAAAACTAAATGGCAGGTTTACTAGAAAAGAATTAGTAGCAAGTATTGGAAATCTATCAGACATTTAAGACATGTAAACCAGCAGCACAAAGGAATGGGTTCATCTAAAGCTGGGGATGTTTTTATTAGAGAAGTTAAAAATTATAAAGTCATATTAGTTGGTAAATACCCCCTTACACATACTTGAGATTGTTTTTGTTAAATTAAATCCTTCTACTGGGAACAAATCCTGTGACTACCGATACATCCATTTTTTATGCTGTTTTTAGTTTTTTTTTGTGCTCCAGCAGGAGACATTTTTAAAATATTTTTCAGTGAAACAAGGCTGGGTAAAACTGGATGCAACAAAAGGATAATCTAAAAAAAAAAAAAAAATCTAAAATATTTTTGAAATAGAAATGGCAAACTATTGTTCATCTTTGAGAAAAGCCCCCAATAAATCCTTCAAATGTTTACGACCTATGCTTCAAACACTGTTTTGGATCAGTAAATCAACCAATTCAGATTAATGGAACCTCTCATGACAAGAATTGTGATATGCTCAACTGTTTCTTTCTAGAGAGAACCATGTGTGGAGCTAATTTATCATGACTTTCTTTAAAGGGTCAATTTGTAAATATTTTATAAAAATTTTTAGATAATTTTTGGGGATGCTGAAGCACCCTTAAATTGAATCATAGCACACCTAAAATATGATTTTTTTTATTTATATTGTATGCACTTTTAAAATTAAAAAAGGTAAAACAAAAACATACTAAATATATAACAATCTCAAACACTTTGGGCTGGATTTATCAAGATCCACTTTTACGTGCAGTAATTTGCGCTCGCAAACTGGAATTTTGCGCGAGGGGCTGAACCATGGTTTGCGGGTGATTTAACAAGAGTGATTGCGTAACTGGTGGCAGGTGCAAAACTGTTGGAGACGCCCTATTTAAATGATGGTTTTGCGCGTTTTGTGGTTTGCGGCAAAGTAGTTTGTAGTTTGTACAAACTAGTGCATTAAGAAATTTAAATCTTACAGTGACCCCCAACAACAACAAAAAAAAAAAATATATATATATAAAAAAAACAAAAACTGTTTTCTCACCCCTCGTGGGGTGGTATGTGTCATCCTCAAGCTCGGGTCCTCTACCAGAGGCCTGGGAGTTTGAGGGTTCTGCGCAGTATCTTAGCTGTTCCTAGGACTGCGCCCTATATATATATATATATATATATATATATATATATATATATATATATATATATATATATATATATATATATATATATATATATATATAAAACTTTGGCAACCTTTATTCCCTAAGGTGGTATGTGGCTGAATTTCTACTTCACTGCAGTAAAAAAAAAAAAAAAAAAAAAAAAAAACAGGTGTTTTGTATTGGCCTGTAGAAAAATGCACATACCAAATGGCTCACAGGAGGTGACTGTGGATGAGATTACTGCGCGTACGCATCCCTGCAGCATTGGCATGTTGCTCCACAGGCGCAGGGGGTCTGGTTTCTCCGTTAGGGCGTCAGGGCGACATGGCATTTAGAAGATTGGGAGATCCCAGCTCTCGCTGCAATCGTACGCTGGAATGACCCAGATGCAAAAAAAGTGCAATGTTGCAAGGAGTTTTGTGATATCTGGTATTGCGTGGGTCCTCCTTGTGGCTGGTTCCCCCAACAGCTCCAGAATGGCAATGCTGAATAAATGATATGTTTTGATGATCGTTTCCTCGTTCATTCCAAAAATATTCACACGGAGTGAAAAAATGCGTTCTCTGCGTCTCCTTGCTTCATTTCGATGTCTCCTTCTTGCGACAATAACCGCTGCCATGTGTGCGCAATTACGCATACAGACCATTTGCACCTTCTTTTGAAACGTGTTAAATATAGAGTCAGATACCGTTAGCAAAATTGCTTTCAGGTTTGATGAATCACTTTGCGAGTGCTAAATTAATATATTTACATGTTCTCCTCCCACAAGACGCACTTTTGCGTGTAAACGCCCCATATTGCATATTCATTGCAGAAAAAGTACTACATGGATAAGAGGCGCTATTTAGCACGTTTTAAAGACCAAATCCTTTTAGCACGCTGTTGATAGATCAGTTTGTACATTTTTTAGCGTGCGCAGTGAAATAGCTCACGTTTTTATACACGCAAACCTTTGATGTATACAGTACTTGGATAAAAAAAAGTTATATGAAAAGTAAACATACTCTCACATTAAAGCCGAAAAAAAATCAGCTGCCCGTGAAATAGTAAAAATTCAATGAAAATCCTGCCATTAATGTTGAATTGTGGTTCCAAGCAAACAAAAAACAGGTAAACCAGCACAATGGAGCTCCTAAACCAAAATTCTGATTGAATCCCTTTAATCAGGTGTTTTCTTAAATGTTCAGTCAGATTTCTACTCCTATTGATGGTTTGTTGGTAAAAAGATCATGAACAATATGCTCCTTCCCCCCTTTAATTTCCTCGCAACGCTGGCAGTTCTGTTAGCTCTACGCCTGCCAAAGACACAGACGTCCATCCCTGTGAACACCGGGACGGAACTCAATAAGAAAGGAAACAATTCTTATTTCTTATTTCAACCGTTGCATATATTAGTTGCGACATAGGAATTAAGATGCTATTTGATTGACAGATGACCGTTGATATATGATTGGCAGAATTTAGGTGCACAAGCTGACGTATAACTAACTGGCCTGCATAAGGTAACGGTAAAGGCCACAGATTTTAAGACAGGATTTTTTAAAGAACATACATTTTCCAACTTTTGGGACAAAATGGTCTGATAAAGAGTACATTTATATACATGTTTAAGCCAGAATGATTTGAATTTTAAATATGACTTCCCTACGACTTTAAGAGCAATGTGTTCTAATGTGTCTATGACTGTAGGTTAAATTAGCAGGTTACGGAACCACGGTTCTTCAGAGTTGGTAACATCAAACCTCACATCAAGGAAGCGTCTGTGAAAGCAGAGAAAAGCTGAAGTGAAAGCTATCATCTACAACAATTCAAAATCAATGTTTCAATCTATCAAATCATAATTTTTTTATGTTTTTATTTTTATATATTTTGTCCGTTTCTTGTTATTAGAATTACTGTTGTCAGGAAAAGCCAGGTAAGCTTTGGTATAGCCCGTCCTAGAAGAAAAAAAGGACGACAAAACACAAAAGTCTCAGATAAGATATGTTGGTGAATGATAAAGTCAGTTATTGGCAAAAGGCACTGAACAGGTTTCAAAGAATCAGCTACAGATCTTGTAGGCTTTCTGCTGTTTAGGTGAATTAAATTAACAAAACACTTTAGTTTATTTTAGCTTTACGTTACAAGGCAGTGTAGTCCAGCCACTACTCCATCCTCCTGGCTTTGAGCACATACTGTTGAAGTACCAAGGTCTGACCAATTAAAATAAGCCCAGATCATAGCACTGGCCCCACAGGCTAGTACAGCGGCACTAGGGTGCATCACTTTGCTTTCCTTTCTTCATACCCTGATGAATCCATCTCTCTGGAACAGGGTAAGTCTGGCCTCAGACCTTTTGACCTTCTTCCATTACTCCAAGTCAAATCTTTATGCTTTCTAGGAAAATGTAGCCTTTTTTTTCTCTCAGCTTCACAGATCAGCAGTTTTCTTAAAGTTACTCAGCTGTCAGTCCCACTCCGTTGAGTCCCCTATACATTGTCAATGTGGAAATGCTCTTACTTTTGCTATTGAATATAACCCTCTACTGTTGTTTTTCTTTGAGTTGATTTCACCAAATGTGTCATTATTCTGCCCTTTTCTGGACTTTTTGGTTCTGTTTAAGTCTTGTTTTGGGGTTTTCAGTTAAACTTTGATTTATGTCGTCCTGTCCTTTTTGTATTTAAGCACATTTCTGTGCTCAATCAGTTGATTACACCATTCATTGTTCTTTTTGGCAAAATACACACCTCCTCTGCAGTTACCGTTTGCTGAATTCTCTTCATTCCTTCCTTTCTTCTGTCATTCCTTCGGTGTATTCGTCCCTAATATCTTCTAGTTTTTGGTTCCTGAGTTTTTTATTTGTCAATTGGTTCTTGATTATGGCTTTTGTATTTTTACCTCTTCATTAAATTTTGCAAGAAATCATCTCTGCCTCTTCAGCTCTGTATTTGGGTCCTTAACAAATATCTACTAATCCTGACAAAATGTTTGAATGTTTGTCAGTCGTGATCATTCAGGATATTTCCCTGGCCAAATTATTTTCTTTGAAGATGACAGATCTGGTCTATTCTTCAAGTTTTTAATTATGTGTTTGAAAGTTTTTTTAACCAAATTTTAATAGTTTCTGCAATCTCCTTAGATGCTTTCTTTGTTTGATGCATGCCAGTGACTCGACGCTCAAAAGAGATGGACATCTTTTCCACGAACATGGGATTTGTTGTTGACATGGTCATTTAAAATGAGAAGCAACTCAGTGCACCAAATGGGGTTAAATAACTTAACAGTCAAAGCAGTAATTATCCAATGGGAGGCTTGTATCACTTTGTATTGTTTAATCCAGATGATTACTTTTATTGGTAAGTGGCAAGATACATGCAGGCCTGGTAGGAGGAAAATCTGCAAAATTCAAATCTTCTTGATGAAGATATAGCAATGATTGTATGCATTTTGTTGTTGCTATGCAGTAATCCTTAATACTTGTGCCATAAACCATGAGGATCATTTCAGACATTGAGAACCAATGTGCTTTATATTGAACATAACCATAGGGTCAGGATGGTTCAGGTTTGTCTGCTGTTTGTACACTCAAGCTTCTTCATCCCCCGCCCAGCCCAAGACATTATCACAATACACACTCCTACATATGCCTTTGCCTCCTAAGGTGCCTTGAGAACACAGCAACTGCGTTTATCTACCTCTTTTTATTCTAGGCTCTGGGAGGTTTAGATCAGAGAGACACCTTCATGGCCCATGCCCAGGATCCAGATCTCCAAGCTGATGAAGGCTAAGTAGGTCTAGTGGCTGCCATTCTGAACTAAACTGGTGCAACATTTCTCTTTGAGTTTCAGAAATTTTCAGATGGTTGAAGAAATTAGGAGAGCGTTTTCACTGTTGGGTAAAGACAAGCTGGACTGCATGGTATGCTATGCCAGCATATATGAGCGATTGTTTATAAAGCTTATTTCACTGAAGGCCTAATGTTAATATGTCTTCTCATATGCCTATTGCAATTTGATTGCCAAATTTTGATTTGAGTCCTCATGTCTACTAGCTATAAGCTCAATCAAAGAAGGTTAAGAATCAATCAACTAAGGGTTATTGATGATTTATGATAAAGTAAATAATTTAATAAAACATTATTCTCCAAAAAATGTTTTATTTACCTCTTGGACTTGCATTGTGAAGTGGTTTAAAAACATTCCAATTGCTCCAAAATAGTTAATATAAAAAGGCTAATTTGATCAGATTGCAAATTCTTCAAAGTAAACTTTGTTTACCAATTGTTAAATATGGAAGTTATCTCCCCCTGAAAGCGGCTGCTCCTCGGAACTTCCCTACCGGTTCTTTACCTGGGAGCAAGTTATTTACTACTCTTAACTCAAACTGGGTAAAACCATATAAAAAAGGACTATAAAACAGGAGTAAAAAAGTAACAGCGTTTATTCCAGGAAAGGTCATTACAGGAGAGAGAAATTGCTAGGGGTTGGCACAGCTGTGGGCTCACAAACGTGAGCGAGCGTCCGGAAAAAGATTGAGCAAAGATTGAGCCCCAAACAAAGTCATCTGCTCCTTCTTATACCTCATGAGTCCATGTTGCATCAGGTACTTAGCTGTCCGTATCAGAAACTAACTCGCCATCCATGCCTTGACCTTTATGCATCTTGCCTCTTTACCCCAGGATTACACATAGCTCACCTTTATCAGTCCAGCACCAAGATGTGCCCATTTTAAACAAAAAAATCATTATCTCTTCACCAGTCCGTTCTTAAGACCTCTACAGCAGTGCTTTTCTGCCTAATTTAGGATCCTTGTTAAACCACATGTGCACATTTATGGAAACCCAAGATTTATTTGCACACATTAGACATCAAAATAAGTTTTCACACCCAAGCCCCTTGTACATCCAAATTTTTCAGTTTTCCATCTCCCATAACTGAATCAACCCAAGCAGGTCTTTAAAGCGTCCCCGGAGTTCTTACTCCGTCAGTCCACGAGTCCCCTGCTAATCCCTGTTAGTTCACCGTTACTCGTTAAACTGTCACTGTGAAAAATGTATCCATCCTTTTCACCTCTTATCCGTTTATCCCCTTCGATTACTCCTTCGGGTCCCTCTTAATTCACTCAAAAATGTATATGTAAACATTTACACTGGCCAGTCAACAACCAAAAACACAGATTAGACAAACACGTTGCCCAACCGGGATAGGTCTCTCCTCTTTTAAGGGGATTAATTTATAGTTTTTTTCTTTTTTACAAAAAAAGAAAAGAAAAACAGTTCTCAAACATAAAACCCATGCTAACTCAACTATAAACTCATTGATTATGGTTTTCAACCATGTTTTACTTACTCTCCACTGTCGCTACAAGCATGCTTAGTGTGAGGGATTGTATTTGAGTCAATGAGTCAATGCAATCAACTGGTTTTCCTTAGATAGAACACTTTGTATCAATTTGACTGTATGATGTAGTTGAACTGTAAAGTGCCTTGAGATGACATGTGTTGTGAATTTTGCACTATACAAATAAACTGAATTGAATTGAATAATAGCTTAGTTTAGTTGAGTTTCATTCGTTTTTAGTCAAGAGTTTTTTAAATTTAAATATGTTTGACTTGGAGCTGAATGATTTTGTTAATTAACTCTTATCTTTTGAATGGAAGTTGTGGTGAATTCATTCCATATATATACAGGGTTATCTGTTTGACCCTGATTTGAGCTTCATTCACTCTTTTATTTGTTGTTCTAACATACAGTCATTTGTGCATATGTTCACAAAAAATATACGACAGTCCAAATAATATCTGATTATTTAACATATTGCAATAAGTATATTAAGTTGCACAACAATACCAAGGATGCTTCCAGCAACAGAAGACAGAAAAACTGCCTTCAGAATGAGAGGCAGACTCAATGAGAACAACCTTCAGCCATGGTGGACTAGGGGTTTAAGCAGACAAAAAAAAAAAAAAAAAAACAGATGACAGAGATGAAATGATTGGGAGTACTTTATTTGTAAGAGAAAAGTAAGAGGTTTGTAGTACTTGTAGCTCCATGCCTTTATCTAGGAGAGCAACATGACTAAGATGAAGCCTGAGCCTGTATAGAAAATGCATAGCTGTGTATGAGAGAGACAGTGTTAACCACTGAAAGACAGGACAAAGTGGATCACCTATAGAAGGAGGAAACAACGTTTTAGTGAAGCAGATTAGGTAAAAGTGGCCATTATGTTCTCTAGCAGTACTAAGCTTATAGCAGCACAGCTACTGTATAGAAATACCACAGAATAACCTTAGCCACTTTAGCTATTGGCTTCATCAAAAAAGAACTTTTCCTGCCAAGTCTTTAAAGTTAGACGACATGTCTGCTCTAATGGAATTACATCATTTTCAGATCAAAGTTATACCTAAGATCCTAATATGTCTAAGCAGAACCGACTCCTTTGGATTTCAGTAAATTGTTTCTCCCCAGATACTGCTCGAAGCAGTTTTAATCATTCACAATAGTTTCCTCAGCGTAATTAATGAAGTCATATTAGGCCCCTGCAATTTGCCCATGCTAAATGTCACATTAGGTCTGGTTGTGATAATATTTGATTGGAGGCACAAAACATAGAAGCTTGGGATACGGAAAGACGAGGAACATATTACGGATTTAATCAGCTTGTCTGACAAAATGTGACCTTAACGTCTTTCTTTTTCCTCCCTCAGCTGAAGCAGCAGCTGCAGAAAGACACGCAGTCTGGAAGCAAACATTCACAAGGAAACTAATTGAATGAAAGATTTAAATTACCTTTTGTCAGGCAAGCCTTGTAACAGCATAAAAAGAGTACAAAAATCTTTTCCCATTTTATCAGCACCCCAGTGTGACAGTATTCAGCCAATTAGGCTTGAATGATTGTTATCCAGTGACATTATCTTCATTATTCCTTTTATTTCTGGGAGTATGAAGTAGGGCATTAGCGAGCTGGAAAAGTAAACGATGAAAAAGCTTCCAGACAGAAACAAAGGGAGACAGAAGTAGGGCGCATAAGAGGTGAGGCAAATTAATTGGTTTTGCTAAATCCTCCTCAAACAGCATAAGCCTATGTGGTTCCACAAAAAGGCCATTACCAGTAATCAATTTAAATCTGTTTTACCCTTCCCAAGGAAACCAATTAGGAAATTTAATTTGGCTTTTTTGATTCACAGCATAACCGCTTCACAGGACAGGACATCCAATTCACTTCCTGCTGAGAGGGACAAGTGAAAACACTGGGAGGTGTTGCTGCAACAAACAAAGCTATTGATCTGGGCGAAGGCTAAGAGAGAAGAGGAGACACAGCAGCAGGGCAAGAGAGTGAACTTAATTCTTATTAAGCTAGAGAACAAAAACACATCCCTGCTCATGCTGTGTTGACTAAATGCTGCCTCATTAATTAATCTTTAATGCAATTTTTTTGTTATTCTTGCTCAAAACTTTTCCATCATTATGTAGAAAAATTAAAACAACAGAGTAACCATACTTAAAAACAGGAAAAAATAGATCACAATCAACATAAAAAACAAAAACAATGATGTAAGTGGAAGCGATTATGTTCTAAATTCCCTTTTTTAGATTTTAGTATATTAACATTCTACTTTGTTATAATTAGTAGTAATGATTGTGGTTTCTAATAGTTGCTACAGCTTTTTCTATATCCTTCTATCTAAAGATTAAATAAAGTTGTACCTTTAGCTAAATCCAAGGCTTTCCTCCTAATAGTTTTGATTACCTGAATTTATTGCTGTATGCCACTAGATGGCAGCACTTTACTGCTGATGATTACCTCAACATTTGTGGGCCCAGTTATTAGTCTGGCACAAATCATACAGGGCTCTAGTTCAAAGTCAGACCTAGTCCTTTGATTTTCTTTTTGTCACACGTCCTTGGAAAGAGCATGTAACACAGAGAAATATTCTTGCAACACACACACACGCAGACATATACAAGCTCAGATTGCATTTTCTTGCACCAGTGAACCCATCACAGCATAACAACGCACACGATGAACACTGAATGTCCACTTAATCAACAATGTCACAGCACAATTTCAGTAGATTGGCTGTCTGGTTGGAGGAAAGTGTCAGTCAGCCGTGTCACCTATCATTGCAAACAAACAGCCATTCCTCTTGGCACACAGACGGCGGCACAATATTTCTGCTCAGATGTTTTATCCCTCTTCTGTCACATATTTCGTTGTGCAGTTCCTTCTGTGTGTGGACCTACAATGTTGACTGAGTCCTCATAATAAAGAACATTTGTGTGCTACAGATAGGGGCCTCCTGCATGACCGATAATTACACTGATGTGTGCAAAAAAACAAAACAAAATGAAGGAGTTAGCAGGAAACTAGTAAGACATGCTCCCCTCTGTAGTGTCACTCTTTTAAAAAGTGCATCTCTTAACTCCTGTTCTTTTCCATCCATCCTCTGTCACCCAGCCACCCTTCCTGGACGGGGCTTAGGTCTGAGAAAAGCAAGTGAAGCTAATGTTCAAGGCCAATTACACACAGACAAAGCACTTTGCATGTTATTGTGTTCAGGATTCATGCTTGATTGACTGAGGGGGTTCTAATGAGGCTGGGGGAACAAAGAGGAAGAAATGCTGCCTCGTTTCTTCCTGATGGACTGATTTATCTGTTCCCTCACACGTTTCTACACATGCAGGGCCAAATGCCCATAATGGTGACAGGTACAGCACATACTTGCAAATTTATTTTGGCAAGTACATCGAGATCAACCAGATTCTCGCTTAAGCTACTGTCATACAGAGTGTACAGATGAAGAGATATAAAAAAAAGGTAACCGGTGACAGCTTTACTCCCACCCACATCCATTAATAGTATCACTTGACTATAGGTGGAGCTGCATATAGCAACAGATGGATCTGTAAGTCTGTAAAGGTGATAAGAATGAGTAAATTACCTGCCAACTTGAGGTTTTTTATTGCTTTAGATGATGAATCTATTATCCAAGTTTTACAAGGTCTCTTATTCCATTTGAGGAAAAACTTCAAATTATTATTACATACCAAAAAATAATGGAAAAAAAAAAACACCTAACAACACACAGGTTGCAATGTCCGCACCATCAACAGCCTCCAAAATGAAGAGGATTTTTTTGAGTACGAGCTCAAGTATTAGACTTTAAAACATGCAGTGAGATTTCCATTATTTACTCAAATTTCATAAAAAAACCAATTTACCACTGCTATCATGTGCCTTTTAAATAATGTATTTAAATATTTGGACTGGTTGTGAAGACTTCACAGCCACAGATGGATGAACTACAAAGCAAATTAAAAAGACCCAAACAACAAAGGCTTTGTTTCAGAGTTTGTTTTTTTTTTTAAACTACCTGTTTATGTTGCAAACTTCTGTTTCAGCTCTACTGTGACAGCCGTTGGTAGACGATGTGCTTATTTTGAATCTTTTGTGATCATCTCAGTTGTTGTGGTTATTTAGAATCCTATTAGAATCCTATTCAGACATCTGAATATGGTCTTTATAGTTATGCTGCTATAGGCTTAGACTTCTATAGGACATAGGGGCCCCTATTTCATCATTCTGTTTCATTCTATCTCTATTCTCCCACTCTGCAGAATGTGTTAGTTCAATTTCTATCATTATGCTCTCTCTGCTTTTTCACATATTTGCTTCACCTCGTCTCTTCCGGTTTGGCTGTGACACCACCCTGGACAGAAATATCAGCTGTGCTGCTGCCATCAACACCTTTGTTTATTAATGTTCAAGATCGGGCTGTTTTTCAGTGTAGTCCTGTTTCTGTGACTGTTACTGGCTGGGTGTGCTATCTTCATCCTCTGGCTCTGATGTTGTCTGCCTGGCTGTGTGTTTCATGGACGGGGCCGCCTTTAATAGCTGCCTTTTCTAAGTCTGCTTCTGTCTCCTTGAACCCCAGTCGGCCTCGGCAGATGGCCGCTCACACTGAGCCTGGTTCTGCTGGAGGTTTCTTCCTGTTAAAAGGGAGTTTTTCCTCTCCACTGACGCTACAAGCATGCTTAGTGTGAGGGATTGCCTTCGAGTCAATGAGTCGACGCAATAAACTGGTTTTCCTTAGATAGAAAACTTTTAATCAATTTGACTGTATGATCTGGTTTACACACACTTGGGAACGTACAGCGAGTCTGCATTTAAAGGGGTTTGTTTGCAGTGATGCCATTAAGTACTTTTCAGAAATTGTAAATAGTTACAACTTTACGGTGTTTTTAAAGAAAGACAAAGTAATGTCTATCTTTTTTTAAGTTGGAGACTTTTCTAATTCCTGTAATTCCCCACTCAGGTCCTTTCCTTAGGAGGGTTTGCGCATCTTAAAACAGGTGTGCATGTGTTTGTACCTGCTGAGCAGATCTTAAACAAAGGTGGAATGTGTTTGTAAATAAGCAGACAAAAATACCATTGACCAAACCATGCAAAAATATTGGTGCGAGCAAATGCAAATGTAACACTCATAACAGAATAGAATAGAATAGAAAATCTTTTTATTGTCCTACAATGGGGAAATTGTGGTATTACAGCAAAAACAATTTATAGCAAAAGTGAGTCACACAAATTTGGACCTTAAAAAAGTGTGTAAAAATAAAAGAATAAGTAGCAGTTAAGAAAATAAATAAAATACTGTACTGTACAGTGTTTTTACAATATAAATAGCCTGCATCTGGTGAATAAATAATCAACATATAGCTGTGGACTTTTTTTACTGTGATGGATATTTGAAAATAGCAGCGACATCAGAAATGTGCAAAATGACAGAAACATGTTATTTAACTGACTCAGAAACTGTGAAAAATCAACATGAATGTAACTTATTGAAGTTGTTGGGAACAGTGATGTTATAGAGTCTTACAGCTGCTGGGATGAAGGATCTGTGATAACGCACCCTAATGCATTTAGGGTGCAACTTTTGACTTGTGCAATGGTGTTTTCAAAATCTGAAACAACTGCCTCAGCAGTGATAGGCAGGTGAAAACTTACTTGCATCGAACTCTAAGGTGTGGCATTATTATTTAACTATCTCTCCATGGCTTTAAATCTCTCTCTTTTTTTAAAGCATCTCTCAGACTTCCACAATCACACACAAACCACTAATTGTAATGGTCGGAACCAAACCTGCTTGCACATGTTGAAATTTGCGCAGCAATCTTTGTAGATCACTAGATGGTAACAGAAGCACAAATTCAGGAATAATAAACAGGTAACCAAAAACTAAAAGACACCAGGGATAAACATACATGAGGAGTGAGGTAAAGAACAGAATCCAGCAATAAGGAATTGCACAGGAGTTGTATATATGGTAGACAGAGCAAAGAATGGGCTAATCAGCTGTTAGGAAGCAGGTGTGGATAGAAGCAATTAGAAGGGAGCTAGGGGAAAGGAGACTGGTAAAAGAGGGCAAAAGAGTGTAACCCAAAAGATACAACACCGCATAAATATACCTAGAAATCATATAGAATGACGCAAAATGGACAAGAAACTAATTACCAAGAAAAGACAGAATTAAATAAATCAAAGCATAACTGAAAACTGAAAAAGAAACTTAAACTTAACCAAAAAGTCCACAAAGGGCAGAATCATGACACCAAGACATTTACACTATGTTACTGCACAGGCTTAAAAAAGGTAGTTTCTTTGTCCGATAGAAACCAGGGGCTTTCCTTTTTTCCTGCAGTATGTAAAGGTTAAAAGGTTGGGTTTTTTGCATTTAACCAACTCAACAGACTTTAGCTTAGAAAGTTAATAATGGTGACTATCTGAGTCTAATAACATTTAGATTTGGTTTATTCATACAGAATCATGCCAATTCACAAAAGATCTCTGCACTGACAAACAGATTCGGTTAAAATCTGGAGATTTAAATACGGTAAGTAAAAAGTCAAGTATTGATAGAAATCCAGCAGACTGTATAACGTCATTGGCTTTGCAGCAATCCCCTCTCCTGAGGGAGTATGTTGTGACAAGGAAGGAAAAGAAGTTAACATTTTTAACTTAGAGGGGTTTATGTAAGAAAATAATATTCTACTTGCGGTTTGGTAAAAGTACATAAATATAAAAATACTTAAATCAAAGTACAGTAGAATCAGACTAAATTGAAGTAAAGTCTGGATTTAAAGTAATGAGGTGGAAATATTATGCCATTTGAATCTTTCTCTAAACTCAGTCTGAAGCTGTTCTTTAGGTCACCTCTCTGTGCTATATTAAGAAATTTTGCTCTGTGTGGTCATTCAGATGGATCATTTTTAATTTCTACTTTTATTAAGGTCATTTTGTATAACTGTAAGTCTGCAAGAACATCTTACTTTTCTACTATTATTGGACTCAGAGGACATTTACCCTTTAATACCATTTTTAATAAATCCATGAGAATACAGGCTGAGTATCCCCAGAAGAGTTTTTACTTTCCTTTGCTCCACTTTTCTATGTCTCGCCTTTCCATCCCCTTACACCTGTTGGTTTCCTTTTGCTCTTTTCCTCTATACCTTTCTCATTTATCATTTCTTGTTGCCCTTCCTTCTGCTCTCAGCCCTCATTCATCTCCCTTGCCTTACCGAGGTCAGGGTGAAGGGTCAATTGCTGGGGCGCACCCCTGAGCCTGTTCTTGAAGGAGCAGTCATGTATCTGGGCTTATCCTTGTGTTTTATTTCACCTGACAACTCTTTCCTACATGAGTCCTGCAAGCTGAAACCTCAATTTACTATCCCTCTGCATCTGTATTTCTGTACCAATTTCTGTATAATTGAGAGTTTTAATGTGTTTGGATGCCCTCTTTTGTTACTGACCTTTGTTTGTTTGCCATGTTATGTTTCTTCCTCTCCTTCTATCTTCCTTGCCTGACCTTTTTCTCTTGCTGCATTGTCTCCTCCATCGATAGCCACAGCTAATAAGGCAATTAAAGCCTAATTAAAGGAGTCTTTCGAGAGAAGCAAGGTCTCAAGCAACTTCACGAGCGAAAGGGAGAGGTGTGTTTAATTTCATGCTTCCTAATGCTTTCTCACCATTGCTGCAAAGTTGAAAAAGCCAAGATATGAAAAAATGATAACCTGAGTAAATGCCAAATGCTGTTTTCTAATAATAAGTTCATCTACTATGGGAAAAAATAAATAAATACTTTTAGCCCTCATTAGATTGGGAATTAGTAAGATTGTCTGGGAGGCTGAGGTCAAATTTCAAATGCCACCACCAGTTCTAATGTTTGCCAGATATGTACAACACAGAAATAATTTAAACAGAGACTGTCTGATAACATGAAGTAAGATAAAACATCATAAAGAAAAAAAACACTATTCCTTGATAAACAGAAATTCAAAAACAGACAATAAACAGTATTTTTGACATCCATCAGGGTGGATTAACAAGACATACAGGAAACCAGTTAGAAGAATTATTCTCAAATGGCTAAAGGTCTTAGTAGATCCCAGAAGAAAATTTAAAGCACTGCAGACCTTACTTCCCTTTACCAGAAAAATCTCAATTAAAAATTATTTGTGGAATGATAAGACAAATGTGTAAATTTACAGACAGTAGCGTTTAAGCTAACAGCATTCCAGGAAAAGAGCATCATAAATTGAGTAAAACATGGTGGCGAGAGCATAATAATCTGAGGCTTCTACAGCAGGGGTGTCAAACTGGTTCCAGAAAGAGCCGTGTGGCTGCAGGTTTTCTTTCCAACCAAGCAATAGCACACCAGACTCCAGTCATCTCATCAAGTGAGTCCAATCTGAACATGATGACTCAATGAGATGAATGGAGTCTGGTGTGCTATTGCTTGGTTGGAAAGAAACCTGCAGCCATATGGCCCTTTCTGGAACCAGTTTGAGACCCCTGTTTTACAGTATCCAATCGTCCAATCAAGCGCACATGGTTTGTGCAGCACAACAATGATCAAAAGGGCATTTCTACAACGCAAAGCAGACAAAATTTCCTCCACATTAATGTGAAAGAATAACTGTAAATCTTCAAAAAGATGAAGGGCAAATGATGCATCAAGCAAAGTCCAACCAGTTATTCAATTTATGCAGTGGTGGACGAAGTACTGCTTGAGTAAATGTATTGATACTCATAGTCAACTACAAGTAAAAGTTACTTGGTCATTAATCTACTCAAGTTTAAGTAATTAAGTACTTACTTTTAAGAATAGTTAAGCACTCAAAAGCATATGCATTTAAAAGTACTTAAGTATTCAAAAGTACAAATAATATGTTCTAACATCTTGACCTTTCTGTATAATTTTTTAGAGTAAATTTACAGAACCTTATAACTTTCAGAAACCAACTGATGTATAAACTGTAGAACCACTTTGCTCTTCACTAATCGTTTTTCTCCACTATAAATTCTACAAGAACCTGTATAGAACTTCAGCATAAAAATGCCACAAAAATAGGGACAGCTATTTTGATGATATTTTTTTTTTTTATCTAAAAACATTAAAAAGAAAACAGGAGAGTCTTAATTATCCTCACACTTTCACTAGGGAATAAGGGTTCAAGGTTGAATCTGTTAGCACAAAGAAAGTGCAACTCTGATTTGAGAACTCATCCTATTGAACAACTTGGCCACATAGCAACAACTAATGTCTAAATTAAATGCATAAACTGAGGAATGTCATGCATCTCTAAAACAGTGGTGTTCATATTCAATCCTCAGGGGCTGGTGTAAGTTATAGGTTCCTTCCAAGAAATTACTCAAGCAAAGTAAAGAAAGTTAAAAAACTATACTTGAGTACAGTAATCAAGTAAATGTACTCCGTTACTTTCCATCACTGAATTTAGAGAAAACATATTTCCATGTTGGAGCATCTTAGTTTAGACAATTTGTTTTGAAATCTGCCATTTGTGCAACTGGAGTTATTTTTGCAAGAACTGGAGTGTTGTGCTTGCAACCCAGATTGGGATAAGATAAAATGGGATTGGGATAAAATTATTGGTCAAATACATTTTTAAACTTTATAAATGTACAAATTTAATTGTGATAAATTTGTGCTAAAAGGAGATTGAGTTCATGAGTACAATATGTTGTGCATTGATAAGTATTAAGCCTGCTATCGGACACAAGCTAACTTCTGCTCCGAAGCAACAGGGCACTGCCTGTCGGTCTCTATGAGAAATCCCTATTGAGGGTCGAGCCTCTGTATATTAAGTCAAGTAGCAAGAGAGAAGGCCCTGATTGGATAACACACCAAAACACGTCACTTCCAGTAAGGCTAAACCTCATAGGGGGTCTTTAGAGCACGGTTGGGTCGTGAAGCTTGGTCATCGTTGCTGATTGGCAGACATACTTAAGGATTTCTGACTGAGTGTGGCCAGACAACGAGGAAGTTTTCCTTATGAGTTGAGAGGGAAAAGTGATCATTCAGACAGAGCAGTCAACTTGGGCTGAACTCTTTTTTTTGGAGTTTAAAAATGTAAATCCTTTTATTGTCCCAAAATGGGGAAATTCACTCTCCTGATTTGACCCATCCACTTGGCGAGCAGTGGGATGCCATTGTGTGTTCCGGGGAGCAGTGTGTTGTTAGGGTCTTACTGAAGAAGCCAGAGTGCAGGCTGTGGGGATTGAACTGGGTACTTGCAACCTTCTCGGGAGCACAAGCGCACTGCTCTAACCACTAGGCCAACACTCCCCCTTCATATATATGTAGAGGTAGCACTGCCCAATCACTTCCTTGCAGCAAGTAGGCTCCAGGTTCGATTCCCGGGGTCTTCCTGCATGGAGTTTGCATGTTCTCCCTGAGTATGCATGGGTTATCTCCGGGTACTCTGGCTTCCTCCCACAGTCCAAAGCTTAGCTTAAGAATTTGGCTTTTCCAAATTCTCATTTGGTGTGAGTGTGTGAATGGTTGTTTGTCCTTTTTGTCTCCCAGGTCGCCATGCGGTTTATTGGCGACCTGTCGAGAGTCTACCCGCCTCATGCCTGTAAATAGCTGGAGATAGGCACCAGCACCCTTTGCGACCCCACTTGGGATTAAGCGTGTAAGAATGGATGGATATATATATAAGAAACCTGATCTCCCTATTTGCTCAATTTTTGGCAGTAGAGATCAAAGATGAGGCATGTCTGCCAGGTAACCTCTGCTTGGCACCCTGATGCAAAACCTTGGATTAAACAGAAGAGCAGGAGAGGGGAAAAGGTTCAAATCAAGGCCACTTTAGGCTTGAGGATCCTTTTCTTTTTTTCGGGAGCTGCTTGTTGCACAGGTCTCCTATGAATCTTATTCTTAACACATCCCAGAATCCCCGTTCTTACATCCTGATGTATACGAATGCTGCTTGTTCTTGTAGTCTGAAACAAAATCTTTACTCCTGATTTAGAAGGCACTTACAATGCATTAGCCTTGTGGTAATTACTAGAAACTCAATTAGAAGAAACCGCTGAAGACCCCAACCAAACTAGAGGGCTTAAGCTGCAATGCTGGTAAATGGATTTGGAGTTAATTTAGTGAGTCAGAGGGTGAAACAGCCATCAGTGATGTTTTAAGCTGCAGCAGCAACCTGAGCGCTCAGGGCTCTCTGTACTGTGGGCTGATCCCGTCTGTAGTCTCAGCTCACTTGGCATTCAGCATCGCTTTGAACTGAGGGCTGCAATTAAAATGCTGCGGGAGTTTCACTTTCACGTATGTCTCCGACACCCTACATTCAGCATGTTCTTTTTTTGGTTTATTATTACTTAGCGGGATTTACACATGTCCAATCTTACGTTCTTGTTTCATATCCGCCTTGGAATAGCAGTTTTTATATTTTATTCATGATTCCTTCTATGTGCTCTTTAATGCCTCGGGGCATTTTATGACCTGAAGTTTCACTCGTCTCCTCCCAGTGAAGAACAGCGTTAACAGTTGTTCTCTAGTACAAACAAAACATCCTAAGAATAGAAACCAGCATTTTAGCCCCTGAAAAATTGATGCCAATACACAGAGGACGCAGTATTATTTAGTGCAATAAAAACAAAACTTTAGAAGGATTCCTACAGGACAAAGTTTTAGTGAAAAATATTTTGTTAAGCACCGAAAAAACACAACAACTCCAATGCAAACAAATAACTTTATGTTTTAGCAGCATGTTGTGGTTTATGAGTACCTAGGACACCTGTACCTCAGGGGAATCTATTGCAAACCAAGCTGGCATTCCAATATATCACATATTGGAATGCCATCTAAATCTATGGAGAGAGCAGATGGACTGCACCTCGGAGAAATGGTGGGTGGAAAAGCCTGCCCGTTCCTGTACGTTTACTTCTGAATGCTCCTAGTGGTGCCAGCATGTGTGTTGGCGTGTGTGTCCATGTTGGAGGTACTGCAGGATCTTGGATTTGGCCTCCGAGTGTAGTTGTGTGTGTGTTTTGTTGTGCTTTGTAGGCTGGTGAGTGGGTGTGCATGGCGAGAGAACTGCTGTGCCTCCCTCTTCTTAAGACCAGATGGTGACGGAACCCGCCGCTGCTCTCGACTGTGTCTGACAAGAGGATGGAGAAACTAAAAAATACTACTCCACAGGACAAATACTTATGCTGTCTTTATTCCTCAGTGTTTGAAATATTTTATGTTTTCTTTAGAAATTACCTTTGAAATAAACATTGCTTTAAGACAACAGTTTCCAAAGTGTGGGATGTGCCCCTTGGGCAGGGGCCGGTACAATTGCAGGGATTCATGGAATGCTCTAAAATGAAAATGCAGCTCCAACTTAAATAAATTGTTTTAATTGGTAACAAGTATTTCGTAAGTTTTCCCAAGTTGTTGACAACTTATAAACATAATAAATTCAGTAGAATCAATTTGATTTCTTTTCAGAGCATAGAAATGAACTAGATTAATGACCAGTTTTGAGTGTTTTTTTTATGTATTAATAACAATGCTGAATTCTGTTGCATGGTAAAATAAAAACCACTCGCAGGCAAAAAATGATTTTGGCCACTGGCGGGTGTAGCTAGTTTACTAGGCTAGGTTGGAACATCTTTATTTGATTATTTGGAGGGAATCAGCAAACATACCAGGGAGGCAATGAAAGTAAAAAGTGAACTTCTCAGGTAAGAAAGTAGGTTAATTTACTGTGTTTTTAACATTTTGTCTGCGCTATGTTAGTATAAACATTTTCTTTCAGTCATCTAAGGCTTTTACCGGTTAAATAACATTTTAACAGGGACCTTCAAAATTAATTCTACTTCTCCACCACTAATAATAAGCAAAATTAGTAACTTGTCTTTGTTATGTGTCTTTAGTGGAAAAACAATTCCATTTACTGAGGTAATCTACACTTTTTCTGCAAAAATTTTTGTTAAAAAAAAAAAAAACAAAAAAAAAAAAAAACAGTTTTTGTCAAGTTCTTTCCCTGAGTCAGTGGCTGTTTTTTTTTAAAGTTTCCAAGTAAACCTAAAAGAAAACACTGTTTCCTCTCCTCCATGGCAGTGGTCTTTCACATTGTTAAACATGTTTTTCAATTTACATCAGTCAGTTATTACATTGAAAAAAGCAACAATGGAAACACAAGCAACAAGGTCACAATATAGAAAAAGCTTACCTGTCTACATAGATCTAAATGCAAACACAGCTTTACACCTTTTAAGAATTTGGAAAAAATACATGATAGAAAAAATAACATCCTCTAGTATTGCTTCATCAGCACAACATGTCACCTTTTTCCTCCATTCCAGCATTCAAGCGCACACTGTGCAATATGATAAGGACAGGTGTGCACGTTTCTCGGGGAGAGCTAATCACCAGCCACACTTGGCTGACAGGCTGCTGCTGCCGTTTGATGCTTTGCCTCCACCGTTCTCAGCAGAGTGTCTAATTACATGAGATGCCATGGGGGCAAAATGCTGAATGACAACTAATGTCTCAACAATATTAAACAACCTTGGTGCTCTCACACATGTGCTAATGTTTCTCCCCTAAGAGTTGTCATGTGTAAGAAAGTGGTTAACATTTCAGATTTTTAAGTATGACCCTCTATTTGTCTTTGAGTAGAGAAATTCTGTGAGTTAGCAGCAAGTGACAAGGAAATTAAAAGCAGACAGATACACCGTGCAGCACTGTCACATGTACAAAGTAAGAAAAAAAATGACAGTAATTAAAAAGAAGCAGATGGTATTTGTAGAAAATGTGCAACTGTAATCCAACAGTTGAAATGGAACCCCTGGGGATGATCTCTGAAAGAATAATTATTCTTATATTACAATGAAGAACATTATGGACAACAGTGATGATCCTCTTCAGAGAAATGTTAAACAAAAGCAGTATCTTTATTCAAAGGCTTCTCTTAACTCTTTCTCTTCTGGAACATAGATATTGGCTGAGTTTTTAAATCTAACAATTCAATTCAGTTTATTTATACAGCGCCAATTCACAACACATGTCATCTCAAGGTGATCAGATTTCTGAAATCAAATTGGGACACTTCCAGCTCATAGATAAAAAAAAATATAGCTCATTCAGATTAAATTTAGGAAACTACGACAGTAATGGTTTGATTTATTTTTTACAGATTAAGATTTAACCAACAACAATCAAGTGTAGAAGACAGGAATGTGTCTCTCCACGCTGTTAGTATTTCCTTAGATTAATGAAATTAATAAATTGACAGTGTTATTAATAGAAAACTAGACTTAGACAGCTTTTATTGTCATTTTGTATACATGGAGTGTATACAAAATACTTTATATATAAAGTAATATATATTTACTTTATATTTATAAAGTAAATCTAAACTAAAAACTTACTTGATATAAAGTAAATATTTATATATTTTGGACAATTATCTAGATTTTTGTATTTTTGTATTTCACATTGAAAGAATTACTTTTATTATGTGCCACGCCAGATATTCTGTAGATGTTTTTTTTTTATTAATCGTTTTGATAAATGTATTGTGGCTATAAACATTAAAAAATATACAAGTTTATCAGACAGAAAAATTTAATGCATTACAAAAAGGTAAATCTCCTGTACAAATCATGGTTATGAGGAAAAATATGATGGAAAAATAGTTTTATTTATGTCATAACTATTGCTAGCTCAGTTGAAAAAATGCTGACTAATATTTTGTTTCCTGTTTTTTTTTTTCTCTATTAAATGCTGCAATCTGTGATGGTGCAGACAGGCAAACCTTTAACGAATGAGAGGCCAGTCAGAAGCATCCAAGCCTGTGACATCCTCTTCCCTTCACCGACTGGTGTGCCATGCAGCGGCCAATCAAACACTCACACAAAGGAGGAATTAGCATATTCCCAGGCACAAAATCGCTCACTTATTTGCAGCTGCATCAAGTCTGTATTCTGCACCCTTCCTCCCTCTTGCTGTGTTTTTCTCTCCATATCCAGGTTCTCTATGTGTTTTTTTATTTTATTCCTGTTATACTTACACGTTTCTCTTCCTTTCTCCTCCAATCATTCAGTCCTCATCAGACAGCAATTGTGTGAGCTCGGTGGGAAAGGGTGGGGGTAAGGAGAAAGAGAAAGATGGGGGCTGGGAGTGTGTTTGGCATGCTGTACTGTAGGAACAAGGCTGTCAGTCTCCAATGATGCTCTCATAATCAGCACATTGGAGCTGGGCTGCTGTACAGAATGACAATATCAGCCTGATGCTGTGCATTTCCACTGTCTCTTTTTTGGCCTGTCAATCTCTCTCTCTGTTTGTGCTGCCTGTCGCTGCGTCTCTGTCTGTCTTTGAATTCCTGTTTATTGCTTTCGGTCTCCATGCTTGCTCTGTCTTTTTATTCTAGCACACATTTTGTTATTGTGCAAATTTGTTTTTGGGCTTGTCTTCCTCCTGCCTTCTTCTCCTCTGTTCCATCCACATCTTCTTTGCCTTTCACGGCTCATAGCTCGCCTGTCATCTTTTCCCCGTTGCCGTCTTTGACTTTTTCTGCTTTGCTTTTTACTTTCTAGTTTTAATCACTGGAGATGGCAAAATCTTGCTTTCCAGTTGTACAAAACAATAGCAGTGTGTTTGAAAAAGTGACTAAGGCTTAGAATTTTTATAATATCATTTATTACCATACAGACAAAGGCATTGGGAAGACTACACACTCTACTACAAAAAACACAAAATATAACAGAAAAACAATGAAGAAACATGGTGCAAGTTTGTTCTGGCTTCACAGAAACTTGTGAAAGAAAGAAAATTAGGCTGTTTACATACTCAAACTGTATGAACTAAAACGTTTGTAAAGAATTACTTTTCCTGACACTCATGCATCATTTATTTATTAGTCATTGCTTCTAAGAACTGGTTACCATCAAGCTTATCAGCTTCTGGAACCTGAGCAGTTTTTTTTTGTTTTTTTTTTCACATCAATTTAAAAGGATTTCTTTTGGATTACTGTTTGGGATTAAGATGGCTGCTGCATGCTATAAAATCTCCCAAAGAGGATAACCTTGTCATATTCTAGTATAGAAATTCTGCTTTATTTATCTGTAGGCTAATCACACTGCAAAAGTGATCTAGAAATAAGAGAAAATGTCTTAAATTGAGTGAATTTACTCTTAATTTGAGCAGGTAAATAAGATTGTTTGCCAATAGAATGAATAATTTTACTCATAGAATAATATAATTAGATAATATGCAGCTGAAATAAGACACTGTTCTTTTCTTATTTTAAATGTAAATTGTCTCATTTCATTGGCAAAGTGTCTCACTTGCCTCCTTAATTGAAGCAAAAAAATGCACCTATTTTAAGAAAAAAATTAATTTGTTCTTCCTTTACAATTTGGGCTTTTTTCTTTATTTGAGCTTTGTTGGACATCTTCACAGATCTTCTTTGACCTCGGGAGCTGAGGTGTTTACGATATCTTTATTATTTAATCCACTAAAATAGTTACATTTCCAAATAGAAATGACTTTTCTGGATACTATTGTTCCTTTAACTGACTTTTGATCATAATTTTCTGTTTTTCAACAACCTGTTTTACTGTTATTGTCAGAGAGTAAAGCGCTATAATCACCGTGCATGTAAGCTGCAGGTTCAAACAGCCTCTCCTCTGTCTCATTTGTTGTGTCCTTAGATATGAAACCTCACTTGCCTTGCCTTATGGTCAGAGGGCCCAGTGGCACTGATGTACATTGATGTGATGGTGCACTGTGAAGAAAGCTAAATCTAGAGAAGTCATTTTTTTTCTTAAAATAGGTGCATTTGCTCTTGAATTGAGAAGGTAAAAGAGAAATTTTGCCAATGGAACAAGACGATTTACATTTAAAAAGAGAAAACACAATTGCATTCTCTTATTTCAAGTGCATTTTATCAAAATATTGTATTATATTATTAATTTTAAGAGTGAAACTACTAATTCCATTGGAAGATCATCTCATTTACCTACTTGAATTAATGGTAAATACTCTTAATTAAAGACATTTTTGCTCATTCTTAGATTGTTTTTGCAGTGTGTAACTCAACAACAAAGTACTGAATGTAATGTACAGTATGGAGCTTTGAAGAGTTCAGACTTGTTAAATTTAAATAATCGTTTCAAATGGACGACAATATGATTTTTAAAGAATCAGCATCATGCATTTCATAACGGCTTCCTTGCACTCTTTCAATAAGCGGCCGTTTTTTTAAGACCAAAAAACATTTTAAACTCGCCCTCACGGCCACATATTTATAGCTAGAGTCACCATTTTTGGTCAGTTTGTAGACTGAACCCACACAATGTCTTCGGAATTACGGTAGGATTAATACTTTTCCTTAAAAACCCTCCAGACCGACCTAAAGTCGATGAAAATCAGAGCCGTTTTTCATTGGTTTTGGAGCAGAAGAGGGGAGAAAAACGAACAAGACTATGTGTTTTCAACTCGTCATAAATATTTTTCTGAATGACACACATACACCAAAGTTGGCATAGTTGGAGTCGAAGGATGGCTGACGCTCACGGTGAAATTTGTTTTTTAATAACTCATACGGTTTTTGCTCAGCAGTCGTTTGTTCGGAGGACATTTTAAGCACCTGAAAGCTGTGTGAGAGTGACCTGCTGCAGCTAGCTCAATTAGAAGCTCAGGTGTGACGAAACGTTTTTTCTTTTTCTTTCTCTTCCCATTCAGGTTGTAGATGACCTACAGCCATGAAAGTTACTCCAATTGAAGACAAGATATAGCTGTAGCTTAGATTAAAAAAAAATTCAGATACCTTTTACGGTTTTTACTCAGCAGTCGTTTGTGCGGAGGGGTGCTTTAGCAGCTAAAAGGTGAGTGAGAGTGTGGTGCTGCAGTTAAAACAAAGGGAGGAGCAGGTGGGACCAACCATTTTGTTTGTGCTTCGTTTTGGGTTGTGAAAGACCTACAGACATGAAAGTTCCCCCAGTCTGAGACAAAGGATAGATGTTGCTTTCATTGAAAGAATTTTTCAGATACCTTTTACGGTTTTTACTCAGCAGTCATTTGTTCGGAGGGGTGCTTTAGCAGCTACAGTAAAAGGTGAGTGAGAGTGAGGTGCTGCAGTTAAAACAAAGGGAGGAGCAGGTGGGACCAACCATTTTGTTTGTACTTCGTTTTGGGTTGTGAAAGACCTACAGACATGAAAGTTCCCCCAGTCTGAGACAAAGGATTGCTGTTGTTTAGACTGAAAGAATTTTTTAGATTCCATTTACGGTTTTCCTTCAGCGCTCCTTTGTTCAGAGCAGACTTCCCATACAAAAAGCCTGAGAAGAAGAAACCAATAGTGAGTGCAGCTGTGGTCTGTGTCAGTGAGAGGCTCGTTAAGCGTTGTCAAGGTAACGAAGCTTCAAACAGATTTTACCTCTGCTGTTTTAAACAGCATATATTAATCTAATGGAGGGTGAAAGCACTGATTTAACATTGGGAAATGGATACTATATGACTGCTGTCCATGACACTTCCCATGACACTCAACCCTGATAGACTTTCAAAATAAGACTCCAGGGACCCTACAAAATAAAAGCCTCTATATTTTTTACATATATTTATTGCCCTATATGGCTCAACATTATGACCCAAACTCAACCCCATTTTAGAGAATAGACTCTAGGAGATTGTTTAAAACACACCCTATGGCAAATTTCAAAATAAAAGCCTCCCATTTCCACTTCATCTACTGCCCTAATAACATTGAAAAAGAGTGATTTAACGATTGGAAAGTCACCAACTATCATTGCTGGGTCTGAACATTTTCTCTAAACATAACTCTGTTGGACTTTCAAAATAAGACTCCAGGGACTCTACAGAATAAAAGCCTCTTCCTTATACACTCATACATTCTGGCATATTGCTCATAGCCATTTTTAATTTCATCACTGCAATGACTCTTAGCAGGCGGGCGGAGCCTGCCATTGGTGATTTTTTTCATCGCTGCAAGGGCTCCTAGCAGGCGGGCGGAGCCCGCCAACTGAGCTTTACCCACTGCGGTTCAATATGGACAACCCATATTACCCTTGTGCATCATACGCTATGCACGTCTATTTCCCAGATTTCAGCACAAGTGGCACACAGCTCTCTTTGCCCATGACCTCGCCCTCTTTCCTTCCCTCAGCAGCCCTCAAAGGCATAAGCAGTTGGTCTGGGGAGCCCCGACATCACTTGCCAGCGCCGTATTGGCCCGGTTCCCCAGACGGGCAGTAGGTGGCCCCCCTCAAAATTTCTTTAGAAATTTTCTAGTTTTGCAAATATATCTTCATCAGAATACCAGTGTGTGTAGTATTCATATTAAAAACGACTTTTGGAGTGCAATAGTTGTTGGCTAATGTATTCTAAGTGTTATGAACTTGCTATATTATGCTGATGACATATAAAGCCAGTGTGGCAGGGTCTCAGGGCAGCAGATGCTTACCCAAGACAGAAATCACATTATCCCCAAACGCTAAAGGTCACAGAGTGACAGGGGCACAGATGACAAAGACAGGAAATAAGAAAATAGCTGTAAGCCCAACTGATACAGTCACTGCCGATTTTCTAATAACATGTCGTCCTTACATTGTGATTTGAGTCATGTTATTTGCAATTCATACACCAATGCTTT
Organism: Cyprinodon diabolis; assembly: GCA_030533445.1. Classification (NCBI taxonomy): domain Eukaryota; kingdom Metazoa; phylum Chordata; class Actinopteri; order Cyprinodontiformes; family Cyprinodontidae; genus Cyprinodon; species Cyprinodon diabolis. Next base: position 32,948,647 of record CM060080.1, on the reverse strand, counting down.
TTTTTAGGTTTAGTAATAGACTGCTGTTGTTTTGAAAAAAATGTAATCTGTTTAATGAATTGAAAATGCTGTTAAGTATTTGTGGTAACAGCAGCAATCTTCAGGACAAACCCTCGTTGTGATTCTAAACTCAGTCAAGCTTTCAGTCAAATAGTCGCAGCCTTCACCAGCTATAATCTTTCAAACTTTCCTCACTGAGACTCCCCCTGAACTGTCATATTCATCTGAATCTTTTCTTATAGTATCACACTTCTATATCTGCCTGCTAACTCTATTATCATCCTGAGGCTCACACTCCTATCTCCGCTAACAGTGCAGCGCTTTATCTCCCCTGTCGTACACTGTCACCGCTGCGGTGTGTCTGTCTGCCTCTGTTGTTGCTGGTAGTTTGTTTCACAACACTTCTGTTGTGGTTACAGTGTTTATTCTGCCAGTCAAAGATGAGGCAGAGACAGCATCACTCATCCAACTGTTGTGGAGAGTAGCTTTGTGGAGAGAAAGGGGGGGGGGGGGGGGGGGGTCGGAAGTAGGAAATCACATCTCTGTCTCAGGTGGTTTCCACAGTTCTGTGGCTGAGATAAACTCTTACAAAGTGTCTCCATTTTGGTGTACCCACAACAGGTTGCAAGAGCAAGTCAGGAGGCTTTTATTCATGTGAAGAAATCCTGAGTATTTTTTTGGGTGAATGAATTTAACAAAACAAGCAAAGCTCACAATAATTTTACTTTTCGCATTGTTCTGGAAGACACCATTCTAAAACTTTAGGCCTGTTTAAATGCAAAATATACCTTCTTTTTTATGTCCATCGTTTATTCATGTATAGGTTTGAAATGACCACAAAAATTGTCCCACCTATAAAGTAAACCAACCAAGCTAAATAGCTTATTTATTTTTGCATAGGTTAAAAATAATTGCAAAATTAACAAATAGCTAATCTAGAAATAGACGGCTGTGTTATAGAAAAAGTAAGTTTATTACTTAATTGATTCCGACCAATGAAATCACATTGCAGCTAATACAGCAATAAAATGCAGCTACAGGTGATACCAAGTCCCAGAAAAACACTGCATCTAAATTAAATAAAACGATGCTCTGTATAGGCTTGGAAACAAAATAGCTTTAATGTGCAATAAAGTAGCAGTTCACGGTTTACAATAGTACTGTGACTAAGTGCATTTCTTCATCAGCTGGTGCAGTGATGTGGAAGACTGGGGGAGGAAAGCAAAGCTTATGGTGTTGTAAAAAGGTCAAATTAGGTCTGATTTAATCAATTTATCAAGTGCTGTCAATATAAATGAATAATTATATAATATATATGAACATCCTGGAATTTACCAAATTTTTTCAGTTCAATTACTTTAGTAATTGAAATCTAAGGTCATAGTATTTATCTGCACACCCAACACTCTTTTCGTGTTTATGTCAGTCACATGGAGGGAGCTGACGTCCAGAACCACTTCAAACCCATCAGGTAGAACTGAATGGCCCATCAGCAGTAATGTTCACCCTGCAAAAAATGGAAATCTACGTAAGTCATTTTTTCTTAAAGTAAGTGCATTTTTTCTCCAATTGAGGACGAAAGTGAGACACTTTTCTAATGGAACAAGACAATTTACATTTAAAATAAGAAAAAACATTTGCATTGTCTTATTTCAAGCTCATATTATCTAATTATCTTATTTTACGAGTAAATATACTACTTTCATTGGCAAATCATCATTTTTAATTACATTTTTACTTATTTCTAGATCGTTTTTGCAGTGCAGTTAATGCACTTCTGAAAATACCCATGCTCTGCACTTACTCCCAGGTGACAAATGATGTGCATCCCTTTTTTTTTTTTTTTTTTTACAGTTGACTCACACAGCAGTGGTATTCTGGATGCTGAGGTATCTGTTCTTCTGGACACAACTGATATTTGTTTCCAAGCTAGGCCTCCACATCCCACTCCAAATGGTATTAGCAGGTTTAATAAAGTAAATCGTTTTGACATAATGTCAACAAAAAGAAACCAAACCGGGTCACTTGATTGGCTTTAAATCAGAGGCAGTAAATTAGTTAATCCTAATCTTAGTATGCCTGGTTAATCTCTGTTGGGATCCTGAGGCTTGCCCACCAGAGGGCGCCGAGGATCCCTTCCTGGGGATTTTCTGTTTCTGTTGGGATCTGGGGTGCTGTCTACTTTCCTCCACCAGAGGGCGTACTGGATCTCCTGAACCTGGAGCTGCCTCCACCAGCTGACTCTCATCTGCTAATCAGGGGACCAGTACTTAAGGAGACTGTGGACAACACTCCCATGCCAGAGTGTTTGTTAATCTCGGTACAGCAACCCTGAGCCAACCAGCCTGTCTGATCTTCTGACTCCACAGCAACCAGAACCTGATCAGTTCTGTCTTCTTTGCTTCTAGGAAGGAACCTGACTGAACCCTGGGACTCTGGAGGAGTCTCCATTCGCATCTCAGGAGCTTTGGAGGAGCTCATCATATGAAGCCTGCCAACCTGCTATAGGCTGAACCCTGGAAACTCTGGAAGAGTCTCCCGTGCTGAAGTCTGCCTGCCGCATCTCATGAGCTCTGGAGGAGCTCATCTTCAGAACCCTGCCTTCCTGCTTCTGGCAGCCAACCAGAGGATCAACGTTCTAAGTCTGCCTGCCTGTTCTCTAGGTGAGAACTTGGAACTATCCAAGGACTGAGTCTCAGCTAGCCTGAAGCCTAGCCTTACTGCTGCCTAGCCATCTGCTAATCCCTCTGTCTCCGGACTATTCTGGCTTCCTCACTCAGTCAGAACCATATCAGAGATTCTGGTGAAGCCAGCCCTGGACCTATACAAGTATCAGCACAATTCCCTGGATTGAGATTTCTCAAATAAACTGTTGAACTTTTTACCCTGTCTCCGTTGTGTTCTGCTTTTGGGTTTAGCTTCCTATAACCCATCATGACAATCTCTGAGCTCAACTTAGTTGAATGCAGACAAAACTTCTAAAAAACATGTTGACCTTCTCTATTAAGTAAGAGCTTTGGTTGCTGTGACCGCTGGAGTATCATACCATGTCATAACTGGGTATAACATGGCACATATGATCAGGAAGGTACAGCTACCAATTCAGTCACAGTTTTACTGTAAAAGGGGGGTCAAAAACAGGTAAAAAAATAAAACAGATTTGTGCACAGCTTAATCTTTATACAAGGTATCCAGCTTGGTCTGGTTTTTATTATTTATTTTTAAGTGAGATTTTTAGGAGTAAAGTACAGAAGACCCTCAACTATATTAAACATATAGGAAACTGCTGGAGGTGAAAAAGTACAATCTTTGTTGCAATAAAAGAAGATGCCATTGCTCTAAGATGCCTGAAAATAAAAAGATTTTTACATGATAAAAGCATTTTCTGCAACACAAAAAAAACAACAACCTTGAATGAGGTTTATGACATTGCTGTAATTAAAACTGTTCTTTCTCTGTTTGTAATCAGGTATACAATGTCAGCAGATCTGATGGCACTTGGCTAACCAACAAACAAACAACCACTCCTACGCAATAGCAATTTCTGGTTTTACTTGCTGTTGTGGTGTTCAGAGTATTGGTTTTTCTGAATAAATTTTCATAGCTGCCTTTCAGCAACTTGAGGGCACTTTTCATGTCTGTATTCATCCACTGTGTCTTTGATCAGACACATGCTGAGAAACAACCTACGCCAAATACTTTAAAAATCTACCTGCCGCAAAATGCTTTTCTTATTAGCATACCAAATCTCTTATGATTACAGAATGCATTATTATTATGCAACACAACTGAATTTTAATATGCTCCCCCCCGAAAAAAGAAACCCGACTATGCTATTCCCTGTTTCATACTAAAGCAGCTGCTTGGCAGATTAAGTTAATAAAAAAAGAAAAAATTATAAATACTGCAAATTAAAACACACAATTTTACCTACTTATAATGGTCTGTTTTAATGTATGTTTACCAGAGTGAAAAAAATATCAAATAAACTGCAGTGAACTTTAGGAACAAGAAGAAAGCTGACACATTCCTTTGAGTTAGATTTCTGTAATCCATTCATATTTAAAATTCTGGCTACAGGGAAAAACATAAAGCTGCAATGATATTTAGCTCAAATAAAACCACATGCTTTTTGGAGCCGACAGCAAGATTTTGGAATTGTTCTAGCTGGATGTCTAAGCCATTTGAACTAGCTGGTTTCCTGTCATAAATGCCACTTTTGTTGTACATGTGAAAGCTTTAAAAAGGTTTATACTGACACCATTTCAGAAGCATAATGTTTACCTGCTTCATTTACTCCAAAACCAGATTAGATGTCTGTTTAGGGTCGTCCTCTTAAGTTAAGACCAATGCCGAAGTTAGGAGGAGGTACTCTAGCCCTGAAACACAGCATCGAAATGTTACTGCCACATGTTTAGCAGTTGATGACAACCTCAGATCATCTGCCTAGAAGACACTCTGAGAATCCTTTGGGCTCAGAATAGGCAGCTGTAAAATGTATTCAAACTTGTGGCAATGACTTTTAGCGGTGGTAAGCTTGTGGAAAAAGGCCCTGGGATTCCAGCATCTTTCAGTTCATGACAAAATTGATCCTTGATGGTTCCATCCAGTCCAATTTCCTTCTGTGCTTTTATATTTGATTGGACCGCCTGTTTTAAATAAATTAAGTAAAAAAACAAACAAAGTTGCCATAGGAAATAACTGAACATAAATCATGAAACTCTTGAAATGTATGCAATAATAGAACGGAGTCAGGCGGATACTGTGGCTGCTCGTTCCTTTCTCAAATATGGCCTCACAGTTCATCCTTTCTCTAGCAGACATATCTTAATAATTCTGGCAATGTGGCATTAGTGTTGAAACTGGAAGGCCTCAATAAATAGCCTCTTTATTAATAATGCTTGATGGGGTTTCTGGTTTGAAGCTAAAGGCTCATTAGAACACACTAACTAGTCCCTGCTAGCAGAGACGCATGACTGGCGTTGCTGGTTTCTAATAAAGAGGAGACTAATTGGCTAATTACATTCACAGACAAAGCTTGTGAGTGCATCGCTTATGGACCTCATTTCAAAGGGCCAGATGTTTAAAATGCATGGTGCAGAACCGGGGTCACTCTAAAGGAGGCTTGCTGTATAATGAAGACGGCACCACACTCGGTAAAATGAAGATGCAGCTGGGTCTCTCATCCAAATATTCAACCTGAGTTGTCAAAGAGGGCAGCAGTTACAGCTCAACATGAAACTCATGATGATGTATATTTTAAATAACATCCTAACAGTGATTGCAGAAATAAAGAATGCCGTTAATTGTAAATATTAATTGATGTTTTTGATTTTCAGTTTATTCTTTGGCTTCTTAGGTGTTTTCAGTGCATTCATGGCAAATTTCCTACTGGAACCAAACAAAGGAGAGTAAGCAAAAATTGTGGCAGAGAGATGAAGAGAAGGATAAAAAGAAAGGCAGTAAGAAAGTGGGGAACGGTGCAGCTGACCCAACAGGAAGTCTTTGACAGGGACCCGCACGGCAGGTAGCAGAGGAGCCACACTCTGACACTGAAACCGAGCGCAGAGTCATCCATCACTGTGGCAACTCTGCCTGTCAGGGCAGCAAAGCTGAGGGACAAAGAGGCGATGCCGGGGCAGATGGGAAGGGAAAGTGAGGCTCTGAGTTTTCCACCAGAGAATCCATGGTCAGAGGGAAAGACAGGACAACAGCCAGGATGTGAACTGAGACACACATGCAGCAAACACACATACAGGAGTCAGAAACAGGGCATGAAACGCTGCAATGGCTGATGCCCTCTCCCATCCCTCTGTCCACTCTGCAGAGCGGCTGTCTGGAGGAAGTAGATCTAACCCATTCATCATCGCACACTTCCTGTCAAGCCAAGCTGTGATGAGAGTGCATGTGCACCTGACCAGTGTGTGTGCTTCCTTTAGTTCTGTTTCTATGTTTCTCCATATACATTTCTTTCTCATCAGACCTTTGGTGACAAACAGACACTCTGAGAATGGTTCCTTAAAATCTATTATAAAAGCATGAACTAAGTGAATTACAAAATTAATGAGCAGCTTTTTACCTTCTTTCAGAACAGAAAGGGGATTGATTAATGCTTCTGACATCTGGCAACATTTTGTTTGCTTTAAGGCTTCAGGGCAATTAGAGGCATTTAAATGAAGTCCGAGTTGTTAATTCTCTCAGACTTTATCTAAAAATCTCAAAGTTCACTGACCATTACTCATTTGTTCTAATAGAATTGAAAAAATATACAAAAAACTTCTGAACACTCTTAAGGCTTCTAACCTTACAGATTGCTATTGCTTGGATTAAAAATTTAATGATGGTTCCTTTTTTTCAGCCTTTCCTTATTATTTTTTTCCTTGCAATATTCAGTTGTTTGTCATACACACTCCGCTTTGTTTTTAAAAGATATAAATATAAAAAATATAACCGCGGATGTCTGGGGGACAGTGATTCGCCTACATGTTATGAATGCTGCCATACCATAAAGAATAAATTATGAACAGTTTAGTTTGTGCCTTCAAGCCCATAGGAAGACGTTACTTGGATATAACCTAATGGAATACCTTCAGAACAGCTCCAACTGACACAAAACTCATATGGGTGAGTAGAACATGATGTCATAACATAAAATCAAGGGCCCAATATAAAAAAAACAAAATTCCCCTTTAACACTAGTTAAGATAGAATAAATTAATTGCTAGAGTTTATCCCAAAATTCACTTTAAAACTTTTTTGTCTGGTCACCTGAGTTTTCCTGCTTGGCTTGTGTTTTTCCTGGTGCTTGACACAGTACTGCCAAAGTACCAAGCAAAGTCCGAATATTAGGGATCTTCCACACAATCCAAGTACCTGGACCTAAACTGCACCATGCCTAATATGAGTGTTCAAATTAATCTTAATGACATGGGGTTCCTTGTGGCGCTCTCACCGATGGCGCATCAGTCAGTGGGAGCCTGTTAGTCAGGCCATTGCTTTCTCAGTCGTTCTTTCTAATTGTGTTAGTTCCCTTGATTATGTCATCTTTTTAATATCACAGTCTCTTAATACGTTTTCAGATTGAAAAAATTCAAACAAAAAAACTTTGAGAATTGTTGTTCAGGGTTGGAGCGATCTAAACGTACGAGAAGAGAAATCTTTGCTTGCATGAGTTTATTGCTACTATCTGAATATCTGATGAGGAGCAGATTACACTCAATCTAGAGAAGCATAAAATGGAAAGGGTGGCGCTCCTCTGATCAATACACCACATCAATATTAAATCAGCAACACGGGTAGCTTACCCTGGCCTGGGACACAGAGCAGAGGGAAGAATAGGAAAAGGAAGCAAAGCATTTAGGGATAAAGAAAAAAGAAGTTGGAACTACAGAAGAAATGGAGAGAAATGTTAAGTATCACAAATCAATTCTAGTCACTGAAGAAGCCTTTGGGAGATCTTGACAGCATTACCTGTAATAGAAATAGACTAAATCACCAGCTGTGGTGTTTGCAGGACCTTAACTTCCTCAAGCAAACAATTAGATTTTTGGAACCTAATCAGAGAGCATGTGCTTTATGTGTGTTTTTTGATGCAGCGGTTGCAATAAAATTTATTTCAGGAGATAATTTCAGTAAGTATGTATATATAAAAATACATATGTATAAGCTAGTTTGTGTCTGAGTCCAAATACCAAAAATAGAGCAGGAAAAACTGCATACATCTGTAACTTGCCAGTCCATTAAAGCTCTTAAAACATCAACTCAGCAGGCATCGCTGTGGCCTGCTCCATTAGTGGAGTACAATGAGCACACAGCTAGATCACAGTAATCACCTCCTGTTGCTCTTCAGCACCTTGAGTGATGCTCCCCTGAGGTTACTGTATCTGCAGGCGTGCATCAGGATGAATATTAGGACTCTGCTGAAAAATAGGCACATTTTTAATTCTCTTCTGTTTATTCATGACATTGGAAAGGTTCAGAGCAGGATCTCAATGAGACCTAAAAGGCTTGCATAGTTATGAGTTAAATTTCCCTCACAGTCTTCTGTCATGTTATTCTTACTATATCTTGATGAATTAACTTTAACCATTTCATAGGGTTAGTAATTTCAAAAAGGGTTAGCTAATTCTTTTAGAATGCCAAAAAACTGCAAAACTACTCTGCTTTTCATCTTCCAAAATGACACAGTGCAAGGTTAAAAGTTAATTGAGGTTAAGTCCTTCTTATGATGAGTTTCTTAAAGCTTATCAGAACACCCCTTTTGCATGTATGATTTCACAAGTTGAAGCAAAGCTAAAAACATCTTTTGTAACTCAGATTGGGAAAGAACTCAAATGCAGGAAAATGTCTATTTGTTTAATCCAGGAGAACTGCAGAGATCAGTCTGAACAGCAGAAATAAACAGGAAAAATAACACAACTTCACTGTAAGGAGTATAAAAGATATTGTAATAAAGAACACCAAGTTCCACATATAGAAGCTTCTCAGTTAAAATACCATTTAAATATCTAAGAAAGTTTTCCAGAAAGTGTCCTCTGACCCATTGATAGGGGGCTCTGACCTGAATGTTTAGGCTCTGTTTTTGTTCCTTTGCATTTATGTATTCATTATTTCTTTATTTTTTTATGCTCATTTAAGTTTTGTTGTTTTATATCATGTGTCTCTGTTTTTGTTTTGTTTTTACTTAATGGCCCTATAATTGCTTACATTGAATTTAATGATAACGTTTTAATTACTCATTTATGTCTTCCTCTCATATTTTTTTTATTTTTATTTTCCTAAGCTTCTGAGGCTTTGATGCTACACCTGCTTTCCTTTAATAAGCTTATCTGGTGTCTTTGTCATTTCATTTGCATTTCAGCTCCTAATTTCCATGTTTATCACTGAACTCTCCACTTATGTCCGTTGCTTCCACATGTTATTGCCTATTTCACCGAACATGCTCCATATCCTTTACACCTTATGCCCTCCTACCGTATTGTTCTAGTGATAACATAACATCTTCAAAAGTACTATTTAACTCTAAATATATTAATAGGTTTTATATTCTATGTTTGCTGTTAATATGTGTTTCATAATAGAAACTCATAACCAGAGCAAAAATAATTACTGTTTGAGTTGCATAGAAAATTACAGTTTTTCATATGAAGCAGTTTGGTTGTTGCTTTCCTGGGTAAGGTTATACTTTGTCATGTTAAAGTGAAAAGGACATCTTCATAGTCATGCAATTACGGAAAGTAGCTCTTGTACTAAATGAACATCACATCAATACATAATACGTTTTAAGAGAAATGCTCTTGCTGTCAAGATAAATTTCACAACAAAGCTGATCTACTTGATGCTCTTGATTCAGGTTGTCTAAAAAGTATTAATATCATAAAACATTTCTCTCTGATGCTATAGTATAATGCTTGATGTTTTGCAAAAGAATCATAAACAGTCTCCTGTCACCTACCTGCTGTTGGCTGAAACCTGTGAACAAAACATCTTCCATTAGTATGGAAGTCACACCTCTGGATGCACAGCTAATTAGTCTGGAGCTCAGTATGGGCGCACTTCCAATTATAAGTCGATGTGCCCTTTTCATTGCACAGCAGTCATTCAGGGGTGTTGTGTGAGAGTTGGCTCTTCTGAGTAGCAGCGACAGGGCAGCCAGAGGTGGGTCTTCAGCTGAGAGGTGATGGATGGCTCTCGAGTACAGGGCAGAACAGGAGCAGCACAAGAGTGTTTCTGTGAATTAGAGATTTAAACAGATTACTCAAAAACACACAACTGGAGGCAGAGACAGCATCCTATAAAAACCCCGGCTGAAAGTTTAGGTACAGATATAACTATTAATGCTATATTATTATTTTTTTTCTTTAAAGACTTTCCATTAACCTGTGGGGTACAGCAGTGTTCTGTTTTAAACTCATTATTATTTGCTTTTGACATGCTTTATTTGGCTGGCATAGTTTAGTCTTTTAATGACAATTATGTTATTTACTTTTATACAGATGATTTAAGTATGTATGCCATTTACTGTAAGGCTTACTGTATTACCTGGATCAGCTTTTCATCCAAGTCCACTGCTTATCTATAATTAGGGATTAAATGTCAAGAATCAAAATTTACTTTATTTGAAACACCAGAAAAGGCTGAGACAGTCATTCTACTTTTTTAACCTTTAACAAAACTTTATTTACAAAATCAAACAATATAATCAATTATTTATGTAAAACAAGTGCGAGCTACAAATAACTTAAATTAGGAGATTATTATGTGATTATAGCTTCCGCAAAAACGACTCTTGTCCAACTCCTGAGTCCAGGATTCAGGTTGTTGGTGTAAAAATCAGTTCTTCTCCGGGCTTTCATTTATATGTAAAATCCTTGTTTAATTGCTGTTTCTCTCATTAAAGGAACATTTCTTAACTGGGAAACGTCATCCCATCAGCTGAACTTGAAATCAATGCATTGGTGTCATTGTGTTTAGATTATTATAATGTCCAGTTTACCCGATATCCATCAAAAAATCCCACATCTAGACTATTCACACATTTCAGGAAGTTACACAACCTGGTGCATGGGAAGTTGTCTCATGCACCCGGTTTAAGACCAAAGGGCTGTGGACCTGTCCACCTCTACAGCCACTATAAGTTAGGATAATAGTTAGGATATGATGGTATATTATGTGTTATTTTTGTCATTTTAGTTTGATTTGTTTACTTTTTCCTAATAAGTAGATCCCTCTGTTTCTTGGGAACTACAAGAATGGCGTTGAGTTCCTGACATTTTGAACTGAAAAAGCTTTCTGGATGGGAGGCGAAACATCTTCCAACTCGGAAACAAAGTCCAGTGGATTGTTTTTAATTTTCTTTTTTTTTTTTTTTGGATTAACTGGATTAAGCTCAGTTGGAACAAAATTGCATCAGAATGAAAGGAATGGTGAGCCATCATCAGATCAGGGTCCATCTACAGCAGGAGTTCTCACCCTTTACACTACAAAAACTATCTTAAAATAAATCTATTTACCCTTTCAGTATCTCTGTTTCTGTCTCCTTGAATGCCAGTCGGCCTTGGCAGATGGCCGCTCACACTGAGCCTGGTTCTGCTGGAATTTTTGTCCTGTTAAAAGTGAGTTTTTCCTCTCCACTGTTGCTACAAGCATGCTTAGTGTGAGGGATTGCCTTCGAGTCAGTGAGTCCATAAAACCAAATGGTTTTCCTTAGAAAACTTGAAACTTTAATTTGAATCAATTTGACTATACGACCTGGTGAATTGTAAAGTGCCTTGAGAGAACATCTGTTGTGAATTGGCGCTATATATATATATATATATAAATAAACTGAACTTAATTGAAATTAATTAGCATGAGTAGTTAAATAAGATGATCTGCCAATGGAATAAGTGTGTTTAGCCTTAAAATAGGATAAATAGATAGAGTACACTTGAAATAAGAGACTGCAGTTGTTTTTTCTCATTTAGAATATTTATGTAACTTTAAAACATATTCAAGTGTCTTAGTCCATTGGCAAAGTGCCTTACTCACCTGCTCAATTCAAGAAAAAATACACTTAAGGTAAGAAAAAATGACTTAAATGTTTTCAGCATAGCTTCATAATAGAAATTCTCTCAGAATAGTCAGAACCAACATACAGCTGCGTTTCTTGTACAGCACTTCTTCTGTGGTAATTAAAAAAATATGACAACTCTGTGCATGTCATGTTCTAAATAAAGGTTGGTACAAATAAGAGCACCTCATGAGAAGATTTTATGACGTTTGGGCTCATATTAACATTGTATTCTGATTACTTTATTAGGGATTTCAATCGAAACACATTTAAAAATTATCTTGGACCAATGCCCATGTAAAACTAGCTAATGTTGACGGTGACGCTGCTGTTCCAATGCATCACAGCTTAGATGAAATGTACAGTGATCCCAAACAGAAATGCAAAACCTAATTTTAATTAGATCTTGGTGAGGATGTGTTGCACAGAGGTTTTTCTCACTCTTTTACAAATGAGAATTGTCATTAAGCTTAGTAAACCTTTTAAGAGACACCCCCCACCTCCTCTTTATTTTTTAGCAAATAATAGTGGTTCTCAAACGTCATAATAAGGTGGTTCTAAACCTTTTGTCTTCCCAGGTTATGTTCATTATTTAAGTATTCAGAAAGCATGAATCACACCAAAAGTAAGGTTCTCCAATTGTTCTGCTGAAGCTCCTCTGGTGCTTATTAAGACTATTACAGATGGTCCTGAAGTCTGAAAATATTTTTTTTGAACTCCTGTTCTAAGTTAGAGTTTAGAATCAGATTATGAGAACCCTCTTAGCTGCTGGTAATTTTTAAGTTTTAATCAGTTAGATAATTGAACATTCATCTCTTACATTAATTCTCCTTTTGGTGTTTAGTTTAATTAGGTTGTTAGTAGCAATAAAACAGAAAAAGATTGCTTAATGATTAAATTGATTATTTATATTATTTATAAGCCTATTATATTTAGTAGAGATTTCCCCCAGGAAACTAATTAGTGCATCTTACAGACTGATAAATTTGAGCTTGAATATAAGACGTATTTATGAATATATATATAAGGAAATGTTGCTAAATGTTCCTTAATGACTGAATGTATTTTGGTTATATGATTAGTCAGGAGTGAAAACATTTAGACGCAAAAACAAAAGAAAAGTTTTGGCATGTAGGAATGCTTGAGTAACAATCTGCCATGAAATATGTACAGAAAATATTTTGGTGCAATAAAAAGGTCTGACACGTCCTCTTTAATACAAGTTTTATCAGTTCCTGGTATAAAAACTAAGAAAAAATGCAATCCTTTATATTTATGTGGCCCTTTAAATCCTGAAACCAGAATGACCCAAACCTTTGAGATTTAAAAGGCAAAGGTTTGTTTTTTCTTCCTCTCTCTTCTCTTTTCCTTCGTAGGTCAGCTCATTCATCTTGAGGCCTGCTGAGACGTCAGAGTACGGTATGGTTCAATCGATCAGGAAGTCTAACTGCCCTTTATATGTGTGTTTCCTCATGCAAGACTGTGCACACAAGAGATCTGGCTGGAACGTTTTATTAGTGGCCACAGGGAACGGCAGCAGTGGCCTTTGCCTCTCATCACTTTGTCACTTTTTTCCCCCATCTCTTCTATCTATTCTTCTCACATCCTTTCATTTTCTTTTTGCATTTATCCACCGTACAGTTGCTTGGGCTCTTAATTCCCCCCAATCCCTTCATCCGCTCGACATCCTTCCAGCAGTCTTCAATCTTCTCACTGACCTCTACAACTTATCCAGCTCATCTGCCTTTTTTTCTATCACCCTCTTATTTTGCCACAAGTGAGACAGTTGACAGCTTTATAGCTTTATCTACTGTCCGTTTACGTCTCATTCTCACTAGTGACATCCAATTAGCCACTTGTCATGAGAGAACGCTGGCTTGGTAGGAGGTGGCACAGAGTAGAGGGATTACTTTACAGATAACAGTCACCTATACCTGGAGATGCAGCGAGAGAGCCTGAGCAGAGGAAAGAAATGAAGTAAGGCTAACAGAGGGATTAACGTGCGGAAGAGATTGGTGAAATGGAGGAAGGAAGATTTGAAAAAGCCAAAATGGGATCTGGGGACAGATGGGAGGGGATATAAGGGAACAAAGAACTTCAGCTGTGTTTCCAGGTGAAGCTCTTGATGGTCCCAGAGCTGAAGCTAATAAAATGTCTTCAACTCAGTGTCAAAGACGCAGACTCAAATAGATTCCTGCACAGCAAGTCGCCTATGCAAACAGGCGTAGCATGCTATGGTATGTAATTGGTGAAGAAATTTACAGAATCCCAAAGACAAACCTGTACAATTAGCATGAGCTCACCAAAGCAAAATATACAGGAAACAAAATAGTTGTAATTAAATGTGTGCATGTGTGTGAAATTCTGCCACCACCTGGAAGCAGCTACTTCTCACATCTTCAGACTGATAAAGGATGAATGACAGTGATTAGGCATGTGGAGGCAGCTAATAGCTAGCGTGGGCAGAGCACATACTGTACATGAATTGGATTCTCCATTTGAAAGTGAGTGAAGACATTTGACTTTAGGTGTCAGCTATTTAAATACTCCAATTAGAAATCAACTGTCTCAGCTTTCCCGTCTCCCTCATGCTGGTTAGAGACGATGGATCAGAATAAATCATGCATGAAATGTTCTTCTAATTTGTTTGTCCTGTAACACAGTTTTATTTGAAATGTTTTTGTAAACTTGTTAGAAATGGAAAGAAGCAGAGTACTACTATTAGAGAAGCTTAATCCAAACACCTCTTATTTTTGCTGATAAATTACTTTAATTGAGCTTTAAAATTGTTGCAGGAAAAAAAGGCTTTGACACTCAGAACAATGATTAGAGACTTGTTTTAATTTGCTTTTTTGGCAGGCTATTAAAATATGATAATGGGATGGAAAGGCACTGTTAATGATTGCAATTGCAATAATGAGTTGTTTAAATTTTAAAGTAAATTTTATCTAAAAAAACTGAACCCATTAAACTTCCAGAGTACAAACTAGAGTAATAAACCCACTTTATAGAAACACTCTGTGATGAGGCATTTAAGCACACTAAGCAAAAATAATCAATTTAGTTCTATAGTCTCATAGCAAACTGCTGGATCTAGTTATTTACATACATTGCATAAACCTAAATGATTTTAGATTTTTGCTTATAAATTGAGACAAGTCACAAGTTATTGTCTTTGGACCACTTTCTTTAAAAAATAGGCTGTTTAGTGAGTCAGTTCACCTCGACCGGCATTACAGTACATGTAAAAAACCTTGGTGTTATTTTGAATGTCTTTTAAATCCCATCTTCTTTCTTGATTCTCAGATTTTTGTCTTTTACCTTATAATACTACTAAGATTAAAAATATCCTGTTCAAGAGTGACCGAAACTGGTTGATGCAATTGTTACTTCTAGGCTCTCGTAATTATTTACAATAGATCTACCAATCAGAAAGCCCACATAATGCATTCAGTTGATCCAAAACTCTCTAGCAAGAATTCTGATGAAAATTAAAAGACTGATTATATATTTGTTTTCTCTTTTAGTGTCCATTGGCTCCCTGTTAAATCCAGAATAGTGTTTAAAAATCTTCTAAAGTATAAAGCCCTGTATAATCGAGCTCAATCCAACACATCCCTCCCAGTTTTACTGGTGGTTATTAGTTTCTAGATTTTGATTTGCAAGCAGATTCACAGTTATCAAGCTCCTCTTCTGTGGAACACACTTTCTGTTTTAGTCTATGAGACAAACAACACCCTTAAACCTGTACCTAAAACCTTTATTTTTTAGTAAATCTTAGCGTTAGAGAGGCATATGCAATGTAGTAGTGATGCTGCTATAGATCAAGGCTGCTGGAGGATGTCCAGTAATACCTCTACTACATTATCCTACCACAGATTTTTTTTTTTTTTTCATAAAATTTCATCTTCGGTGTTGGAATTTACATAACGATATCTGTATATTTGTTTTACTTTATTTGACAAAATCATTAATCTTTAAATACTTTCAAACCTTAAACTTTAACCTACATTATAAACTAAGTTTAGCTTCTGTTTGATTCAAACTAGTTTCTGTTCTGTTTCACTTTGAAATTATTTACCTATTTTTTTTCTTTTTTCTTTTATGACCCTGAACTTTCACCCACCTGTGAAACAACGCTGTGTAGGATTATTGGCTTGGCTGCTGCAAGTGACCACATGTTCTCCTGTAGATGAGAACTCAGTGGAACTCAGAGGAACTCATCCAGCCTACGACCAATAACATCTACAACAACACATTAAAGAAACCCCTATAATACAGTAACAATAACATCTAATTTCCTTTTGGGATCGAACAAGTAACTTTGAATTGCACAGAATGTGCTATCTTTCATGATTTAGACATAAACACTGGCTCAAGGGTTATCAGTATAGCTGTGTTTATGTTTAGATAAAGCCACTACTGGAGCATCTACCATAATTAACCATTTACTTCTCTGTCCCATAGAGACAAGGGTACTCCTGAATCAGTACTTATATCTTTCTTTCACTGTATGTGTTTCTGCTCTATTAACCCCAACCCTGAATCTGTTAAGGCTTAAGGTCTTTGAAACTTGCCTGGTTCCAGGTACCTTGGAGATTTCTTGCTGTTGAAAGATAATTTAGTTTCCATTCTCACTAAATAAATGTTTGGTGTGTTGGATTGCTGCAGTGCCCATGACACACTGAAGTAACTGCCCATTGTAATCACTTGCTCAATCAGAAAAAGTGAATTCTACAAGTCAGTGACTTGTGATTGTGATTTTTTCCCCCTGATCTGTCTGTCCAGCTGATCTGCCTGTACGATTAGATGATCTGACTCTGTAAAGTGCCTTGATAGAACATGTGTTATGAAATGATATTAGATGAATACGGTGACCTGATTTGATTCTCTCTATCTAAAAAGACAGAACTTTTCTTGATTCAAGACAATAAGGATCTGTAAGCATTATCTAAATTATTCAGGACTGCTTCATTTCAATCCAATTAATTGTTTTTTTTTTAATATTATGATTCTACAAACATCCTCTGAATATTAGGTTGAAGGTGAGTTCTGTAAAATGTTTGGAGATTTACTTCAATAAATTTTAGATAATCAATTTAGATCATTTTAGATAATTTTTCAAATTTTGGCTTTTTTTCTCCTTTAATTGATTCAAGTTTGTTGCATGTCTTGTTCACACATGTTAATCTATAAATTTGTTTAACATCTCTTGTCCAGTAAAGATTTACTATAACCAACAGATCATCTTTTTACTTGTCTCTGTGCTTGAGTTCAAGTTGCTCACTATGAGTCCCATGGTCTTGTTTTATTTGAAGTTGTTTTAAGGTGCCTTTTAAAAATCCGCTTTTTGTTAACTAATCATTTTTAATTAGGAAGTACCACTTACAATACAAACTGTTTTTTTTTTCTTCATTAAAGTAAATTCTGTCTAAAAAAAAAATTAAATTACTGAAGTTATTTAATTAAAAATAATTAAAATAATTCATATGATTTAATGTTCTTTATTTATTCAGCCCTTCAATCTTTGTGGAACCCCCATTTGTAAGTATTAAAATTGATTTGCAACATGTTAGTTTAATCTCTCACGTAAAGAAAGTTGCCTTCTGCTTTGGCTGGATGAGGGCCTTAGAGGACAGTGCAGACACATAAAACAAGAGGTCAGGGAAAGTTGTTATGAAACAGAAAAAAGCAGAAAAACGCAGAACTGGAGACAGCTATTACTGTATATAATGGTTAGGCCAGAGCTGAGTAAAGAGATATGCTCAGTGTGCTACAGTTTTATAGCAGTATTACTGAAAGGATAGCTCAAGGTCGCCTAAAGCCATGAGTCTGAGGCTATTTCAAGTTTTATTAGGGCGTCGCAAAAATGATCACAAATGCAGACAAAAGGTTTAGATTTCTTACGTAGTGGATTTTCTCTTACATGTTTTTTATTCTCCCATAAATTTGCTAAAATGTTAGGTTTAATCGTAATAATGGGTATTATTGGGGTCTCTCATTTTTATATGCCTTTATAGATTAGTTATTGGCATACCATTAGTGGGTAAAGTGCAGGGTTATTTTAAATTTGTTTTTATTCATTTTAAGATTTAATTTCTGAAATATAAAGTGCACAAAAAAACCTTGTAAAAGTATGATTTATGCACATTTGTTACTTTACAATGGCCCCCAAGTTTTTTTTACATGAAGAGCACAGACTCTAGATCTCTGATTAAGAAAGTTATCTAATCTATCTAATATCTAATTTAATAATTTTGTTCATCCCTTTTACAGGCCCATTAGAAATGTAAAATATATTTTAATAACATTGAAAAAGAATTAAAACTCTTATTTGAAGGTGTATGAGTTTATTTCATTTCAATTGAATTAAAGGGCCCCTATCATGCAAATCTTCATCAAAATGATACCAAAAGTAGTACTTAACTTGATTTGCGCATGTCTGAGTGGTGGTCTTGTATTCTACCTTAAGAGCAGCAGTCCATTGTCCTGAAAAATGAGTTGCCATAAAAGTTTTACATAGAATGCTGATTACCCACTCCCTCTAGGAAGGGACTACTTTCACTGTGCTCCACAATAAACAACATGCCCCAATCTTATCATTCAGTGAGTGCTTTAAGCAGCTGATCTGCACAGTGACAGCAACCGTTCCTCTTTTATCTATAGTCAATGTCTCTCAGAAGACATGTCTTTAAGAACTGTCAGAAATTGCTCTGGCTTTATAAAGAAGAACGTATTCTCCAGAAATAACGCCATACCAAGTTGCAGAGGCAATATCAAGAAATGAACAGGACCCACAAAGTGAGAGTTGGCATCACAGGAAAGTGCCTTTAACTTGGTTTGGGACAACTAGCACCAGAAAAAAATATATATATATATTTTATAACCTATAATCGTCCTGTAGTGTGAAATATCTCCATATAAATGCTTATAGGCTAGTTGTATGGCTTAAAAAACATGATTTAGAACCTTTCATTTAAAAAATTCCATTGGGAATTCAGGTGTTTAGTTAGTGATAAAATAACCAGTTAAAGAAGAAGACAATTCTCAGTCTAAAGACTACACATGATCTTTACTGTGCACCCCGGTGGCAAACTAGGTAGAAACAGTCAGCATGTTGCCATGGTGATTACCACCTTTGCTTTTGGTGAGGTGTGTCTGATCGAAAGCCGAGCCCTTTTACTTTATCTCCACAGAGAAGTCACATAAGAAGCTTAGTTCAGATCAAATGAGCGCTCTTCAAAAAATGTAGGTTACTAAAATGTTTGAACCCTTAGCTTCAGCAAAGTTTAGTCCTTGATTACACAGATTTCAAAGTATCTTTTTTGTTTTAAGGCGAAGATGTGATGATATGAAAATACCATTTGAACCCTTAGGTCACAGAAGATTGTTTCTCCAATATGAACTTTGTGGAAGAAATTCCATGACCTCTGCACTTAAGGAAAACATATTTCTATAATGAGAGATGAATTGTAATGAAAGTAGATAGAACCTTTTACAAAGGAAGACAGAATGAACTATTTGACATCATAGGGGTGAATTAAATGTTAGTGTTTTAAAAAACATATATTCGATTGCTTTTTCAACCCTTTATCATTCAACACCTGTACTGGAAAATATGGTGCACTACTTGAACAGCATATTTCAATAAAAAAAATAATATTCAACACTGAAGAGGACAAATATTTAAACTATCAAGATCACTATAAAGATTATAAACCTTTCAGTAGAGTGGTTGCTATTCATGATATAAAATATAAACGTGTTTTATGACGCTACATATATGTTTAGCACCTTGCTGTTGCAATTTAACCTTCAACTTTAAAAAGTTGTTGTAAGCAGACATGTCCTCATGTAATCTAAGACTCCATTTAAGAGGATATAAATTCAGCTAAGCTTGATGGCTTTCAAAATAAGCATCACATCTGAAATCCAGCAAAAGAATGGGGGGATCAATAATTAAATGTTGAAAAGTGGCTAAAAATGCTTCACAACAGTATCCAAAAATATGTGCCCTAACCTCAGCTGTGTTGCATTATTCCTGTAAATTAGCTTTTCATGAGTGGATGAAGGATGTGTGGGCTTTTTGAGCTCAGCAAAGCTGAGTGGGTCAAGTGGGTGATCAAACAGCCAGGTCTCCTTTTAAGCCTGAAGAAAGTCGACTGTAAAATGCTTTGAAAACTAGAAGACGTTCTGCAGTTCATCAAGTGGTCTAATGGGAATCACATACCCAAAGCAGAAGAGGATTACTGGCTGCTCATTTTTTTCTCATAATTTAGGCATGTTTTAAGTTTCATTACAGTCAAACATAAAATAATTGTTAAAGTCTGCTCAGATGACAGTCACTATTGGCTCACGTGATACCATTTGAAATGTCAATGCCAAAACTAACTTCAAACCTGTCACACTGTTTTGACTTAAAGGTCGGGCTTCTAGGAGATCAATAAAGATAAAATTATTTCTAACAGATGGTTTTCTGAGAAAACTGACTGTCATATAAGGGCAAAAAAGAGATGAGAGATAAGATATGAATTAGTCAAAACACATTAGGACTGGAGATTGAAATGTGTGTGTGACAGATACAGGTGCTGGTCATAAAATTAGAATATCATGAAAAAGTAGATTGATTTCAGTAATTCCATTTAAAAAGTGAAACTTGTATATTATATTCATACATTACATACAAACTCATATATTTCAGATGTTTATTTTGTTTAATTTTGATGATTACAAATGACAACAAATGAAAATCTCAAATTCATCATATCAGAAAATTAGAATATTGTGAAAAGGTTCAAAATTGATGGCCCCTGGTGCCACACTCTAATCAGCTAATTAACTCAAACCACCTGCAAAAGCCTTTAAATGGTCTTTCAGTCTAGTTCTATAGGCTACACAATCATGGGGAAGACTGCTGACTTGACAGTTGTCCAAAAGACGACCATCGACACCTTGCACAAGGAGGGCAAGACACAAAAGGTCATCGCTAAAGAGGCTGGCTGTTCACAGAGCTCAGTGTCCAAGCACATTAATAGAGAGGCGAAGGGAAGGAAAAGATGTGGTCGAAAAAAGTGTACAAGCAAGAGAGATAACCGCACCCTGGAGAGGATTGTGAAACAAAACCCATTCAAAAAAGTGGGGGAGATTCACAAAGAGTGGACTGCAGCTGGAGTGAGTGCTTCAAGAACCACCACACACAGACGTATGAAAGACATGGGTTTCTGCTGTCGCATTCCTTGTGTCAAGCCACTCTTGAACCACAGACAGCGTCAGAAGCGTCTTGCCTGGGCTAAAGAGAAACAGGACTGGACTGCTGGTGAGTGGTCCAAAGTCATGTTCTCTGATGAAAGTAAATTTTGCATTTCCTTTGGAAATCAAGGTCCCAGAGTCTGGAGGAAAAGAAGAGAGGCACTTCATCCACGTTGCTTGAAGTCCAGTGTAAAGTTTCCACAGTCAGTGATGGTTTGGGGTGCCATGTCATCTGCTGGTGTTGGTCCATTGTGTTTTCTGAGGTCCAGGGTCAACGCAGCCACATACCAGGAAGTTTTAGAGCACTTCATGCTTCCTGCAGCTGACCAACTTTTTGGAGATGCAGATTTCATTTTCCAACAGGACTTGGCACCTGCACACAGTGCCAAAGCTACCAGTACCTGGTTGAAGGACCATGGTATCCCTGTTCTTAATTGGCCAGCAAACTCTCCTGACCTTAACCCCATAGAAAATCTATGGGGTATTGTGAAGAAGAAGATGCAATACACCAGACCCAACAATTCAGAAGAGCTAAAAGCCACTATTAGAGCAACCTGGGCTATCATAACACCTGAGCAGTGCCACAGACTGATCGACTCCATGCCACGCCGCATTGCTGCAGTAATACAGGCCAAAGGAGGCCCAACTAAATACTGAGTGCTGTACATGCTCATACTTTTCATGTTCATACTTTTCAGTTGGCCAACATTTCTATAAATCCTTTGTTTTTATTGGTCTTCAGTAATATTCTAATTTTCTGATATGATGAATTTGAGATTTTCATTTGTTGTCATTTGTAATCATCAAAATTAAACAAAATAAACATCTGAAATATATGAGTTTGTATGTAATGTATGAATATAATATACAAGTTTCACTTTTTAAATGGAATTACTGAAATCAATCTACTTTTTCATGATATTCTAATTTTATGACCAGCACCTGTATGTGTGAAAAGTGTAGCAAGGGAAGTGGGCTAGCAGGTGAGATGTTTTTTTTTTTTTTTTCCCGTTTCACAGTTTCACACTATAAATCCTCCCTTTATGCTCTCATTGGTTAGCTGTTAAACTCTTATCAGCTGTCACATTTCAATCTTTACATGAAGAACTGGAATCATTTCTAAAGTCTCAAAGACATTTAGAACCAAGGCAAACAAAAACAAAGCATAAAAAGTTTAAAGTGTTATGCATATAGTTCTCTTTCAAGAACACTGGTTAGCCTGTTGAACTGTGTATTTTAGAACAGAATTGAAACTACAGCAAAAATCAGAAAAATCAAAGGTAAAGGAGATGCAAGAAACTATGCTTTGATTTGCGCTATTCTCAAATACCCTAGGTAGAGAGTATAGACTTAAAACATCTAGATTTTAAAGCATTTCTCTCTATAAAACTATGACATTTCAGTTGGAAAGTACAAGACCATATAAACTCTTTCTTACTGGGTAAATGTGAATAATAATCAGTTCTGCAACACTTCCTAATCTGCATGTTTAAAACCACTAAGATTTGCTTCAAGCACATATTGCAGCATGATTGTGCGAAATAAATTTTTTTTATTTAAAATAAGCCGTCTTATGCTCTCAGGATAAATCTGAAAGGCAAATTTTACTCAACGATGTTAATCACGGTCAGCACGTTGCTCCCTGTGTGTGTATGGTTTTAAAATAAACAAAGACATTTAAAAATTGTTAAATTGTTAAATTTTAAATTTTTTGATGAGAGGTTTGTTTAAAATATATAATCTAACTGATACATCAGAAATATACATTTTGTTGGTGTCCAAGTAGCCTAAAGTAGGGGTGTTGCAGCCTATTTTGATTATATTTTCTTTCGTCTGAGAGGGTAAAAAAAAACAAAGGAAAAATTCTAAGTCTCACCCATTTCACCCATTATTTTATATGTCGATGCTTTATGCATTGAAATTTAATTTTGTATTCACTCTGTGTATACAAAATGACAATAGAATTTGTCTAAGTCTATAGCACCTGAATTACCATGAAAGAAGTCATTAAACACCTTGCTTTTAGCCAATCCTGGGCTGCTGTCTTTGTCCTGGAACTTTTGCTGAAATATCAATAAAAGTAAAAAAAAGCTTAAGCCTCTTGTCTTGAAAGCCTTTTGGTGATCACCAATGCATTGGTTCAGAAAGAGGCTCTGGAGAGGCCTGGAGCTCTTGCCAGCGTGTGAGGGGATGGCGCTGGCACAGGAGGTGTCAATGAAGCAAGGCTCTGACTCTCTCAGGAGGGACACAGCAGGCTGTAGGACCCAGAGCCTATGGAAACATCTGGAGACTATTACAGAAGAAACTCTGGAGGGGCTTGGAGCAGCAGGTGCCGGTGGATTGGCTCAGCCACTATCAGGACCTGGAGGCAATGAAAAGCAGGCTTGAGATGTGTCAGTCCAGATAACTTAGATAAAGCCAACAAACTTGTACTGTACAACAGGAACAGACAGGAACCAGATAGTAACAAATGGATCAGACGCTTGGCAGGGACTTAAGTAAAACAGGAATTAACTGTGAACATATGAGTAAAACCAACTCACCAACTCAGCCATGTTTTTATTTTTTTGTTCTGTGTTCATAAATAATACATAGTAAACGTTTTTTCAAGCATTGCACAAAATCTATCAAAAGCATGGTCGGCATTTAGACCCAGGATCCATATTATAGGGCACATTTTGTTGCAGTTACATGCTGGAGAGCTTTTCGGAGAGAATATCTATTCGCTTTGTGTTTTTTTACATAGACACAAAAGATTGGTCAGAAAACATGTATTGATTGAAATCTTAAAACATGTTCCTATTTGGACTAGTGTTATAGGAAAATTTAGATTTCTCTTCTATTATATATCAATTTATCCCTTTAACTCACTATAAAAGTTTTCACTCAGTCTGTTTCACTTTGATCGCCACACAATTCTTGGCGGGATGGTGTTTGTAGACCAGACAGCTTCTTCCCATAACAAATCAGATTCTTTCTCAAGGTTTATTCATAACATTTTACTGTTAACCAAAGTGTCTGTAATTTGTTTTGACTCTGACTACTTTTCCATTGTTGTAAGTAAGGGGGAACAAATGCTGCTCATGCAGAACAGGGCAGAATGCTGTGCCATAAGGGCTGTATGATGAACTGTTCTCTCTTTGCAAGGATATGAATAAATGTACCGACTGAGTGAAATCCATCGATCTCGGTTTATTTAACTAGGGTGAATAGTTGAATACTTTTTTCCCACGACAATTAGATATGGGTTGAAAGACCAAACAGGCTTTTTTGTAACTATACAACAAGGGTGTAAAAACTATTAAAATTTATTACTCAAATAGAAGTAGTAAGTCTGTGAGGGAGCGAGCCAGCCAAGCATGAGGACACAGTGGTGATTATCAAGAAAAATGGGTTTTATTTCTCTGAAGTAAAAATAATCCAAACAAGTAATACAGGGCCATTAAAAGAGGTCAAATGAAGAGACTAACTTAGGGTAAAAAATATCAAGGTTAAACATAACACAAACTCAAACTAACTACACAAACAAAACTGACCTCCCACACAGCAAACAAAGGGGACTTAGATACTGGCTAATCAGACCAGACTGACGTACTGAGGAAGCGATAGAGAGAACATCTGCACAAATTTAACAAAAAATAACTAAACATTTAGCTTAAGGATTAAACTTAAATTAGCATTACTAAACAAAATGAACAAAATGAGCAAATCACAAAAGGAAAAAGAACATAATGCAGCATATAAAAAATGTAGAGTCCATAGTCTTCCCCCATAGTGGAACTCCAGATGGTACAACCCAATCAGTCAATGAGTATGTCAGCCAGAGGCCTTTGCATTCTCTCAGTTGAAGGTACTCCCA
Organism: Cyprinodon diabolis; assembly: GCA_030533445.1. NCBI lineage: Eukaryota > Metazoa > Chordata > Actinopteri > Cyprinodontiformes > Cyprinodontidae > Cyprinodon > Cyprinodon diabolis. Next base: position 32,923,988 of record CM060080.1, on the reverse strand, counting down.
CAACACCAGAAAAGGAAGCACAAACAATCAGAATCAGAATCAAGTTTATTGCCAAGTAGGTTTGCACTTACAAGGAATTTGACTTGGTATTGTTGGTGCAGACGAAAAAAACAAAAACAAAACAAAAACAAAATAACAAAATAAGATAGAATATATATAAATATATATACACTATATTGCCAAAAGTATTTGCTCACCCATCCAAATTATTGGAATCAGGTGTTCCAATCACTTCCATGGCCACAGGTGTATAAATTCAAGCACCTAGGCATGCAGACTGTTTTTACAAACATTTGTGAAAGAATGGGTCGCTCTCAGGAGCTCAGTGAATTCCAGCGTGGAACTGTGATAGGATGCCACCTGTGCAACAAATCCAGTCGTGAAATTTCCTCGCTCCTAAATATTCCACAGTCAACTGTCAGCTGTATTATAAGAAAATGGAAGTGTTTGGGAACGACAGCAACTCAGCCACGAAGTGGTAGGCCACGTAAACTGACGGAGCGGGGTCAGCGGATGCTGAAGCGCATAGTGCGAAGAGGTCGCCAACTTTCTGCAGAGTCAATCACTACAGACCTCCAAACTTCATGTGGCCTTCAGATTAGCTCAAGAACAGTGCGCAGAGAGCTTCATGGAATGGGTTTCCATGGTTGAGCAGCTGCATCCAAGCCATACATAACCAAGTGCAATGCAAAGCGTCGGATGCGGTGGTGTAAAGCACGCCGCCACTGGACTCTAGAGCAGTGGAGACGCGTTCTCTGGAGTGACGAATCGCGCTTCTCCATCTGGCAATCTGATGGACGGGTCTGGGTTTGGCGGTTGCCAGGAGAACGGTACTTGTCTGACTGCATTGTGCCAAGTGTAAAGTTTGGTGGAGGGGGGATTATGGTGTGGGGTTGTTTTTCAGGAGCTGGGCTTGGCCCCTTAGTTCCAGTGAAAGGAACTCTGAATGCTTCAGCATACCAAGACATTTTGGACAATTCCATGCTCCCAACTTTGTGGGAACAGTTTGGAGCTGGCCCCTTCCTCTTCCAACATGACTGTGCACCAGTGCACAAAGCAAGGTCCATAAAGACATGGATGACAGAGTCTGGTGTGGATGAACTTGACTGGCCTGCACAGAGTCCTGACCTCAACCCGATAGAACACCTTTGGGATGAATTAGAGCGGAGACTGAGAGCCAGGCCTTCTCGTCCAACATCAGTGTGCGACCTCACAAATGCGCTTCTGGAAGAATGGTCAAAAATTCCCATAAACACACTCCTAAACCTTGTGGACAGCCTTCCCAGAAGAGTTGAAGCTGTTCTAGCTGCAAAGGGTGGACCGACGTCATATTGAACCCTATGGATTAGGAACGGGATGTCACTTAAGCTCATATGTGAGTCAAGGCAGGTGAGCAAATACTTTTGGCAATATAGTGTATATATATATATATATATATATATATATATATATATATATATACAGAAGCTATATACAAACAGTAGACTGTGCGTTAATGTAACGCAGAAATCCTGAATGGGGGAGAGAAACATTGTCCAGTGTCACAGGCGGGTCTTGGCCTTGTTGATAAGGCCGATGGGAAAAAAACTGTTTTTGTGACGGGAGGTTCTGGTCCTGATGGACAGCAGCCTCCTGCCAGAGGGTAGTGACTGAAATAGTTTGTGACTGGGGTGCGAGGGATCAGCCACAATCTTCCCTGCACGCCTCAGAGTCCTGGAGGCGTGCAGCTCCTGGAGAGATGGGAGGTTGCAGCCAATCACCTTCTCTGCAGACCGGATGACACGCTGCAGTCTGCTCTTGTCCTTAGCGGTGGCACCAGCGTACCAGATGGTGATGGAGGAAGTGAGGATGGACTCAATGATGGAGGTGTAGAACTGCACCATCATTGTCCTGGGCAGGTTGAATTTCTTCAGCTGCCGCAGGAAGTACATCCTCTGCTGGGCTTTCTTGGTGAGGGAGTCGATGTTCAGCTCCCACTTTAGGTCCTGGGAGATGATAGTTCCCAGGAAGCGGAAAGACTCCACAGTGTCAATGGTGGAGTCACAGAGGGTGATGGGGGTAGCTGGGGCTGCGCTCTTTCTGAAGTCCACAACCAACTCCACTGTTTTTAGAGCGTTGAGCTCCTGGTTGTTCTCCCTGCACCAGGTCACCAGATGGTCAGCCTCCCACCTGTAGGCTGACTCGTCACCATCGGAGATCAGTCCAATGAGAGTGGTGTCATCTGCGAACTTCAGGAGCTTGACAGACTGATGACTGGAGGTGCAGCTGTTGGTGTACAGGGAGAAGAGCAGAGGAGAAAGAACACAGCCCTGGGGGGAACCAGTGCTGATGAGCTGTGAGTCAGATAACTGTGTTCCCAGCTTTACCTGCTGCTTCCTGTCCGACAGGAAGTCTGTGATCCACCTGCAGGTGGAGTCAGGCACATTCAGCTGGGAGAGCTTCTCCTGGAGCAGAGCTGGGATGATTGTGTTGAAGGCCGAGCTGAAGTCCACAAACAGGATCCTGGCGTAGGTTCCTGCGGAGTCCAGGTGCTGGAGAATGTGGTGAAGGGCCAGGTTGACAGCGTCATCTACAGACCTGTTGGTTCTGTAGGCAAACTGAAAGGGGTGCAGGAGGAGGTCCGTGATTTCTTTCAGGTGTGATAGCACAAGACCCCATAGACTTCATGACCACAGAGGTCAGGGAAACGGGTTTAAAGTCATTAAGTCCTGTGGTCCTTGGCTTCTTGGGGACAGGGATGATGGTGGAGGATTTAAAGCAGGCTGGCACGTGACATGTCGCCAGTGAGGTGTTAAAAATGTCTGTGAACACTGGAGACAGCTGGTCAGCACAGAGCTTCAAAGTGGATGGAGTGACAGAATCTGGTCCAGCAGCTTTCCGGGGGTTCTGTTTTTTGAAGATTTTGTTTACATCTCTCTCTTTTATGGAAAGAGTTGTCACTGAGGAGGAGGAGGTGGAGGTGATCTGCTGGGTGGTATCAAGCATTTGACTAATTAAATATACAAAAGTTAACCAAATGTGAGCATTACAATTGGAACTAATGTCTTCTAAAATTGTCAAAATACAAATAAACATACCAATACATTTATGCTACTGTGTGTTAAAACTCAAAGTGAAAAAGCGGTTGTGTGTGGGGTTACTGACCAAGTCACAAAGTCCTACTTTTTAAAAACACCTTTTTTAGAAGTTAAAGGATCAACTTAAGCTTTTTACCTATGTAAAAGTATAAAAGTACCATTTTTAAAACTACTTAAAATATAAACTTAAAAGTAATGCAGGAAAATGTTAAGGACAGATGCTTTAATGCTTATATCTGTTACTGCACTACATTATTAAAGGAAAATGTTTCTACAACTCTGGATAATAACTTCCTTATACTTATTTTTCTTATTTTTATAACTAATGGGAAAAGTGACAAATGTGACTTTGCATCATCTTGAAAAACTATTTCTTTTGGTATTTGACGGAAAGCAAGTTGGTGCAGTACCAAGTCCAACAAAGAAATTACTGCTCTGGATATACCAAATAATTTTGATGGTATTGATTTTTTTATTTTTTATACCAACAGGCCTTAACAAAAATTAGCTAAATAAATAAAAACTAAAGAGTCTATTTTTTAAATGTAAGGAATAGAAAATAGTAGAAAAATGTAGAGTAAAAGTAAAGAGTTATTTAAAAAGAAATACCAATACTACAGATACCAACATTTCTACTTAAGTAACTAAGTATTTGTACTTTGTTACTTGAGACCTCCTTTCTACAAGATCTAAGCAGTTTTTTCATACCGGCTGCATAGAGGGTCCCTCTATGGGCCACCGGATTGGCAGTATCCAGTATTCACGGGAGACTATGTACTAGAAATGTCCCCAGAATAAATGAATCGGGTTGTGAACATAAAGGTCTATTTGATTAAAGAAAATTGCTGTTCCACTTTTTTTTCACCTTTCTGTACTACTGAGCTTCTTCTATGAGTAAATGCACTGGTTCCACGAAATGTTTTAATTGATTACTATGTCATAATATTTATTTAAAAAGGCCAGCGAGCAAAATAAACATACTCGCATGTATGTTACACTACTTCTGCGCATGGTTTATCTTCCACCCAACAACGAAATCACACGTGTGAGAAACTGCTGCTTTGAGAGAAGAAAATTGCTCTCCGCGCATGCCAGCTCCTCCCACGCATGCTCGGGATCATGCTCGGAATCTCACCGCCCCGTTTTTTATTTTGACATGTCTCTGTTTCTGTCAGGCTCATGACATTTCCATCAAATTTCTGGTAGGCTGACGTAGACCTTTGGACTATCTTGGTTGGACCTGTACAAGAAAAGTGGCAGAGAATTCTATGAAATCTGCAAGAAAAGTGTGCCTATATCATAATGTGACCACCCCCATGTTTCAGTATGGTGGGCGAGAGAAATCCATTGTTAGATTTCCACCTCCCACCATTTTGTAGAGTAAAAAAAATGTAAATGGTCTTTAAAAGTTTAATAATTTAATATCTGTCATACTTCCTACAGCATCATCAAGCGAAAATAGTCAATACTTTGTAGAGCAACCTTTCTTTGCATGCTGAACTTTTCATAGGAGTAAACCTTTTTTTACTAACTCACTATTTATCACCAGTTCCCGGACGAATTTTAATATGAGGACATTTTCAGACCTGAGAAGCTGAGGTCTCTAATTAATATTAAAATAAAGCCTTTGTGTCTATTTGTTTTTGTCCAATGGATTTTAACTGCAGGGCTAATGGTCATGAACTGCAGAATGTTTCCTCATCACTGCTCAATAAATCTGTTTATTGTTGCTGAGTCGACAAATCTGGACTCTCATACAACATAAAGGGAACATTTAAAAGACAAATAATCACAGTGGAGTCATTAGTTCCGTTTTTATAGTCCCTATGGTTGCCATCTTAGTATCTTAGTCATTAATATCCTTATAACTGACTAAAAAAATCAACACCAGTTAGCTCTTATTTTCTCAGTTTTTAACTTCAGAGATTTAAACCTCCCTCAGCGTTTCCCTACTGTCTTCTTGTCTCTGCTTTTGCTCTGAATGTGGATGGTAGCTACTGAAAGGAGAGAAAGAGGTCTGAAAAGCAAAACCTCTCACACACGTACAAAAAATAACGCACCATGTTTTTGTGAAAGCATTTGTCTCAATGAGTTCAAGAAGTTTTTTCTCAGTGTTACTTTGTATGGATGTAACATAGCTTGTCAGACCCATCAAACACCTATCTTTTTCTGGGCTGGAAAACTATTCAGTTACTATTCAGTTGTTTAAAGCTCATATATAATCAATAATAATATTATAGTCAATAATAATATAGTCAATAATTGAAGACAGCTCAGAAAACCAAGGTAGTTGTGATCTTTAATAATACTGAATGAGTTGACAGTACTTATACATTTAAGTTTTGTGATTTTTCAATAGATGAAAGATCTGCTATCTTTCATGTTTTGTTGCTAAATGGAGGAAAACCAACTGTTGGAGTTACCCTTTAAGCTATTTGCTCAATGTTCTTTTAATGTACTATTTTAACCACACAAAAGGCAGCTAACGAGATGGTGACAGTAGAAACAACATTGTACATTGTGTAAAATGACAAAGTTTTTTTTAAAGTTTGAAGTTACAGCAACTCTTGGGTAGTAAGGGTTTCCCCTTATGATGTCACAAGGGGAAATAAGCTGTCCTGAGCGGTCTGTTGTAACGCATTGGTAGAGCTACGGCCTACAGCTAATGTATTATTTCACACTTCCAAGCTTTTGGGTAAAGGCCATCGGCCAGATCTCAGAGGATCTGCACAAACATTGTTAATATTTTGTTACTACAAATGTAGCCTAACATTGGACCTAATATTTAAGTGATAAGGGTAGGTTGGACTCACTGAGTGGGGATGTGCTTGACGTAACATTTGCCGAACATTGTGGGAACCTCCAGCCCAGGGTACATTCGGGAAAATACGCTACAGGCTTATAGATGCATCTGAGGTGTCACTCAGCTCGTCAAATGATGTTTCAGTCAAAAAGGGTCAAATAAAAGGCCTATTTTAAAGTTTTTTTTAGTAAAAAAACTTAAATGTCTCTTTAAAGTCCTAAACTCAAAGTTTTCCATATGTTTGTTGCCCTAAAATTTTGAATTCTGCTAATGTTTCTTTTTTTTTTTGTACAGTGCTCTAAGTTGTATTGAAATAAGCAAATCTGGTGAAAAAAATAAATGCAACATAAATTTTAGGACTTCTAAAATGAACTGAACTGTACAGCTTTTGTGCAATGTTTGCGCCAGATTGATGAGTAAAATCAGTAAACCCTGCTGTTAATATCTACATGTTAACTGACTCAACTAACACATCCTGGGAATCTAAACCGGAAAGCCAAGGTCAGTAAAGTAAAACAGATGAAAGAAACATTTTGAATGGAAGGCTGTAGTGTTTATCTTTTGCAGTCTTATGGACCAGAGGTGGGAAACATCCTGATTAGGTGATTAGCTTCCCTAAGATATGGAAGCTGTAATATGGAGCAGTCTAACAAGAAAATCAAACTGAAATTTGGTTTTATAACAATGTCTGTAAATTACTGATTCTGCAGACAGCTTGTTAACTTTGCTGCCTGTCTGTTTTTTTTTTTTTTTTTCTGGAGCCATTAAACTAGACAATTGCTCCCCTGAAATGGCTTGTCTGAAAAAGGCTTGATGCCAGTTACTCAGGAGCCAATATCCATCTTGCTTTTTACAGCCGCGGGCAAGCCTGGCTTCTCCGACGTGATAACATGAGTGGCCAAACAATAGAGCCAAGTTTCTGCCAATCACAGTCACAGTCAATCAAACACAATTGGCTTTCTATGAGAATTACAGCAATAAGCACACAACAGCTATAAACTTTCTAAGAACAGGAGTTTGACATCTGTTATTGTTGTGAAGAGACAGCAGCTTTCAGATTCGAGGACAAAGGCAGTCACATGAGGGTGACTCAGTCAATGCAGAAGGCTCCTGCTCTATTCCTTTCTGCTCTGAATAACCACCACCAGGCATGCATGCATATCGCATGTATGAGAAAACTCTTTAAAAGATCATGTCACAAAGTTTAACCTCTCCTATAGAGCCCGCTTTCTGCTGACTCTCATGGGCCGAGGTTTTTCTATGCTGCTTCTCCTTTCCCTTGACTGTTTGCTTACTCCTTGTTAGAGTGGCTGCGACTTGAAAATAACACATACACATATACATATATATATATAATAAGAAACTGAAGCAACACTTCTTGACAGGAACCAACAACAGCTGTCAGAGGGACTCAGTAGTAAAAACAAAATGCAGTGTTGCTTCAAACTGGGATGGAGAAACATCTTTTGTTTTCTGGTACCTGACTCCGGTATGGATGAGAAACGAAGCAGAAGCTGTGACAGAACTGGGGTGATTGAAGGCTTGGGAAAATAGAAATTTCCATGAAGGTCCCCAAAGGTTCCAAGAACAACTGCTTCTGACTCAACATTAAATTCAATATGGAAATCTTCTCTAACAAAGCGTGTTGTTTCAGCTTTTTCAGGTTGTGTGAAGTAAGGTAGAGTCTGTCTATATCAGCATTTCACAGATTTCCTCTGTTCCAACAGCAAAGCATGATTTAATCCTCTCTGTTGAATCTACTCCATGGCTGAGATATAGTTTAATCTGCACCCTTCCAAAAATACATCTACATAATGCCTACCTGTTAGTTAGTATTAAAATGATGTACTATGTACAGTATATTTCTATACCTAGTCCATATGCATTTCTTTCGGGTTTATTCCCAAAGCTAAAACAAGTCAATTTGTGTAGTTCTGCCAGTCTTTGTAAGTGATATCTATAGATATAAGATCGGATTTGGATTACCTAAATGCAGGAAATACTGTATCTATCTTAACACAGATAGTACTATGGAATATATATATATATATATATATATATATATATATATATATATATATATATATATATATATATATATATATATATATATATATACGGGTCTGGCTCTATACGTAGAAGAGGGGGACAGGGAGGTTTGGAATGGAATTGACTGGATGAATTTTCTTTCTGATGATGATGAGAGTTGGATTCGCCAGTGAGGAATAACTGGGGTTTAGAGGATGGAATATGATTGGAGGTTCAGGTCTGTGAGGGAGATCTGCTTGGAAGCAACGCATCTGAACCAGGTGACATCTTAGATTGAACTGCAGTGAGCAGCAGGGTGACTTGAGAGTGAATCGTTTGAGGGTGAGCAGGGTTGGATCGGCAGTGGAACTCTTAGGAGAAGATGGTTCTTCCTTTCAATAAAAGGCAAAACACTTCTTCTTCTTCTTGTGTTTTATGGCATTGGCAAACTAGTTAAAGTGCATTACCACCACCAACTGACCTCCATACAGTAATAAATGAATTAAATTAAATTAAAAAATGTTCCAACATTGCGTGGACACAGAGGCAGTTCCCCTGGATTGGCAGACTGGGGTGGTGGTCCCTCTATGTATTTAAAAAAGAGGACCCGAGGGTGTGTTCCAACTACAGAGGAATCACACTCTTAAGCCTCCCAGGTAAGGTCTATTCTGGAGTTCTGGAGAGGAGGGTCCGTCGGATAGTCAAATCTCGGATTCAGGAAGAGCAGTGTGGTTTTTGTCCTGGCCGTGGAACACTGGATCAGCTCTACACCCTGAGCAGGATCCTGGAGGGTGCATGGGAGTTTGCCCAACCAGTCTACATGTGTTTTGTGGATCTGGAGAAGGCATTCGACCGTGTCCCTTGGGGGTCCTGTGGGGGGTACTCAGGGAATATGGAGTACTAGGCCCTTTAATAAGGGCTGTTAGGTCTCTGTAGGACCGGTGTCAGAGCCTGGTCTGCATTGCAAGTGGCTTGCAACGGCTGTGTCTGGGCTCTCCCTTAGAGATAGGGTGAGGAGCTCAGTCATCGGGGGAGGACTCAAAGTAGAGCCGCTGCTCCTCCCCATCGAGAGGAGCCAGTTGAGGTGTCTTGGGCATCTGATTAGGATGCCTCCCCTGGCCTCCATGATCTCCCTGGTGAGGTGTTCCAGGCACGTCCCACCAGTAGGAGGCCCAGGGGGAGACCCAGGACACGCTGGAGGGACTATGTTTCTCGGCTGACCTAGGAGCGCCTTGGGATTCCCCCTGAGGAGCTGGCCCAAGTGGCTGGGGAGAGGGACATCTGGGCCTCCCTACTGAAACTGCTACCCCTCGACCCAACCCCGGATAAGCGGAAGAAGATGGATGGATGGATGGATGGATGGATGGATGGATGGATGGATGGATGGATGGATGGATGGAAAAAAAATCCAAACTGTATGTTTTAACCCAACATAATGAAATGCATAATCAAATTCATCCTCATAATTACTAATATGTCTTTATGCTTATGTCACTCTCCCATTTTCTGAAAGGAAGAACACCGGAGAGCAGGACCCTTTTAAGCCTTCTCATAACGAGCCACACCTGTGAATCCTCAGTCAATCCTGCTCTTAGAGACCACCTGTGAAGAATGAAGGAAGCAACAGCCAAAGAGGGAGAACTCCCAGACCCCAACAAAACCTTTAAAAACAAGATAAACAAATACAAAGACCTGAAAATATGAGTGATGATAGCTCTCTTTCTGGACCTCTTGTGTTTCATTTAACATGCAGTGGAAAAATATATTTGTTGGGAAAAAAAAGATTGCTATCATTATTACTGCAGGTTATACAAGGATGGATCAAGCTCTTTACATTAGCTTGGGATGAAAACAGTGGCATTTTTAAAATACTCTTTAGGTGAAAGAATTCAGTTCATAGTAAGTCACTAAAGTGTGATAGAATATTCAGGTTTCCCTCTTAAAACAATTTTGAGGAGTTAACAACTTTTAATAGGTGTTGTCCAGAGGATCTAGTCTGGTACATCATTGCCTTTTTGTCTAAGGACTAATAATTCATACCACTGTTTTGTCCTGGTTCTTTTTGGAAAAACTTCTGTCATCTTACTTTGTTAAAACTTTTCTCTCTTTTAGCAGTGGAAAAAAGTAAAGATTAAGGTTTATCTGGAATTTCCATGAAAATAACTATGCTGTGACAAAACTGAATGTCTTAAACTGATGATGCTAAAGAGGAAGAGGGGAATTATCAAGCTTCCCACCAGAGAGAGCAGGTGACTGACAGATGGAGTTGGGCTGGCCGGCCCGCTGACCAGCTGGTTCTGCACTGCAGGTCGGCCACTCTCTCCCTCCACTGGGGCAGTAATCCTCTTCTGCCACTTCCAGTCACAGCCCTGACCTCGTGATTATGTGTGACTTCCCTTAGTCACTTGCTTGTGACAACTGTGTGTCTTTTGCAGGAGAAATATGTTTTGCTGTATCTGGTGGTGGGATGGAGTTAAAAAATGGGTGTTAAATGTGTAACAGGAGGTGGGCTGATCAATCTGAGTTTAGAGATAGTGATATGTTCCCTAACATGATTTTCCTTTCACCAAACTTCTGCCGGGTGGACACTAAGCTCCTGAGGTTTTGGTCCCACATTTCGATCTCTTTTACCTCAATGTCCCCTATTGAGTTTAATTAAATGTGCATTAGGTTTTCTTTTTTTCTTATTTTTTCACTCTGTCCTTCGCAAAGGTTAATTTCACCTTGCAAACAAGATGAATTGTCTTGAAATTTGTAAATTCGCAAACTCACCAAAATACATCTTGCCAGAACCCAACAGATGCGTTTGCCTCGATACAGAAATGTTTTGGTCCAATGAAATGCAGTGTTTGACGTCAACGCATCAACCATAGGCAGAAGGCTGAAGCAAAACAAACATGTCTGCTTGTTTCAGCTGGAATACCTTCAATTTCTTTTTGAAAATGAGCAAAAAGGCGTGAGTTGCTCTACTTGACGCTTCTCAGACTGATACTTCGTAGAATTCAAACTGAACACATATCGCGTCAATCTGGCTTATGCCAGGTTACACAAAAGGTATTAAAAACAAACAAACAAAAAAAAGCATTAAATAATAAATGGCCTAAACATTTTATCAAGCCTGAGGACCCCAAACACTTTACAATACCTTCAGTCATTCAGCCACATATATTCAAACACTGATGTTGGAAAGCTACATTGCACCCACAAACTTGCACATTGCAATTATGAAAGTTGTACACCACAAAATTTTGTTTTGTATACTCTCTGAGTATACACAATGACATTACAAGTAGTCTAAGTCTAAGATCAGAATAACAGAAGCGAGACTTACAGACGACCTGCGCAACTGCGCCCATCATCAGCAGGTAACGTCTGTGAATTGTGTTGCCTAAGGACACAGCGACAGAAAGAGATGGAAATGGACTCAAACCAGCAACGCCCCAACTAGAGGACTATTGAGCAACACATTATGTCAATCATAAAATGTAATTATGTTTATCTCCCTTTATCTAATTAAATAGCATATGGTAACATAACCACAGTTGTAGATAAGCTTTTTTTTCTCCATGGTTTAGGGGAAAAATATGCATTCTACTTCATAGATCTGACAAATTAGGGTCAGAGAGCAGACTGATTTGGGAGTTGGGGGGTGGGGTTGACAGATGCATCAATGAGCATGGTACCAGGAGAAACTGCAGAACTTTAAACTGGCCCCATCTAGGAGCCAGGATCACAGGACTTCAAACTGGTTCCTCCCGCAAGCTGAGCCGAATGGGCTCCATGGAGAACAGCCAGGACCCAAGCTCCCCCCACATGCCAAGCCAAACACGACCAGAACGGGCTCAGCGGAGAAGCGCCAGGACATGATCAGGAGACAGGAGGGAAACACTAAAACCCTCTTGACACAAAGGCCCCCAAGAGTCAGGACATGAACCACAGACAGCAAAAAACTCAAACTCAAACAAACAAACAAAAAACAAACATGATTAGCTAATGATCTGGACCCAATAGCCTGGCTGAACCATATATAAAGCAGAAGGAGCAGGTGGATAAGATGAAAGATAATTAGAGAGCGGGGAGGGTGTGCCTGGTGAATGAAGTGAGTAATTAGATCAGCTACCTGGGCTGTGATCATGAAAGAGTAATCCCCAGGTATAAATAAATTTGAGTCTAAGCCTAAGTCTGTGATGAAAAAAAAAAGCACAGGCTTCTAATCAATAAATAAAATGATCTCTTTATTAAAGTGGGAGTTTTATGTCACTTTCTCGGCCCACCTTCTGGACAGCAAAGGGTGGGAGCTTGTCAGCCATGGGTTGACATGACCGTGAGGAAGGCTGAGCACACCTTGCAGAGAAACTAACCACCCGTGAAAAACAAAACCATCAGCACAACACTGAAAACTGATAGATGCATGTACTAATTTTGGAAAATAGTAATGCAGTTGTGCATCAAGACATCCATAGAGGAGAGAGATAAGACCCAATGGTCCTGCCAGTTGAAAGCCAGTCCCTCATTAGCCTTTGTCTGGCTAATGAGGCACATCCTACTGCTGTATTAGCATGTGTCTGCCTACCCTTCCTTTCATACTAAGGGCCTGATCTTCAGAGGGCCTAAAACACATGCAAACCTATTTTTACACGCAGAGCAAATGTTCAAAGAAAGACCAAAATGATTTCCACATACAGGTCAGCTGGCAGCATGTGTAAAGCTTTTTCTGCATGTTCATCAGTCTGTTGACCATTTTCTAAATCACAAAATGTGTGAATATACATTTATCATGTACAAAGCAATATTTTAAATCTTAAACTCAAGTCATCGCCAAGCCTGTTTGGTGGGAGTGGGGAGCTGAAAACACTCATCTCTTACTTATAGGAAGAGACATTTTATCTTCCCTTGATGTTCTTCTATTGGCTCCAAAAAAAGTATTAAAAATGCAGGAGGAGGTACTTGATGATCCATCACCCTCAGCACCAGAATAATCCACGATTTTCTGCTAGCATAAAAGCAAGATGGCAACTGCAAAAGCCCTATGTTGCAATGAAAATTGCAAATGTACTGGAGAGAACACCTTATATCCTCAGATTTTTAGGCAAAATCAACAGAAATCTGTCACTAGAGAGTTTTTTGATTGATTGACATGCTTCTCAGACTACAAAATTACAAAAACAGCATGTTGCTTGGAGTTTTTATGTGACATTTATAAATATCTAATTGATGGTTCTAACCTGATGAGGCTGACCCTGTTAGTCCTGCCTTTGAAATCAGAAAAAAATAACTTTTCTGTTTTATAACAATTTATTTCTTTGTATCTAACTTTAAGTATTTTCATAATTTTATTTGTTCGCAGTACTAATTCTTTATCATCTTTTTCTAAATTATTATCATTATAATTACCAACAACCTGGCTTAGAACATCTTCTTTCTTTTAAGGCCTCTCTCAAGCTGCTAGTATCACATGTGAACTGCTCTTTTAATAAGCTGGAATAAAACCAGTTTGCATGTCTTAACATTTGCATAAGCATTGGGTAGTTCTGACCAAGTGGTTAGAGCAGTGAGCTTTTACTCTGAGAAGGTTGCAAGTACGATGTTGATCCCCACAGCCTTCACTCTTGGTTTCTGAGCAAAACACTTAACTCCACTCTGCTCCCCGGGCGCCGCACATTGGCCGCCCACTGCTCCCTAAGGGCATGGGTCAAATATAGACAGTGAATTTCCCCGTTTTGAGACAATAAAGGGATTTACAGTTTCTTTGTCAATCACTGCAACACCCCCGCTTATTGCAAACACACATACATACACACCCAACTACACAAAAAAACTGAACCTACAATGTAGCGCCCCTTATTTGGGATCATTAATGATCACATCCCAAATGTCAAGAAGGGATTCCTGAGGGAGGGAGGGCCAACAAACTCTGTGGTAAAAGCTAATGATTTTTTCAGGGCATCCCGAACAAGATTTATTTTGGTGAGAATTTGTTGTCTCCAAGGAGCTGCTGTATCTTCCAGAAGTGTTACAGGCACAGAAAGTATAATGACTTATGTGGGTGGTTCTTTGCATGTCTTTTCATGTTGTGAGGAGTGAACTGATTGCTTGTGTGATTCACACATATATGTGCAATCCTTATCACAGCCAACATCTTTGAATATGAAACTGATTCCAGTGCCTGACTATCATCTATCATTTCAGCTCTAAATACAGGCCAGTACAGTGCAAGTAAACTTGTGAAGAAATCAACAAAAGCCTGTGCAACAAAGTGCTAAGTTGGAAAAAAATAAACATTCTGTCATGATGCTTTTAAGGGATCTGACCCACATACCGAAAACCACTCAGAGAACCAAGGGAAAGTTTAACAGGTTTATTAATGAAGACAACAGGAGGTGGAATCTTGAACTCAGTGAGCTGATGAACCGGAACTAGAAGTGGAAGGGAAGTTCACAGCGGTTAGTTCAATGGCCGTAGGAAATTGAATAGAGTTCAGGAAGGGCAACTCGTTGGAGGGCGGACAGGTTGGTGGACTGGACCCTGAGGAGTATGAGAGCGGACTGCCACTTGGAATTCCGACGGTACTTGAACGGAACGTGTGGAAATTTTCCCCAGCTCAGTGTGAACACAAAAGATCCTAACAGGCCCCATAAAGGTAACAACTTTAAGACAGGTTTATGTTGTGAAAAAAATATTTCAGCCAGCATCAAAGAAGCTACATACTAGGTCTAAACTATTTAGTCAAACTTTAAATTTGCGATTTTTTTCAACCAACATTCCAACCAATATCACTGCATGAAAAGTGAGATTTTCGTCCCCGTAAACTCCCGCAGATCTCCTTGATTTTCGTCGGTTTCCGACAATTGTCCGCGTTTGTCGTGCCACAAATTGTCAGAAACTGACTCTGACGTATGTGGAGAGCGATCAGCTGTACTAATGGCCCTAATTAGCATATGAATGCAGCAAACCCGTGTGGCTGGCCAGGTCTGGCTTGAATAACCTACTCAGTATTGGCTGAAACCACTATTCTCAAACAAGTGAAATCGCTCGTGATTGGCAGCAAAACCACATGTGGCCACGCCAGGCTTTAATTTTCTTACTGAGTATTGGACGGAACCACTTCTTTTCAAACAAGTCAAGTCGCTCGTGATTGGTTGGCATATATATATATTTACATATACATTTACATATATATATATTTATGAATATATATTTATTCATTCATATATTTATTCATTCATATATTTATTCATTCATATGCTGTGTATTTATGTTATCCTACACTACTACACAATTATTAGGCTACCATCAAGGACATGAATGAATTTATACAGGAAATGAACATTTGCCAGGAAGCTGTTTATGCAAAGAAAGAGCTTTATTAAAACACATACAACTATATACAACGCGTATCCAAACACATGCGTATCTAAAAATTACAAGTCCGTGAACGGTCCGTTTGCTTCCTCGGGGTTGGAGGTAACTGGCAGCATTCCCTCCGAGGCAGGTCCGATGTGCAGACGCCTACTGTGCGTGGCCCTGTACTTCGGCATCGCTTCTAACCGGGACTGCAGCTTAACACAGAGTTCAGTGAGATCCGGCCTACGAAATGGCGGCGACCGTACAATCCATCCAGAGACACCTCCAACGACGCCATCTTCTTCGTCGGACATGAGGTCGACGGTGGCGGACTTCCAGAGTTCCACTTCCTCATCTGCTAGCACACTCTGCCTCGCTTTCAGCAGCTGAAAAAAAAACAATGAATCAGCGCACTGCGTATGGACACAACACATCTATCAATGCACCTGAAAAATAGTCACCAAATAAAGTCTTACCCTCTTTCTTCTAGCCCGACTCCGAGCAGATTGCTTGGCAGCCTCCGCACGCAACGTGTTTGCTGGCTGCGTATATCTGAAGCTCCTGCGTACCGTCTCAAAATACGTCTTACAGGCAGCTGGAAAACAATTGAATGAGAGTGGTATGAATAAAAAATCAAACGCAAGTCACAGTAACAAGGAAGGAGAAAACATTAAAACAAGTCACTTACACACAATGTCGTCTTTATCAACATCGTGCAAATCTGGACTTGCTGATATGGCTCCGAGAAAATAGGAGGTCTGTGAAAACAAAATGTACAGCTATGATCGGTATCTATCCGTATCCATTTCCTTTTACCGCAGAATGAAAGCATATTCTTTAAATCTTACCCTTGCTCCGGTTCATAGCGCCTGCAATTAGTCTCCGAGTTGTGAAGAAGGCGTACTGCTTCCTGTGAACCACAAAAAATACACTTTAATAAAGCTTGTTCTTGCAAGGCTACTATTAGCCGTAGCTTTAGGCTAGGCTGTTATTAGCCGTAGCTTTAGGCTAGGCTGCTATTAGCCGTAGCTTTAGGCTAGGCTGCTATTAGCCGTAGCTTAGGCTAGGCTGCTTTTAGCTTAGCAGGCAGTAATCGAACATATATTTACCGCTAGCATCTCTTCTTTGAGTTTGTCTTGTTCGACTGCAGAGTCGCGTCCAAGAGGAGTTTTACCCCGAAATCCCACATACTCCGCTCCAGACCGCCTGCACAAAGCAAAGCATACATCCTCCGCTGTGGCTCCAGACCGCTCCGCTCTGAGTTTCTTGGAGATCGTAGAGAGCATGCGCGAGATGAACCAGGGTTTCCGCGGATCATTAAAAATAATTACAATTCATTCATTCATTTTTTTTAAATCAAGGCCTTAATTGGCACTAAAATTATTTAAATATGTTTATCGAAGTATTTATAATTCTTTAATAAAAAATGCTTATAAAAACAATTTCATCCATCCATCCATCCATCTTCCTCCGCTTATCCGGGGTCGGGTCGCGGGGGCAGCAGCTTAAGAAGGGAGGCCCAGTCTTCCCTCTCCCCAGCCACTTCTTCCAGCTCTTCAGGAGGAACCCGAAGGCGTTCCCAGGCCAGCAGAGAAACATAGTCTCTCCGGCGTGTCCTGGGTCTTCCCCGGGGCCTCCCCCCGGTGGGACGTGCCCGGAACACCTCACCAGGGAGGCGTCCAGGAGGCATCCTAAACAGATGCCCAAGCCACCTCAACTGGCTCCTCTCGACGTGGAGCCCAGCCACCCTACGGAGGAAACCCATTTCGGCCGCTAATATATAATATTTATAATAATTGTATAAAAACAATTTCGTCAGATATATTATATCGCTATTAATTTGCGTGGAACTGATCATAAAGCCGTATGTTCGGAAAGGAAGCTCCAGGCGGAGAAAAAGCTAGAGGATATATATATACGTATATATGTGTGTGTGTGTGTGTGTGTGTGTGTTTACATACATACAGGAGTAATGGAACTGTGCTTACAGCTCCTTCATATTTCATGTACACTAATAACTTCTGTACATGGTTCTTGTTGATGGCATTAAAATCATTTCTAATAGCATTAAAATAGCATTAAATTAGAGTCACTCATTCCTGTATGAACCCTGTGAGCGCTTAATTTAATATGACATATTAAAAAAATCCCACTATCATCCAGCATATGTTCAGTTTCTGCCCAAATATATATATATATATTTTTGTAGATTTTTGTAACGGGGATAAGGATAATTCAAAACTGCTTTTTTTGAATGAACTTGTTCTCTACTCCCAAACTCAGCATCTCTTTTCATTCCTGTAATAAGAAGTTTCTTTTGAATGGATTTGATTAAAGTTTAAGTCCCTCGGTATAAAATAAATATTTTGATGGAGATGAGAAATCTTCCTCGCTGGTGAATAACCAATAGTTTGGATCCAATCATTTAAATAAACGGTGTTAGTTTTTTTTTTTAATATATAAGAATTGTGCTATAATTTCTAGTCACCGATCTGTTGCTGCTATATTTTAATTTGACGAACCGGAATTTGTCGATGTTCTTTTTCCTGTTTGGTGCGATTGCAATTGCGGATCTTGACCTGGCCGGACCTTATGACCACAGTGTACCAATCTTCTGATGGCTACTTCCAACAGGATAATGCGCCATGTTATAAAGTGAATCATCTCAGACTCATTTCTTGAAACTTTTCCACTTAAGTAATTGTGAATTGAGCATATTGACAGACAACATTTTATTTTTTCTCTTAAATATAAAATTTTTTTAAATTAATTACTGCTCTAAATGTATTGCTCTGTCAGCTAAAGATCTGTTTTGGTCTCTATACTTTAATTAAATAAATCAATTCAAGCTAAAAGGTAAGAGGCTATACTGAGCCTGATCTCTTTGTATCAGAGATTTTCTTACCTTTTAGAAAAATGTCACTTGGGTAAAACTCCCCATGCAACCCTGATTTGCATTTGTATAGCTCACAGCATTTTCATTTACATGTTAAAGCCTCCCCTAGAATTCCATGGGGGGGGAGGCATGGGGGGAACACTGCCTAAGAAAGTCCACGTCAATTTCTGACAATTTACGGGAGTTTTCGGCGAAGCCTGCAAATTGCCGTAAACTGCCGCTAACCTGAAGTTCCACGACAATCTACAGTGCCGCATATTGACGAAATCCCACTTTTCATGCAGTGATATTTGTTTTGAATTTTCCTCTGCACTCAACACAAGGATGTAGATATTTATCTCAATTTTTTCACTGTTTCCATAACTGTAAAAGCTTGCTTTCTCAGGGTCCATTATTGCAGGACTTCCCTGTTACTATCTTGTGGAAAAGTTATTACTATTATTACTATTGCTTGCATGAACCTGTGTGCTTGCTGCAACTCTCTCTTAACCTTCTATGTGGCAGAAAACCAATTTTTAGCATATAAACTTCACCTTAAAGGCATACTATGCAACATTTTTCAGTTAATTGTGTTCCATAACGTTTTGGATGATTAAATGAGTCATTTCAGGTTAAACTAACGTTTTCTCGGCTGCCCTGGTGGTCTGTGGGGGAAATACCGCACTTGCAATTGCGGGAGCCCTCGGCCCGCACCCAAAGGCTCAGAAGTCTCGCGAGAGTCGGTCTTGTTTTACGGCGAGAACTTGGCTAACTACAATCTTTGTTATTTAGACACATGCATAATAAATAATGTATGAAAACATGCTAAAATTTCAAACTCGAATATCGGAACAAAATAGTCACTTACCGCAGTAGACATGGTGATTCGTTGCATTCGCCTGTCTGCTAAGCTCAAAACAACCGCGCCTGGCTTGACGGAGAAACCAGGAGAACAGCTGAGCATATTTACGACAGTGCACTTTTACTTTCGCCCTCTGGGGGGAGCCTCGCTGGAAAATCAACACCGGTTGCATAGTATACCTTTAAGGGCTGGAATGTAAAAGTCAGTGTATTACCCTTCCTAAATGTAATCTAACCAAAATACAGTGTGTCTGTGATTTTAATATTGCATTTTGTTTGATTGCGATTATATTGCAAATGCAAATAATTGCCCATCCCTACTACATACAGCAAAACACTTTTCATACTATGCACCTTAACACAGTATATCCTAAACATACTAGTGCCATATTTTGTTCAGGTGCTTATTGTTTTTTCTGGCGGGGACAAGAATCAAGCTAAATTGTTCTAGTGCAAGTGCTGTTAGGGACCCAAACCACTAAAATAAGTGTGCACACTCACATTATCCACGGTGCAGTAAGGAGATAGTTACAGACACTGCACCGCTCAATAGAATGATTCCATCAGAAGGAAGCTTGGGTGGATGCTGAAAAGTTATAAAAATGAAGAGATAAGAATCTCAATCTATTGTCTCTATATACACACACCTTCAAGTACCAAACATTAATACCCTTCAGAGAAAATCCCGCTTCTAAGCATCTGCACAGTATTGGATCAAATGTGAAACAAACTTTTCCCTACTATTAGGAGCTACCAACTCCTCGTTTGTCCAGACCCAGAATGGTGTCCTCAAATCTTGCATAAGGTTTCAAAGGTTGGTTGAACTCTATAAGGCTTGAACCTTACACTTAGATCTATTTGTGGTGTTCATGAAAATGATCTCAGATTGTGGAAATGGAGAAAGTACAGTAGTGGCTAGTTTGGTAATATCTAGGTCATCAAAAGAAGAGCTCTATGTCATTGTATAAGGTATGGATAAAGCCTAATTTTGGCTATATATGGTTGGCTACATCAGCTTGTTATATTAAGATGTATCACTATAGATGCATGGATAATCTTAGATGTTCTAGAAGCATGATTCCACATCCATATTTCCCATATTTCATTCATATCATATATATATATATATATATATATATATACAGTGGGGCAAAAAAGTATTTAGTCAGCCATCGATAGTGCAAGTTCTCCCGCTTAAAAAGATGAGAGAGGCCGGTAATTTTCATCATAGATATACCTCAACTATGAGAGACAAAATGAGAAAAAAAAATCCAGAAAATCACATTGTCTGATTTTTAAAGAATTTATTTGCAAAATATGGTGGAAAATAAGTATTTGGTCAGTTACAAACAAGCAACATTTCTGGCTCTCACAGACCTGTAACTTCTTCTGTAAGAGGCTCCTCTGTCCTCCACTCGTTACCTTCATTAATGGCAGCTGTTTGAACCCGTTATCAGCATAAAAGAGACCTGTCCACAACCTCAAACAGCCACACTATAAACTCCACCATGGCCAAAACTAGAGAGCTGTCAAAGGACACCCGAAACAAAATTATAGACCTGCACCAGGCTGGGAAGTCTGAATCTGCAATAGGTAAACAACTTGTTGTGAAGAAATCAACTGTGGGATCAATTATTAGAAAATGGAAAACATACAATACCACCGATAATCTTCCTCGATCTGGGGCTCCATGCAAGATCTCACCCCGTGGGGTCAAAATGATCACAAGAACGGTGAGTAAAAATCCCAGAACCACACGGGGGGACCTAGTGAATGACCTGCAGAGAGCTGGGACCAAAGTAACAAAGGCTACCATCAGTAACACACTACGCCGCCAGGGACTCAAATCCTGCAGTGCCAGACGTGTCCCCCTGCTTAAGCCAGTACATGTCAAGGCCCGTCTCAAGTTTGCTAGAGAGCATTTGGATGATCCAGACGATGACTGGGAGAATATCATATGGTCAGATTAAACCAAAATAGAACTTTTTGGTAAAAACTCTACTCTACTACTAGAATGCTGAGTTGCATCCAAAGAACACCATACCTACAGTGAAGCATGGGGGTGGAAACATCATGCTTTGGGGCTGTTTTTCTGCTAAGGGACCAGGATGACTGATCCGTGTGAAGGAAAGAATGAATGGGGCCATGTATCGTCAAATTTTGAGTGAAAACCTCCTTCCATCAGCAAGGGCATTGAAGATGAAACGTGGCTGGGTCTTTCAGCATGACAATGATCCCAAACACACCGCCCGGGTAACGAAGGAGTGGCTTCGTAAGAAGCATTTCAAGGTCCTGGAGTGGCCTGGCCAGTCTCCAGATCTTAACCCCATAGAAAATCTTTGGAGGGAGTTGAAAGTCAGTGTTGCACAGCGACAGCCCCAGAACATCACTGCTCTAGAGGAGATCTGCATGGAGGAATGGGCCAAAATACCAGCAACAGTGTGTGAAAACCTTGTGAAGACTTACAGAAAACGTTTGATCTCTGTCATTGCCAACAAAGGGTATATAACAAAGTTTTGAGATGGACTTTTGTTATTGACCAAATACTTATTTTCCACCATATTTTGCAAATAAA
This sequence comes from Cyprinodon diabolis, assembly GCA_030533445.1. Taxonomy (NCBI): domain Eukaryota; kingdom Metazoa; phylum Chordata; class Actinopteri; order Cyprinodontiformes; family Cyprinodontidae; genus Cyprinodon; species Cyprinodon diabolis. The sequence goes on along the minus strand of CM060080.1, from coordinate 32,902,425 downwards.
TTCTTTAAAAATCAGACAATGTAATTTTCTGGATTTTTTTTCTCATTTTGTCTCTCATAGTTGAGGTATATCTATGATGAAAATTACCGGCCTCTCTCATCTTTTTAAGTGGGAGAACTTGCACTATTGGTGGCTGACTAAATACTTTTTTGCCCCACTGTATATATATATTAGCTATCCATATTTATTTTATCCTTCTTTAAAACCATGCTTAACTTTTTGTCATAATTTTATCTAAGGCTCGGACCCACATGCAGTGAAGCCAAACAGAGAGACACAGAGTAAAAGTTCAACAGGTTTTATTGAAATGATTTCGGCTTGGTGCAGTTTGTCTGAACTCTGCTCAGCCGGAACTGGAAGAAGAGGGGAAGACAGACTGTTAGATTCAGGCTCAGTTGGAAATTTGATTCGTTGATCTTGAAGGAGAGGATTAGTTGCGACTCACGTTTCCAGAGAAGTGGAGACTCCTTGACTCCAATCTGTGTGTTGGTCTTCCAGAGTTTGTCTGATTCGGTGGAGGGGGGAACAGGGTTTACCCACAACTCGGACGGTGAAGAATGATGCAGACGCTGGTTGCCACTCAGTTTTCCTGAGGAACTTGAACGGGTCGTGGTAAAGATGGTTTCCTTACTCAGTGAGTGATCTCAACGATCTCAAAGGTGGCTGGATCCAAACCTCCTGTTTGGAATCCGTGGCTCAGTGTAAGGCTCAGTTGATCCCTCCTGGGAGAGGCGGTCCGGAAAGGTCCAGTTTGCAGGAAGGCTTCCTGCCGAAAGGCAAAAACAAACAAAGTTGAATCTCAGGGAGACAAGCACTCAGTCAAACTCAATGAGATCTCAGCTTGGCTAGAATACAAAAAACTCGCAATACAAAAACTTTGATTAGACTCAGAATAAACGAAGCTTGGCTAGAGTACCCCAAACTGGCAAACACTCAGCAGCTTAAAAGCAGTCCGGTGATGAGGAAACCGTCCAAAGGTGTGTGAGGAGGTGGACCCGAACCAGGCGGTATATAGACAATTTCGTGACTCACTTTTTTTTTTTTAAACACCTGAACTGACCGTTTTTATTTTACTTTTTTCTATTTTTATGGCTTAATTTCTCAAGTGCATAACAAGGTGCTCACTTTGTGCCTGGATTGATATTTATTTTTTAATATGTTCATGGTAGAGAATCCTGCTTCACAGCAGTAGGTTGAGCCAAACATCCTCTAAATGTGCAGGGTCATCTTTGAGCACACCATTTCACTTTTCTTTCACTAGTTCAGGTTTCAGCAGTCCACACTTCCTCTGCTGTCTTTTTGTCATCATCTTCTCCTTCTTTCCCACCACCCAGTTTGCCAAAGGTTTGCCTGCTGTGTCTAAAAGTAGCTAGCAGCAGCAACCCTGACTGACACAGCTCATTGGCTAATTAGTATCACGTGCACCCTGATGCCGGATGCTCCGAATGGCTTTACCGTACAAACAGGAGAAGGAGTGATGTTTACAATGTCATCGGACAACACGCAGTAATTTATAGATGTTTTAAATAGGTTTGGGTCCGGATTAGACAGCAGGTGGGTCCGGATCCTGACCCTGGTCCCCTAATCAGTGAACTCTGTGCCCTAGGGTGTCTATCATAAGTCTGTCATCATCATGACAGATCATCAACATCAAATATTGTGCATTTCGGAAAGCAGGTTCCGTCCTAATTCTCCCATTTTAAAAAGCAGACCCAGTTTATGCATCACGCATTCATTGTGGGATGGAATATGATGACAAAGAAGCATAAAGCTATTGTTTGGACTTTGATTTTGAATCTATGCTGTCTATGAACCTCTTTTTTATTTATGTGACAGATCCTCATGCTTAACAATGCAAAAGGATATCACATTATATGTTCAAAACAAATAAAGTAAATCTTTGATTAAAGTTTCATGACGTTAAATTAAAGGACTGAGAGGAATTATGATTCATTATAGCTCTAATTCCCCACCTCACCGCATGTGTTGCCGAACTGCCCTTCTCAAAAATGCGGGTAACCTTTATTCATGGCTCAGAGTTGGAGTAGGGACTTAACATTTTCAAGGTGAGTTTGATTTTTGTAGATCACCACATTTGCTTAGAAGTGGCATGTGCAAGTTTTTCAGTTCTTCTTTTTAATGTGCAATGTGGAGTTTATAAAAAAACTGTGGACTTGACCTGAAAATGTGAAAAACCCTTCCTTCCAATTCCTCCCCTTTGCAGTGTCACTCAACAGTGGAACCTACTATGAAGCGCAATGGGAGGAGGAAGAGAAACTTTATTTATTCACAAATTAACTGTGCTATATTACTGTCAATTTCATAGTGGCAATTATAGCCAATTTATACATAATATTTTTTATAAAGTTACTTAAAGCACCTTTAAGCTTTAAACCCTGCAATTTGATCAATGGATGGATGGATGGATGGATGGAAGGATGGATGGATAGACGAAGGGATGGATGGATGGACGAACGGATGTTTTATGGCAACCAGATCATAAGACTTGGTTTCACTTAACATCTTAACATCATACCTCTTATTTGAGGTCATGCCATTGTCTCTTTGCTGTCTTGGGAATTTTTATTTCTGCATACAAATTAAAACAATCTAAATGAACAGACTTATCCAGAATAACTCTCCATATTTCACCAAGTACCAACACCTTCTCAAGGGCAAGTTTGGAGCTTCACCTTCAACAACAGCCAAAGAACAACACTTGCTATTCAATTTATGGAGTTCAGTCACTGCACTGTTCACCTTCAAGGTAGAGAGAGTTTGAATCAAGAGGCACTCAACCATAGATGCATGCCTCTCTACTAAAAAAAAAAAAAAAATCCATTCTAATTCATACCACAGGTGAACGAAGGTGCACTTCTATTAAACTGAAAATGGCAAAACAAAATCACTTTTTGCCATAAGCTAAGAGAGATTAGGTAGAGTAAATGAGGGTGATTTAATTGAAATCTTGCAGGTGGAAATACAGAATAAGCTGAAAGGCAGAAAAAAGGGCCCTGGATGTCATTGCTGTCTCACTTTAAGACAGAAGGACATCCTGCAGTTCCAATGTACCTCCTTGATGATTGGTTTTCAATCTTTAATTAAATACTTAGCATGCTTCGAGGCACAAACTATGATTAAGAAACATTTATTTTTACCAGACCCGTTTTTTAGCCTCAGACAGAATTTATGTACCCCAGCAAAGCATGTTTTTTTTTTGTTTTTACATAAAATAAATGAAAGAAACATAAATCCCAAACCTAAAAAACAATAACCAGGCAGTATGGTGCACAAGAAAAAGTGCTGCTTAGGAATCAATTTAAATGAGTCCTTTCATGATTGCCAATTCCATTTTTAAAACCCTCCTTCTGAGTTTATATGTTTTATTTGGACCGGGTGCAAACATTTAACAATACCAGTTTGCTTTTATGTCTTGTATTTTTTTCCATCAAATACAAGCGCTCAGAAAGATGTTTTTTATTGCAAAAGTGCACTGATGCTATAGAAGCCAAGCAACCGTGACTATTGCATCAGTGACACTGCATAATATTGCTACTTATTCTTACAGTAGTCTATAAAAGCACATCAATCATACCAGATGACTGAAATAAAAATTGAAAATGAAGTTAGTAGTTATGTTCTGATAATCTTACCACTCAGTAGCGATTATAAAGAATTTGAATCAATTGTCAGTTAATGTATATAAAACAAATATATAAAAAATGTCAGTGGGAAATACCGTTATGAGACAGTGATATTTACTGAAGAAATCAATGAACTAGATTAAAGATGCTAGCCAGTACTATATAGACTAGAGACTGACACGGGAGTGGATTTTCACTCCTGTCCCATCCCACTCCCACAGAAAAAAATTGTGTCCCGTCCCGATCCCGGGCCAGAGTAGAAATCTAAATCCTGTCCCGTCCCACTCCTGGTGAAATTACTCCCACTCCCATCCCGCTCCCATTCAGAATGACTCCCGCTCCCGCACCACTCCCATGCTCTGTTCGAAAACCTAGGACGCGTCCTTAGAAGGCCAGATTCGAAGTACGATTACGTCATAGTGCGGCGCTGAGGTCTGGTCGGATTCCAAGACTCCTAGTTATGCGGCCTTAAAATGCGTTCTTCTTTTTGCCCGATTTGAAGGACGGGTGTTGATGTATCCTCGCTATCCTTGGTTTACCCAGGATTCATTGCGAGACCAAGCAAGCCGTGATCAGAGGAAAGGTTACGTGGCGCCGAACAGTGGTGAAAATTGGAAGTTCAGTTTAATATAATCCAGTCTGTGAATAGTTCCGTCTGAAATGAATGAAAATAGTTGTTTTAATGGTTATTAAGTCAGATATGTGACGGTAATGTTTGATTTATCTAAAGGTTTTTATCTGTTACTGTGTAAATGAGTTTGGCTGTAATTTAAGGACAGATTCTAATAGATCTGCAGAGAGGGGACTATAAATCTGATAGGAGTTTTATCTTTTTATTGCTGTTTTGCACAATATGCTTAACTAAATATTTTGTGTTGTTGAATATTAGAGATTTTGCTGATATGTTTTTAATACATACATTGTTTAGATTTACTTATATATTTCTACCCCTTTTATAGAATAGAATAGAAAATCCCTTTACTGTCCCACAATGGGCAAATTTACAGCAGCAGAAAGATTATTGAAAATGGTCACACAAATGTGGACCTTAGAAAAATGTATAAGAATAACATAATAGGGAAGAGTTAAAAAATAAATAAAATAAAATACAATTCTGTAAAGTGTTTTAACAATATAAAACTGGAGAATAAATAACCAATATGCAGCTATGGACATTTTTACAGTGATGGATATTTGAAAATAGCAGCAACATCAGAGATGTGCAGAATGACAGCAGCAGGTTATTTAACTGACTAAGGTTTCTATCATTACATTTGATTTGATCCTGCTCCCGGTGGTTGGAACCTTTATTCCACTCTGGATTCTCATCAGTCTTTGTTCACTTTACAATAAAAAATAAATAAATAAACAAACAGTTTTGGAAACTTCGGTTTTCATTCTTTTCCTGCTTTGTGTGTCAACTTTCGCGGTTGCTAAGCAACAGACCTTACGGCGATAAAACCCGCTGAAGGGTAGACCTGGTCGAATTCACAGCCAAAACTCTTCCGGTCTCCTTATTTTCACGGACTTCAAAGGATCTAGTCTAAGTAGACCGCGTCGTTGGAGGATGCAGCCCAGGATTTCCAACAGAGCCCCATTCTTGTTGTTTTTGAGCGCGGGTGAAAAACTCAGAGCGGAATCACTGTTGGTTTTTGGGTGGTGAAGTTTTTTTGACTTGCATTATAGTGTAGGCTTAAAGGAAAAAAACAACAAAATGGCGGCGCCGCGCCAGTACTGGATTTTTTTTCTTTCTATTTTATTTTATTTTTTGGCATTGACCCTAGTTTTTTTTTTAGTTATTACCGGTTTGCTCCCGCTCCCGTCTGCTCCCGTTAATGTTTAATCCTGTACCGTCCCAATCACGTGATCGTTACTAATACTGACTCCCATCCCACGGGAATCCCACGGGAATCCCGTGACCCATGGGATTCCCGAAAAAATGTCAGTCTCTAATATAGACCTCTGTTGTTGTTGTGCTTTACAATTAGCAAGTCTGCTGCTCAACCTTGATACATCTTGATAAATGTGCTGGAAGCAAAAAATAGTCCAGAAGCAAACAAGAGATTTCCGCACACTTGATTTGTGCAGGATTTCACTTTAATGTGAGCTTTTGGGAAGAAAGACCTCCATCTTGGCTTCATCAGGGCGGTATGATCTGATGAAGGTCTTTCTGACTGAAAGCTCACATTAAAATGAAATCTTGCTTATATCAGGTGTGCAGAAATCTCTAGTTTCCTTTTAGCCTTCACAGTTTTAAAAATGTGTACTTTTTAATAGAAAGGTCTCAACTATTTCTCCAAGGTATGGGCTCTGGTAGCATTATATTTGTTTGTAGATTTGGCCATTAGCACAGAAATAGAAAGAGTCACATGTTCCAAGAAATCAATAAAACTTATTTTGTTAGCTGGCACATGTGTATTTTAAATCACAGCTGCTGCATATGCTGACAGTCTATCAATTGATCCAGCTTTTTCTGCAGGGCATGGAGTTTACCAGCAGGCAAAGCGCCAGGCCTCTGCACAGAGGAGCTGATCGCTTACAAAATGAGGAACCAGAAAGCAATCGAATTCCAGCGCTTTCACAAATGCCCAAAATGCTCTTAAGCCTCTTTTAGGCATGAAATATGAAATATCAACTGCTTCATCATGTTTCACAAACAAAAGCATTCAGTCACCGAAATGTTTCTGACTATGTGCGAGTTGCTCTTTGGCACGCCAATCAAATAAATCCCTCCAGGCATACATATATTTCTGTAACGTCTGGCATAAATACTCCTAATAGATTTGTTGCTTTGAAGTCCATAGTGCTGTTTTTGAATGCCAAACACAGAAAACAGGCACAATAGTCACTTTTAAACCAAAACAATCTATATTTAAGATTTTGTACAATATAGTTTTTTTTTCGTCATTGCAGTGGTATTTCCCATTATGAAATGTGTCCTCGGTGTTTAACCCGTTCCTTATAGAGCACTGAGCAGTGAACATAACATGTCTGGATGTCGACAAATGTTGTTTGTTGTAGCATAGCCTAAAAGGATAAGAGTTATAGAAATAAAATCCTATTGAAGCACAGATAGCTGCTACAGCATGTTAGAAATTTAGCAGTTAAATTGTCCATCAAGAGAAAAAAAGGCACCTGATTGTAGCAACTATGAAGCAGATTATCATTTTTTAGGGCATATTCTCTTGGGCTGTAATACTGGTTGCCACTAGCCAACATGTTAAAGTGTTTTTTCAGTAATGAATCACTGCTACCAGTATTTTACAAATGAATTAGCAATCGTTTTTTTTGTCGTTGTTTTTTTTTTCACTTAATAGAAGCTTCATTAGCTGCACCTCTTAAAATGCTTATTAACACAAACAGTGAATTAGCCGATCACCTGGCAGCAGCTTGATGCTTTTCACAATTTAGATTTTATAAAGTCAATTTTCAGAAGTGCAAACCGACCTTTAGAATGCTAGTAAAGGTGATTTTAGTGACTTTGAATGGTTTTGCCAGTTGGGTTATTGTTACTACTGTTATTACTTGATTTTTTAACATAACCTTCTCCATGATATACAGATAGTGGGTCAAGAAAAAAGAAAATATAATTTGAAAATCCCATACTGATGTCTGTAGTCAGAGGAAACTGGGCAGACTCGTTGATTGAAATGTTGCCTTGATGAGTCCGGATTTTAGTTGCAACTTAAGATGGTAGAAAAATGAATATGAAAGTATGGATTCATGCCACCTTGGTTCACTGGTTCTGGCGGGTGGTCCTAATGTAATGATTTGGAGGATATTGTCTTGGCACGCCCTGGGCTCTTTGGTATCGACTGAGAATTGCTTAAACACCACAGCCAACTTTAGAGAGCCTGTCCTTCCCTTTATGATTGCATTATACCCATATTAAAAATGTTCAAATAAACAGGTGAGAAAAAAGCAAATCAAAAGAGGATTTATTATTTGTTCCCCACCATTTATTTTATCAATTAAAGTATCCACAAACACAGAAAGTTTCTTTCTCTTGGAGCATATTACTGTTGCTGCTCCAACCTCCACAAAAAGCTATTTTCTGTGCTTTCAAATGCGGCTGATTAATTAACTTGGAGAACACTGCTGAGACATGACCAAACATGTTAGGCTACGGAAAAAGATGCAGGTTGTGACAGCTGATAAGGTGGAAAGGTCACACACTGTCCGAGTCTCTCCATAATGATGCTGTTACTGCCTCAATAAGGCTAGGAAGTGAAAAAAAAGCTGATACAGTTAAAAGCAGACTAAAACACTACAACAGATCCTCGCACCCTCCTCCGTCAGCCTCATTCTCCCTAAGATTAACTTTGCCCCACTAACTCCCACTCCTAATTCTCAGTGATACAGTTCCAATTAAAGCTTAATTATAAAGTAACTTAATCCATTTGAGAAATACACACATTACATATTCAGACTTTCACTTGGGATACAGAAGTTTGTGTTTAATGATGATGTACAATCTAATAACAGATTTCCGCTTCTGTCAAATCACACACTTATTAGCATTCATGTGCTTCACCAATTAAACCCTCTGATTAATGTGCCAATCAATTGAACTTAATGATTAATGTTACGAAACAATGTAGCATAACAGTGATATACCTCACTCAAGCTGCGAGAGCTTGTCGTTACACAGACAAAAGTGGGACAAGCTGTCAGTGAAGCCTTGGGTGGGGGGATGAGGTATAATGAGGAGAAATGGTCAGAGAAAGCAGGAAACAAGGTGAGAACTGGCACATGATAACAGATAATTGGAACCAGAAGAGAAAACAAGATTTTTTTTTTCACTTATTGCAAAATAAAAGACATTCTAGAATCACAATTCTGCTATTTGATCAGAACCTGAATGTTTGGTGGATCTGTCTGCTTAAAGGACAGCATCAACTGAAGCGGTTTTATGAAAGTTGTTGTTTAAAGAAAGCTACAGAAAAGTTGGGTTTGCAGTTTGCCGCAAGTGACACTGGGGTCAAAGCAAAAGTGTGAGACGGCACTTTTCATCTGATGCTTAGGGATGCTTTCCTGTTGCAGATAGTGAAAACTACAACAGGTTATACTGAAAACAATATATTTTTTTAAAATACAAAAATAAGGTCATAATATCAAGAGAATAAAGTCCTACAATTACTAGAATAAAGTTAATATACAGTTAACTTAATAAAAACACTCATAATCTGCATCTGTTTACAACATCTCTGCAAATATACTAAAGTAGCTGAGCTGAAAACCACTGATAGAAAGCAAAATGTCAAAAGTGTAGAGGTATATACTCCTCTACTTTAGTATAAGTAGTGAAAAAAATCGTTTTGTTAGAATCTATGTTTAGATAGCTCTTAAATTGTGTAAACTGAGTTTATTAAACATTTTCCTTTTTGTGTTTGGCAGTTTAAACACCATAATCAAAATCATGCCTTATATTTACCTACTTAAAAAAAAATAAATTGCACAATATGATGCTGAAAAATTAAACAAGTTAACAAATTTGCTCTTATTGTGATGAAAAGAAGTGCATTGTTTATGGACTCATTAACTGTGGCTTAAGCAATATTTGTTCTAGCTCTTTAGTATAAGTAAAGTAAACAGCTTTATTGGAAGCTTCTTAAGAAGTATTAGCTCAATAGTTGTACTTTCCTCCTTATACAGTTGCAGTGTTAACATCTGTTAATTGAGTAAAATTCCCTCTGGAAAAACTTGACTCACAGTTAACGAAAACTACAAAAAAAAACAACAACAACTTTTCATTGTATTTGGATTAAGATCCTGTCCCCTTTTAACTTTACAGAAATGCTTTACTCCTAACATTTAAGAATAAGATTTTATAAGGTTCTTTAGGTTTTCTTGCTGCAAAAACAAAAAGCCAATAAACAACAGCAAGCTCCTCTGATCTACTGTCCAGTTGGATCTTTGAACCACTTTATGCATTTTTCTATACCACTAATGGCAATGAACAGATTTGAACAAAGCAGTTAAAATTTCCCTGCTTTATTTGAAGCTCAGCAAATCTTTGTCAGGCTGCAAAACATAAGGTTACAAGTAATCCTAAATGGACTGTATTTCTTTAGGCTTTGCAGTTTTCTGTCACTGATTTCTGCCCATTTCTGTCTCAGGTAATACTTTCAAGAGCGACATTGTTCATGTTTTTTTTTTTCATCACAGTTTTTTTTTTATCACTGCTGCTAACCTTTATCAAGGCTGCACTTTAAAAAAATGATAAAGTGCAGAGAGTACTAAATGTAATTTCTTTTTTTATACACTTGTGTGTACAAAATGACTAAATAAAATCTGTCTAAATCTAAGTTTTATAGTTACCAGGTAAGATGACAGGCACAGTTCCTCATAAAAATTTCAACCATTAAAAATCTTTGTCAGAGAGTCCCACCCACGATCCCCCAAAGAAGATTAAATATTCTGATATTCATTGCTGGAAAGAAAAACCTCATTCTACAATTTAAAAATAGACAGATCATAGAGATTTGTTTAAATAATTTTTATTCGTCTGAACTTTTGTTAAATATACTATTCTATGTTTTTGCACATACTGGAAGTTATTTTACAACACCTTTCAGATTCATTTGCACCACTAGTTAAGGATGATATGTAGATAACTTCGAAATATAAAAGTCTTTCATGGCAAAGCAACTAAAATGTATTTCTTTTCACATTTAATCAGGGTCTAATAAAGTCAAATTAGTATTGTTTAAGTTCCTGTTTATCATCATTCAGCATATCGAAAATCTTAACACAGACATGATTTATCTTCTTTTACACCATCTCAGTCCCCAGACCTAGGTCCTAAACTAAAGCTATAGGCTGAGCTGTAAAGAAATGTGCATACTAGTGGGCAAAGGACAATGAACCATCTAAAGAGATTGTGCAAAGAGGAATAGAACAAATCCCTCTCTCTGTATTCTCCTGTCTTGGGAAATGTTAGCGGAGAAGACAGTGCTGCCCCGTTGGCTAAAGGGGGTGATACAACAGCAGGGGTACCATCTGGTGTGTTACATACGACTTCATTTAAAAAACTAATTTTCCTTTTCCCGCTAGATACAAGTATTAAAATTAAAGATTGTATTTTAATAACTTATTCAGTGTGGGAATATGCTGCTGCATAAGGCTTTTTACAAATCCACACCAAGGGTGCCAATAAAAGTGTAGTGTGAGGGTTGATTATGACTATTGATGGATGAGAAAGTCGGCTTCCTGCAGCAAACTGGACTTATTATTGCACATACAGAAAACTTAATCTCTTTGTCTCAGACTAATGGCCATAATAGACAAATGAATCTGATGAACTGATTAAAAAAGAACTCCTATGTATTTTTAAATAGAGTTGCACTGCATGTTAATAAAGAAATAGAAAAGTTTATTTTCAGCCACATATTGAAAGTAAACCCCGCTGGTTTGCCTCTTAATTAAAAATCTGGCTAGTTAGAGCAGTTTACATCTGCTGAGAAAACCCCCTCTAAAGCCTTTGAATAAGAAATCATGATTCAGTTGTTGTTAATATTAAAGGCTTTCCTGGCCAGTATAAAGCTCAAACCACACTGAACTCTTACAGGGGGATTTAAATGTTTAAATTCTATCCAGAGTTTTTTTTTTTTTTCAGGCAAGTACTTTGATGAATCAAAACCGCTTCTGACTGGCATCTTATAAATCAGTCAAAAATTGAAAAGACCTCAATCTTAAACAGACCTAAACCACTGTCCTTTCAACAAAGCATGTTAAGTATGTTAAATAACAAGTATTATTAAAAATTAAAGACAAATTTTGCCTTTTTATATGTGTCAAAAGGGTAAATAAAAAAGGTTCAAACAAGGTAGGATCAAATAATCAGATGCAGAGGTCTGAGGATATTCTGGCCCAAAACACTGTTAAATAAAGAAAAAGACAAGTTAAAAAAAGAAAAAAAAAAGAAAAGTTAAGTTCTAGGATTCTTACGGATAACAGATGTAATCATTCAGATAACTATGACAGCAGTAGAAGCAAAGGGCAACAGCTTTGACAGCATCTTCTGTGGGTGCAGAAGCAAAAACGCAGACATGGGAGGAATTTAGAGAGACATTCAGAGTGATTACAGTCTTTAAGAAGAGACAGCCTCTTATCTGGCTTCAAACTGTGTGTTAACTTTAGCCTTGCCTTTTTTCTTAACACATATGCACAAACCTGGACTTCACTGTTGCTGTTGGGTGTCTTGTGATTTCACATTTTTCTTTTTTTTACTGGATTTTGTTTGGGTTTTTTGTGGTCCAATTGTTTTATTTGTTTTACAGATGTTTTTGCTTTTATTCTGCTTTTATTTATTTTCTATTTTATTATATAATTCGTGTAAACCACTTTGAAATGTCCATGTACTGAATGGTGCTATACATATAAAAATTGCTTTGTGGTCCGATTTATCAGAGCGGGTATTGCTTTGGCACTGTGTGGACTGGGCTTGTGTAAATATCAAAAATAATCCTGCAAACCTGCTAATCTACAAAAATAGAACTGCATGAAAAAAAAAAAAAAGGCTAGTGATGACAATTAAAATACAGCTGACAGCAGACTGGCCAGTGTTCTACCTCTTGCCTAAAAACCATCCTGTATTACTCAGGCATTATTGTGATACCTGGTGCATGGCACAACTCACTGACCTCCTGGTATTCTTCCTCTTCGCTATACTCTGATATTTAGAGTGAAAAGCTGTAACTCCCTGTTGTTTAGTGGAAAGGGATCCCAGTGTGATGGAACTACATGCTTTGCCAACACATGTGGTGGGGGCAGGTGCCTGTGAAGGTCTGTGGAGAGCTTCAGATGTAGAGAAGAGAGACACAGCTACTGCCCTCTTTATTTGGATGCATCCTTGAAAAGCCAATTAAACAGTGATGGCTTAGTGGCTAAACAAATAAATATGGTTCCCTTTTTTTGTCTGAAACATTAGAATGATCTAACTACTGCAATAACCAAGACAAGTGGTTAGTACCAAAATAGATTGATCTGCTGTAGTGCTAATTGAAGATTGTAAAATCATACAAACATAGACAACAGAAAGGAAAAACACACATTAAACATTAATTTTTGGGTTAACAATACAAGTAGTCCAGACAAACCTAATGTAGTAAATAAATAAGTCATCTGTAAAATAAAATGATGTCAAGAATGACAACAGAAAGAACATTTTCAATATTATTTAAACCTTTTGGTTTAGATATATAGGGGCCTTGAAACCTGCTGAAGTCTAAAAAAATCACATTAGCTGCTTTAGTTAAAAGTGTCGGTCTTTTTAAAGGTTTATCGGAATAGGAATCAAATTTAATGGACGGGGTTTGTGTTCACAAAACTGTTCTTTGACATAATTCACACTTTGATCAGCAGTTTGAATAACAACCACAGTATGCAGAAAGAAAGTTATAAAACAGCAGAATAAAAAAAGAAAGCAGCATGCACAGGTTTGTGTGTGCAGTCCATGTGTTATTTTTTAATACATTGCTCAAAAAACATAAAGAGAATATGGAAACAACACAATATAGCTTCAATCAAATCAAACTTCTGTGAAATCAAACCGTCCCGTTAGGAAGCAACACTGATTGACAATCAGTTGCACATGCTGTATTGCAAATGGAATAGACTACTGGTAGAAAATACTAGCAATTACCAAGACTTACTCATTAAAAGAGTTATTCTGCAGGTGGGAACCACAGACCACTTCCGACTGATGTTTTTGATCACTTTTGAATGTTGGTGGTGCTTTCAAACTCATGGTAGCATGAGATTGACTTTACAACCCACACAAGTGGCTCAGGTACTGCATCTCATTCAGGATGGCACATCAATGCAAGCTGCAGCAAGAAGGTTTGCTGTGTCTGTCACTTTAATGTCCAGATGATGGAGGTGCTACCAGGAGACAGGCCAGTACACCAGGAGATGTGGCGGAGGCCATAGGAGGGCAACGACCCAGCAGCAGGACCGGTATCTCTGCCTTTGTGCAATTAGGAACAGGAGAGGCACTGGCAGAGGCCTGCAAAAGGACCTCAAGCAGGCCAGAAATGTAGATGAGTCTGCACAAACTGTTAGAAACTGACTCCATGAGGATGGTATGAGGGCCCAACAACCGCAGATGGGGGTTTTGCTCAAAGTGCAACACTATGCAGGATGCACTATGCATTTGCCAGAGACACCAGAATTCCCAATTTTGCTACTGGAGCCTTGTCTTCTTCACAGAAGAAAGCAGGTTCCCACTAAGCACATGTGATGTGGTTTCAGTCTGGAGAGCGATATGCCGCCTGCAACATCTTATACATGACCGGGGGGGTATTTCTTTGGAGGGCCACACAGCCCTTTATGGCCTCGTCAGAGGTAGCATGACTGCCTGTAGGTACCAAGGTGAGATCCCCAGTCCCCTTGTGAGACCATATGTGTGATTGGCCCTGGTTTCTTCCTAATGCAGGACAAGGCTAGACCACATGTGGCAGGAGTGTGACAACAGTTCCTACAAGAGGAAGGCATTGAAGCTATGGACTGGCCTGCCCCATTTCCCCTGACCTGACTTAGCACATCTGAGAAATCCATTCACCAACGACACGTTGAACCACAGACTGTTCCGGAGTTTGTGGATGCTGTAGTCAAGGTCTAGGAGGAAATCCCTAAGGAGACCATCTGCCTCCTCATGAGGAGCATGCCAGGCCACAAACAATGCTGAGCCACATTTTAAGGAAATTATGTTGGATCTGCCTGTAGTAATTTTTCACTTTAATTTTGTGTGTGACTTCAAATCCAGGCTTCCATTCATTCATTTATAAATCTAATTTCCATGTGGGATTTTGTAGTCAGCACATTAAACTTTGTACAGAACAATGTATTCAATGTGAGAATATTTCATCCATTCAGATCAGGCAAGTGTTATGTGGATGTTCCCTTTATTTTTAGAGCAGTGTAAATACAAGAGGAAAGGCATGTTTAAATGGTGCAAAAGTCGTTTTTGTACAGAGTTTACACTGGCTGTAATGCGTCTCTTGTTTTTAACAGAGACACAGCCTTTTTTGTCTCTGTAGGCTCATTTTTGTTTCGTTTTATTCATTAGCATTGTAGTAAAAAACTGAAGGTTCAAGTCTAAACATTCTCTGACAAGCAGATGTGGTGACAAAACATGTTTTAGTTGCTCTCTTTTTTGCCCTAAACATACAGGGAAAAATACAGCGACCAAATTGATCCAATCTCAGAACCCAATTATGTGTTGTAGTTATAACTTGCCATGTTTTGTTGGTTAGCCAAACCACATAGATATATGTCAACAAATTGAGTGAATCATGGTCATGTAGAAGATAACTAGCAGCTTGGTGAAGGTAGCTCCGAAAGGAGGGGTTAGTTTTGCAACTGGTGGATTCCTGCTTTAAGCCCCCTCTATGTCTGTCACAGTTTTTTTTGGCCAAGACAGGAAATGTGGTCAGAGGGCCCAGTGGTGCCAATTCAATTGCAGCTTTGCTTCTGACTGTCTGCCCCCCTACACCTGTGGCTCTGGTGTAGCTTAACCATATCAGTGTGTGAATGACCTTATGTATTGTGAAGTGCTATGGGGTCCTTGCACTTGATTAGGTGCCGTACAAGCATGGGTCATTTACTATTACATGCTCTGGAAGGTTGTACTTCCCTACCTGCCACAAGAAACTGATAGGCTTTCCTCACAACAGAGGCCCGATCTGAATACCTCAGATCGGTAAGGACACTTTAGCCATAGCAGAGGTGTGCCCAATGTTGTCATAAATTCTATCTGGATAGTGCTCTCAGTAAGAAACAAACCCGATACTGGAAGCAGTATGCTTTACTGTGCCAGTGCAGTTAACATAGGGACCTTATGATGTCTCTTGCCAATGTTATGAAATATATGGTCCTCAGCATTCCTTAGCTTGACAGTGTCATAATCTTGGCGCTGATGACTGGCTTATATACTCATTTCATTCACCTATCTAACTCCGCCCAGTGTCTCGTTGCCGTTCACCTGTTTCTGTTTCTATATAACCAGCCCTCTAACCAGTCATCAGTACCAGATTATTCTCGAGCCCTTGGTGAGAGTGTTCAGTGTCACCTTAGTGATTCCGATTACCTGATCCTGACATGTGCTGCCTCTCAACCACTGCACCTGCCTGTTCCCGTCTGATCTTTTTGCCTGACCTGTCTTTCGACTCTTGCTGGATTCTGCCTGTTTACTGAACTTGGATCTGCTTACTGTCACTGACCAAGACTTCTGATGTCCTGGTTCTGAATCCTGAACATGTCCTCAACCCCAGTTTTGGCTTTGTCTTCTAGATTGTTCTGCCTTCCTCCATCTGCCTGGATCTGATCTACTGCTTGTTTTCCATCCTCCAAGGCTGCGGCATCTGGAAAACGCTGGGTTGTTGGGATCTGGAGATCTGCCACCTGTCTCCAGCAGAGAGCGCTGTGGGTCTCCTGAGCTGGAGCCTTCTGCACACCTGAGGATTATCAGCCCATCAGGAGACCTTCCTACTTAAGCAGCGACCAGACCTGTCTTCAGCGCCGGAGTGTTGACCAGTTTTGGTTAGCGGAACCTGATCCTCAGCCTGAACTAAGAATCTCTGTTTGCTCAAGAGAGTAACCTGATCCTAACCAGTCTCTGTCCTCTCTGCTCACAGGGAACCCGACTGAACTCTATAGCTCTGGAGGAGCTTATGTTTGGAAAAACCTGCCTGCCTGCCCGAAGAAGCCAAACCTGAAGATCCTCAGTCTGAATCTTCCAACTAATTCTCAGAAGAGAATTAGAAGAACAACTCAAGGTCTGAATCTCGCTAGCCTGAAGCTAAGCTCTGTCGCTGCTGAACTCTCTGCTGGAATCACTGTCTCTGGACCCAACCGGTTCCCTCTCTCTACTGAACAGTCTGAACCTCATAAGGTACAAACCAAGATCCAAACTCTGCCAAGCTATCGCTCCTATCTGGCTAATCAATCTATCCCTCTCTACAGATACTCTGTGAAACCGAGTCCCGGACCAGTACCAGAACCAGTGCTTTGTTA
The DNA here is from genome assembly GCA_030533445.1 of Cyprinodon diabolis. Taxonomy (NCBI): domain Eukaryota; kingdom Metazoa; phylum Chordata; class Actinopteri; order Cyprinodontiformes; family Cyprinodontidae; genus Cyprinodon; species Cyprinodon diabolis. Next base: position 32,885,764 of record CM060080.1, on the reverse strand, counting down.
CTCTGTGTTTTTGCATCTTTTTAATAAACTGTTAAACTTTTACCCTGCTTTGTGTGGTGTTCTGCATGTGGGTTTAATCACAGAGACCCATCATGACATGGGTAGCGCCTGCCACATCTTGTTGGCAGTCCACCGGCTGGATCCTACCTTGTTCTCTGGGAACTATTAAACCAGGTTAGTGACTTACACGTACATAATCATCCTCAGTCACATTAACATGGTCACTAACCTATGGTTTCCTCCTGCAGAGGCTCCTGCCACAGACATCCTTGCTGTTATTGCAGATATGCAGTTTTTAAATAAACATTTTGAATTATTCTACCTTCTGTCTTCCTTAAATAATGGGTCACCTGTTCTGAGCGCTGAGAGACGGACTTTAGAAGCAGACCCCACCTTACAGAGTTAAATTCCAAGTGACCAACACAGTGACACTTTGCTGTTGAGGATGGTGAGGGGAGGATGTGTCGTGGTGTTTTTTAAAGTCAACCAGTTTTAGCTTGTTTAGGCTGTCTTGGTCTAACCACACAAATCCTCACAAAAGCCGATGGATTATGTCACTACATCAGCTAATTTGCTGCAATTAAAAGCTGAACCTTGAAAAAATTTTATGGTTTATGTTTTCAGCAGTTCTTGAATCTATCATCTGTTTTTTTTTTTTTTTGGTACCTGAAAGGCTTTAAAATGGTCAGCTGACACTTACCCAAAGCCACTGACCAAAGACCAAGGACTTTTGCTGCCTGAAAAAATTCCAGCACATTCTATGTATGCATATTAAGCCACTAATCCAATGGGTAGCAGTACTATTATGCACCAGGTGTCAATTTCCATTTACTGCCAAATGTCAAGTTGTTTGTATGCTTTATAGCCCTGAAATCATTTGCTATAAATGGTGCTGCTCTTTAAAAACATGGAAGTGGGAGGAGAAACAAGTCGGTTTATCCCCATTAATACAAGTTCCTGCATAAATATTTGTGGTCATTTTTAAACCATCTTGTCAATCATCTTTTCTTTGCTCTTAAGTGTTTCTTTGTGGTTCAGTGACATTTTCCAAAGGAGACTGGTCAAGATTGATGGAAGTTATGATTTCAAAATATAAAATTCACCTGCATTTGACAAATCCATATCTGTCACAAACTCAGTTACTAACAACTACTTGAGTTTTTATGTTTCAGTCAAGATTAAATCTAAGATGGGATGTGAGTGTGTGTTTTTCCATGTGTGGCCACTGTCTGACAGCAGAGAGGGATTGACAGCACAGGATTGGACAACATTTATCTACAACAGAGCTGAGGAAAATAGGTTTGTCCCTGATGACATTTTCATCGATTGAAACATGTGCTGCACCCTCACTCAAAATGACTAATCTCAGAACCCACAGTAGCGGTTTTGTTCTTGATAGGTCAAGGTGGCATGTCTACAAAACATGATGGAATCAAAATGAATTCTCCGTTTAATTCTTACATGGGTGTTTTTCTTGACCTACTGGAACTAAACGAAAAATAAAGATTTCTCACAAATATCGGTGTGCTGAATGACATGCCTGAAGTAAAATGGAACAATCGAAATAAATGAGCAGCATTTATGAGTACCTATGTTCCTAAAATTTTCACTGACTCAAGCAGTGTCCTTTCTTAAATGTCTGAAATTGCAAAACAGCTGCTGCACAAACAGAATTACATCATTTTTATCACATATTATGTGCAACATTAACAGGCAGTGATAAAACCAAAGGATGGATTTGAACTAATAAAGTAGTTTTCCTAATTTTCTGCTGTGACCCTGCAAAGCAATTATTTGATGCAGACAGACGTGCAGACAACCAGCAGTTTTTTGCCTAATCACTGGTTTAACAGGCAGAGCTTTGATACTGAAACCTCTTCATGTAAGGAAAAAAAAGTATGAGTATTGTATATTACTCCAGGTCATGAGGGTGTCGAACTGTGTTAAAAAAAAAATGTGATTATTTTTCAATTCCTCTGTGTCCCTGGGCACTAATTGAAGAAGAAAATAATTTTTATTTGGAATAAATTCCCCAGATGGTACAAACAGAACCTCTATTTTGTACAGGTCGCCCTCAGCTACCTTAGGTAAAATACCTTTAGTTCACCGCCTTGTCAAAGAGATCCTTCAAAAAAATTAAACCCTGTTTTTTTTTTTCTTTAATTGTCCTTCAGTAGTTATCCATTAGTTATATTCCTTGATGCTTTAGTATGAAAAATTCCTGTCCTTAGCATTCTCTGCTAAATAATGAAGGAATCACTCAGATAACAATGATGCAAATGCTGCATATGGTATATTGAAATTAAGCTTGGTCTTTGGCTATTCCAATATGGCCCTGTGTTTAGGGCAATATTGCTTCTGATGGTCAACCTAAACCCAAGTCTTTAGTCCTGATAGTCTCCCCCGGCTTACTGCCGCGGCCAGGATGTATTAACATTTATGCTTTTTAGCTGTGCGCTGCTTGTTAATATTCCATGTTAGTTTTCCTTTCAGAAAAAAATAATATTTACCACAATCATATCTGTGTAGATAAAGCCAAAAACCAATGCAAGCTGCACTTTTCAGAGTTCACAACAAAAAAAAAACATTAAGATGCCTTGAACAAATTTTTTAAATGCATTTATACGCCCATAAATACGCCCTTTTCTTGGTCAGTTATAGCAACGAATGTTAACAGTTAACCCACTGTTTAATGAAAAACAGATCTGGGTGTAAGCAACTCCTACTAAATCCTGTGCCACCAGAAGACCCTCAGTCAGCCACATCTGTTTGTTTACGAGTCCCAGAAGCTCCATATTGAACAGTTACTCTCACTTTCTGGCAGGCAAGCGGTAAACTCCCTCAGAAACTTTCAGACTCCAAAGAGCATGAGGTATTTTTGTAAGCTAGTGCAGCAATGGTTGTAGCAGGTTTTTGTAATAATTACTTAAAGTATTCAGCAGAGAAAACCCTCTGCAGTTAGTGTATGGAGGTAATTCTGAAATCTGGTCCCTGGAGAGATGCAGATTTAAGATGCTGTAATCATTCCAATATTCTGTTCCTCTGACATTCATTAGGAAGCCCCCTTTCCACTGCATCTGAGTCAGTCTCTGCCAAAAGCATGTTTCTCCCTCAGCAGTATCAGGGGGAAAGTGACTCATTGAGTCATGTCATTAGATAATGGGTTTGGAGGACTTATTCAAATAAACACAGTTCCTGGATGTGAAGTGGAGGGAGATTTCAGTGTTGTGGTTCTGGGGTTTTAGTGGGAATACCAGGGAATTTCCATGACCACTGCAGGGCCCATCTGTTGTAGATCAAAGCAGCATCGAAACATCACTGACCCGTGCACCAGCTGCCGTGTTTACAATATTGCTTTTACAGCTATACCCCAGCGGCCATCTGCACCTTACTGCAGTGGTCATGGTACAAGATACTCTGCACTCTAACACAAAAGTAAATAAACATCATACGTATCTCAGGTAGGTGTTTTTATTAATCAGCTGGACTCCCCAGTGAGCATGATGTGTCGGCTCATCGGTAGCTGTCTGCAAGATGGGGCTTTGAGTTTGGTTGATTGCTTTTCATCTGTAATTCACTCAGTAACACTGATGTCTGCCATCATATTAGCAGCATATTAGCGTGTCTTAAGATGCAGCTTATTAACACGGGGAAGCCTAGCCTTTGTGGGTTAATTTGTTTGCTCTGCATTGATAAACACTAGCAGTGTTAGCATGCATGCATAGATGAATGGCCTAGTTTTAGTTTAGACAAAAATACAGATGAAATTCTATAAAAATAGATCCGTCTTAACTAAATCGGGGAAATTAATACAATTGTAGGACACACCTTTAAGATTATTTCCAGAAAAAAACTTTCATAAAGCATGTATCATCTGCCTTTAGCTTCACAACTATGCATGTCTTGGTTTCCCACAAGTTTGCTTTGTGAAAATAAAACTATACAAAAATTATTAGAGTAAATTTAGGAAAACACTGAAGGTGCATTTACTTTTAGAAGAGCTTAGCAACTCTTAATTTTACTGAAAACAGCATGCAATCGCAGTTTCTTAACTTTAACCCCAAGGAGAGAAGTGCGGTTTGTTACCCCTGAGTAATTCTAATATTTGTGTTGTGAGGCAGCCAGAGGGCCTTATAACCCAATGTTCTGCATAAATCAGAGATTGATGGCTTTAAAGGTACTGAGGCTTTCACTAATTATTAACAGTAGAACAAATGAAAATAAACTCCTAAATGTCAAGGAGTCTGAAAGTGATTACATTAAAGAAGAACATACTTTTTCATTAGGTTTTAATATTTTTAGTTTAAACAGACAAAAAAGAAAAGTGACCTTTAAAGATCATAATCATTTCTATATCCTTATAAGGTTTAAAGCAGCTTCTTCTCAAAATATCATCATGTGATGGGAGCGCTTCCTGAGTTGTCAGAAAATGTCTCTGCTTATGAAAAATGATGAGATTATCATCTATTTTAGTAATGAAATAAAAAACACTTTTTTTTCGTCGCATGATTATATCTTCTTCAACACAATTTACTTCTAGACTGATTCAGTAAGCGCAAATACAAGTATATCCATCTGCGTCCATAAACTACCGTTTACTCCTCGTCTTCTGTGGCCCATTTCCTTCATGTCTGCATTTGAGGAGTTAAATACCCTCTAAACGCTCCTGTGTTTCTTCTGATTTTCATTAATTGAGAGATCAATCTCGGATGCACAAGAAACAGTTTCTAAAATCTACCCATTGCTGCAGGGCGTGTGTGTTTATGTGTGTGTCTTTTTTTATTGTATTCTGTTAAAGGCTGCGGTTGTTCTGTATTGACGAGTTGGCGAGTGGTGAGGGCTGGCTGAGAGGCTCTCAAGCTTTAGTTGCTCCCTCGTTCTGACGTCTTCTAAAAGCAGAGCTTGGCCTTGGTGGTTATCACTGGCACGTTAGAGAGACTTAATATAGATTTTATCCTTTCCACCTCGCATATCTCATTTTTTTCCTCTTTCTTGGCTATTTATCTCTCTACATCCACCCTGTTCCCTCTGACAATGCCCTTGGTATAATGACAGCAATTCATATCGAATTTCTTTATCCTTTGAAGGTGATGAGGATGAGGCTTTGGAAGCCAGGATGCAGACAATTGTGAGGTGGCAGTTTATCAAGAGCAAAACTCCACTAGGGAATGAATAGGTATTGGGGGAGTCTGCTGGGAAAAAAGATATAAATAGCAATCTGACTGGGAGGTGCAGCGAAGAGTTAAAGAAGAGAGAGGGTCAAAACAATCCCAGAAGCACAATTCCTACATGCTTATCTGGAAATATTCTGGACTTTTTTCTAGCACTTTATCTATATGAATATATATATATATATATATATATATATATATATATATATATATATATATATATATATATATATATATATATATATATATATATATATATATAATCTTTACCTTCTTTCTGTACTATTAAATAGTATTTAAAGTCTTCTTTATAGCATACATAATTCACTTATAAAAAAGATCCCCAGAGATGGAGAGAGGAAAAGGAAGGGCAATAAGGAAAAATTATAAAGATGGAGAGATAAAGGAAAGAACTGATGGGGAGGGAGGAAAGAAAGGAAGGCCAGAAAGAATTAAGACAAATATGTGGAGCAAAAAAAGAACAGGAAAGAAACAAATAATAGAACAGCGGTTAAGGAAAGAAGAGAACAAGACAAGAAAAGAATGATACAAGGAAGAAAGTACAATGAAAAAACAAAGGAGGACATGAGGAAGGCAACAAAGAGGGAAAAACAAAGAAAGACTGTAATAGAGGCAAAATAAAAGTACACGAGGAAGGAACACAGGACACAATAAAGAAGGGATGGAAAAAGAGACAGAAGAAACTACAGGAAAGAACAGACATGGGTGCCAGGAAGAAAAGAGAGAAAGGAGGAAATAGGGCCTCTTTAAAGGGAGAGAGGTAGCTCACAAGAAAGAATGGAAAGAAGTAAAGATGGAAGGAAGGAGGGAAGATATTGAAAGAAAAACAAAAAGCAAAAAAAGCCTATTAGGAAAAAAAGAGGAAGGAGGGATGGACTAGACAAAGGAAGAGAAGGACACAAGGAAGGGAGGAAGAAGGACTAAAGGAAAAAACAAATGGACAAAGAAAAATAGGAAGCACTGAAAGAATAATAAAAGAAAAGAATACCTCAAATTTTGGAAGTTGGGATAGAGAATAGAGTCTAAAAAAAGAAATATTTTCCATACTGCTTTTCTAGACTTATCTGGACCTGGAAACTACTGAAATAAAAGTCCAGGTTTCTCCACACCTGCTCAGATTATGCAGGCAAGCTGCCAAATAGATCAGGAATCAGGAAAAATGCAGGATAAGCTTGTCTGTTCTGGGCTTCATGCTCCACATACCTGGGTGTCTGTGTGTGTTGCACATTCGCATCCTCACACCACTGAGTAGATTTGCTCACACGGTCACAGTAAAGCCGCAGTCACTTAAAACATTTAGACGAAAATGCCACAGATGGAGAAGAAAGAAGCTGATGACAAGCAGATTTATTGGGGGGGAATCTTCTAAATCCGCAATCTGAGGCATAGTGAGTACCTGTAAGCTTTAGGAAAAAAATGTCTAAGGAAGTCAGAAATGTTAACCTCCTTGTTATGCAATATTTATGGTCTGGGATCTTCCAGTGAAAACATGTTTAATTTTTCATTGCTATGGCTAATACACTGACAGATAATGAAGCAAAACATATAGTGAATTCTGAAACTAAGAGTGATAATTGACGGTACAAATCTGTGCATTACAGTAGAACAAGAGTCGGTAAAGTCGGTATACTTTATTAATTGTCGTTTCACAGCAAAAGAGCCAAAATGGCTTGGATTTTATCAGGCTTTAGATTTAAAATGGTATGCATGAAAATGTATTAAATTTTTTTATATTTTCTGCAGTTTAAACCAATTTTGCATGGATTTATTTTCATCTCTGGGACAGTCTATTTACTGAACAGTATAACTGCATTCCAATACAGTTTTAATTGTTAAATCAGGTTAAATCACCTTTTAGCATCAAAACCCAAAGTATTAGCTTTAGTCTATTTCTTAGATGTTTTTTTTTAAAATATTTTTTAATAGATAAATATATATCATAATCATATTTATTGCTTTGTTTAATTTGTGTCGACGATATCAATAATATAAATGTTGATCCTTGACAAAAATAGGAGCCAGTTTAGAAATCAAATGTTTAAGTTGAATTATATCTTTATTATTTAATGCCGGAAAGAAGCAGATTTGAGGCGCTGCCTTAAAATAAATATACATTTGTGTCTTAAATTAACCTAAATGTTTTGAATTACACATCAGAAGCTTGTAAAGTCATGACATTACCATATGTGATTTTCCAAATTGTTTAAAAGTAGTCAACAGTATTATTTTTCTATGTAAGCATCCGTAGTTTGCCTCTATTAATTGAGGTATCACTAGTTTCAGTCTGTGGTCCAACTGTTTCTTTCCTTTCAAGATAAACTTGCTGCATATTCTGGCTGCTCAACCTCAGACCCACATGAACTGAACGGATGGAGCCGGACAAGATGCTGATACTCAGCTGTGTTTTAGTGTAACTTGTTAGTGGGTAATTAGGTCAGCCTGTTACATCAAACAGCACAAATGCTCTCATGGCCCTGCAGCCCTCTGCATGATGCCGAATTAAGGCAACAGCCCTGAAAAGCAGACGCCTCTTAGAGCTGCACTGACTGTGGAGAGCGGTCAAGTTGTGCCAGAAACTGCAGAGTGTCAAGAATGACAGGGATTGAAGTGACACTTTATTCAACTTAAAACTATATTCTTCAGCTAAATATGTGTCTGATTCAGATAATGCACCAGGGGCTGATCTCTCCAAAGAGTCTTCACGTTTTCTTTCAACTATCTGCTCTAAATTAAACTAATTTGTCTCCTCAAAGTAAAACCTGTTTTATGTTCACTCTGAAGACCTTCTGTGAGGCAATAAAACATCCCCACCAAAAAGAACCAAGTATTTAAGTACAGAATAATTTTGATTAGTCTAAAACTCATGCATAAATGTTATACCCATGTTAGAATGTGAATCATCACAGACACAAGATTTTTTTTTTTAATCAAGCATGTCACTTTAAAAACTTTAACCCTTAACATCAGAATATTTCACCATACAGAAAAAAAACTATGGTCAGTTCAAAGACTGTAATATTCACTGGAAAATATTTTAAACAATTTTAATTTTATGTGAGCTTTTCACAGTTTGTTCAAGATGTGAACAGACAATTTCTGCTTTGCCTTCCTGCATCACTTGCAGCAGTTGTACACATTGTTATTTCCATCTTCCATCCTTAAAAAGAGAAATTAATACTGTAAATAAAGGGTGCAGAGAGAAAATGTTTTTTAAATTTATTTTATGAAGATAGCATGCGAAACATTTTCTTCTGTCTCTTTATTTCTGTTATTTTAGCCTTTTTACATAACCTACACAAGCCCCAAAGATGCCACCAAAAGATGCCACCGTCTACACTGTCTGCAGAATTATTAGGCAAATGAGTATTTCGACCACATCATCCTTTTCATACACGTTGTCCTACTTCAAGCTGTATAGGCTTGAAAGTTAACTACCAATTAAGTACATCAGGTGGCGTGCATCTCTGTAATGAGAAGGGGTGTGGCCTAATGACATCAATACCTGATATAAAGTGTGCTTAATTATTAGGCAACTTCCTTTGACAGACTCTGAAAAGTCAAAAATTGTCAGATGTCTTTCAGAGGGATGCAGCAGTTTGGAAATTGCCAAGCTTTTGAAGCTGGATCATCACACAATCAAACAGTTCATGGCAAATAGCTAACAGGGGCACAAGACGCGTGTTAAAAAAAGAAGACGCAAAATAACTCCCCATGAATTGAGAAGGATCAGGCGTAAAAGCTGCCAGAAAGCCATTAGCCACCAGTTGTGCCATATTTTAGAGCTGCAACATGTCTGGAGTGCAGAGAAGTATAAGGTGCTCAATACTCAGGGACCTGGCCAAGGTAAGGAAAGCCGAAAAAAGGCCACCTTTAAACAAGACGCACAAGACAAAACGCCAAGATAGTGCCAAGACTGATTTCTCCTAGGTGTTTTGGTCTAATGAAATGAGAGTGAGTCTAGATGGGCCAGATGGATGGGCAGCAAGGTGGAGGTGGGGTACTGGTATGGGCTGGTATCATCAAAGATGAGCTGGTGGGACCTTTTCTGGTTGATGATGGAGTCAAGATCAACTCCCAGACCTACTGCCAGTTTCTTGAAGACACCTTCTTCAAACAGTGGTACAAGAAGAAGTCACCATCATTCAAGAAAAAACATGATATTCATGCAGGACAATGCTCCATCACATGCACTAAAATACACCGCAGCATGGCTGGCCAGAAAAAGTCTAAAAGGAGAAAAAATAATGACATAACCCCCTTGTTCACCTGATCCGAACCCCGTGGAGAACCTGTGGTCCTTCATGAAATGTGAGATCTACAGGGAGGGTAAACCGGCCACCTCTCTGAACAGTGTCTGGAAGGCTGTGGTGGCTGCTGCACGCAATATGGATCGCAAACAGATCAAGACACGGACAGAATCTATGGATGGAAGGCTTTTGAGCTTCATGGTGAAGAAAAGTGAAATTTGAGTTGTTATATTTGTTTACCTATTAAAAATAAATAAGTGAGATAGGTGTATATTTGTTTTTTAGTGCATTGCCACAGTAATATTTACCCGCACACACAGACATCGTCATAAAATGGCCAAATCTAAAAAAAACAAAAAAACCTTCAAAAATATTAAACTTTGATATCAAGGAGTCTTTTGGGTTGATTGGGAACACAATTGTGGCCCAACAATAAAAATAATCCTCAAAAATACAACTTGCCTAATAATTCTGCACACAGTGTAAGATCCAAAGTATGAAAAAAAACAAGTTGGGTGCTGCTGATTTACTAAAAGTCTATTTTATTTGTATTTCCCTATCCTATTTAGATTAAGAGCTGCATTTTTTTAAGCCATTGATGACCCTTTTTAAAATATTGTATAATGTTTCACCAGCCTAACTATGATTATATGGGCATGAAGTGGGTGGATAACTGATAACAGAACATGTCCCAGGGTTCCCATATGCCAGTCCCAGAACATGGTGGCTGATCTAACACAAACAAAGATACCATTTTTTTACCATTTCTGCTCTGAATTGGTTCTCACCCTCAGATGCAGTGAGGGAGCTCCCCTAACGCTCCACCAGGTAGTGCACTAACTCATAAAAAGATGCATTCAGCTAATATACAGTTAACTTTTTAAACCTAAAGCTACTTGAAGAATACATCGTAAGAAAATGTGTTTGCTATTAACAACCAATCGTACTAATACTAAAATCATTGATTTAGCGCTAGAGTTTAATGTCAGTTGGACATTCTTACTTACTAGCAACTAACCAACAAAGGGTTAGACATTTGAACATGTAGTTATATTTGCTTGTTATCCTTAAAAATGACGTCTAAGATTTATAGTAGGAAAATAATAAGAAATGGCTTTGAAAATCAGAGGCAAAATCTTACTCTGCTTCCTTACAGGTTTCAACTGAGAGGAGGGAGAACACACACCTTGATATTATGGCCAAGCTTAGTAGTGGTGGTTGCTACGAGTAATGATTAATTTAAGGCTACAGCCTAAAAGCAGTCTTCAGTTATGTTAAAATAACATGTATTTTACTGGTAATGAGGGGGCAAAGAAAGGAAGCAGAATAACTACGGTTCAATTCAAAGACTTTTGTTCATTCAGCTGCCAAGCAATAACAACTAGGTTAAGTGCACCCTTGCAGCTTGTCCCTCCTCTATGATTTAATGATAAACCAAATGTACACATTTTCTTGGCAGGTTAGACCACCTTGTCTATGTGAAAGCTGCCATATAGTTTGCTTTTGTATTTGTGATATTTATCTTTATGTTTTCTACAGAAGGTAACATGTATAGACTGGTGCTAAATGTTTCTGTCATCCTGCCCACAGATATAAGGACCAAAACTCAACAGTGATTAACATCATCTGGCTAACAAACATCATCCAACTGCTGCAAAGATCAAATAACAAAAATTCTCTTTAAAATAAAGCCTACTTTCACAAGCCCCCTGATATTAACACCTCTGCCAAGTTTAGTAAATGTGATCTTCGTGCCTTTTATTTAGCAACAGAATTGTTTCTATCCTGGCATCAGCAACATGCCTCTCTGTCCTTCTTCTTTTATTCTCAGAAGTGTGGCTGAGCGGCTTTCACCCTGCTTTTTCTGCAAAGTGGCGGGAGTGAGGAGTGCTGTCCGTGGACTTTGTGAATTTGTGGTAATTAAAGCTGGATAGAGCCCTATCAAGTAAAGCAGCTTATGTTTAATACAGTCAGACATGGGCCAGCAGCACATGGCGCAGCCCGGCAGCAGTGGTGGTGGGGGGCACAGCATACAGCCTTTGCGCATAATCTCACCCACTGCACAGGCATGAGAGAGGCATGGGAGGATGGGGAGGGGGGGTTGCTGCACTATTGTGCTCACTCAAAGAGCACGTTATTGTGTATGAGTGTAGATATGTAGCTTGTGCTGCTGAAACAGAGGCAGGAGGGAGTGGTGGTGTCTGGGAAGGGATGCGGAGAGTTGCCAAAGAGTGAGAGGGATTGTTTTTATGGCGAGGAAACTTCGCTAACTGACTCTATTGTTTGAGAGCTCTGTAGTGAGAGAGTCTCCCAGAGACTCTGGCCCCGTCCACACGAAGTCAAAATGAACACGAAACGCTAGTATTTTCCAGAACGTTTGTTGTAAAGACGGAGACGTAAAATAAATGTCATCGTCCACACGAATGCATGAAAACGGTGCAAAATGTATACCAGGCCTGTAAGTGGCGCTGTGGTGCCCAAGAAAAAATAGGCGACGAAATGTTGGGCATGTGCACTAATATTTATACATGGTTGCCCTGCGGGTCCATTTTCGTGGTTCAGTCAAATTCAGGTGCTGAACTATGTGGTCGATATTGCTCTGTTCTTCCTGGAGATATTCCAGAAGAAGAAGATTCTGTTGTAAGCCCGACAGCAGGGTGAGTAGCATTAGCAGCAACCATTCAACACAGTACGGCACCATTGTTGTTGTGATACTGTGTCGCGCATGCGTGTTTAGAGGCGACGCTATGACGCATGCGTGTAAAAAAAAAATGCGGTTAGAGCTTAAAGATGGAAACACGAAAACGGCGTTTCAAAATCTTCCCACTCTGAAGACTGAATAAAAAAAAGATCGTTTACAGACCCCCGAAACACCGTTTTCGTATGGATGAGAGGCTGGTTTGGTGAAAAATTTGTGCGTTTAGGCCAGGGTTTGGCTTCGTGTGGACGGGGCCTCTAGATCTGTTGGCATCGCCAGTGGCAGAAAAAAACATAAAAAAAACAACTTTAGAATAGTGTTTTTTTTTATTCTTATCCTTTGGGTACACTGCCCTTCATTTTTTAGATGTTACTCCACTTGAATGCCCCTAATTCTGATCATTTTAGTTCAGCAAATGCCTCTTATTCATGTATCATTTGAAGCAGGAGGGTATCTAAAGTATGCAGAGCGATAGACCTCGAGGAAAAGGGTCGAAAAATAGACCTAATATAAAAGCAAAGATTCACTCACAAAATGCAACGTTAACAAGCAAATTAAATTTGGTGGCTCACTTACTGAGAGTTATGTTCAAAGACCTTTCTTTAGACTGTCGGTCTAAAGCAGCTACATCTCATCTTAATCAAAGAGAGGCAATAAAATTTGGTTTAGAAAATTTCTCTTTAACAATCATGCATCTCTGAAGGAAACCTCTCTAACCTCCTCCCCTTTGGCAATTGGGGATAATTTCTAACTCTTACTTAGAAAGCACCATTTCTCCAACCCAACTTCTTCAGTGTTTGACCTGAGATTCTGGGAGCAACAGAGATTAAAGCAGAAAGTCTCCAGTAACAGTTACTTTCATTACCTGCTTATTTTGCAACATAACATTGAATTAGTCTCTCAATTACAAGTTGAACGGCAACGTTTCTCTCCATGTAGCCCTTTTAACATTTAATTTACAGAGAAGATTGGACTTGCTGTGCCTGAAGCGGACGGGTGAATAAACCTGTGAAAGAACTGACATCAATTGTGCAAAGAAATAAAACAGCCTTTGCAAAAGCTAAACCAGCCATGATCTTACAGTGATCATTTTAATAAAGATTTGATAAGAACTTGCTAACTCTATAAAAAAAGGGTCAGACTTTGTTATTACTGTATTTGAACTGATGCATAAAGGGGGAAAACCCTTATTAGTGTTGTCTTTTTTGTGTTATTTTTATTCTTAAAATCTAACTGGGCCCTTTTCACCAGTGGGGGAGGGATGGAGCGTGAGATAGAGGGATCAGGTGTGCCGTCGGTGGTGATGCGGTTGTTGTATCAGACTGTCATGGGGTAGAGGAAGCTGAGTTAGGAGGCAAATCTCTCGATTTACCGATCAATCTACATTCCCACCCTCACCTATGGTGATGAGATCTGGGTAATGACCGAAAGGGCAAGATCACTTTTACAAGCCGTCAAAATCAGTTTCCTTGCCAGTGTGGCTGGACCCACCTTTTGAGCCAGCTGAGGTCCTGATGTTTCTTGGTCGCCTCCCTCAGGAGGTGTTCCAGGCATGTCCCATCGGGAGGAGGCCTCGTGGAACACCCAGGATACGCTGGAGGGACTATGTCTCTGAGTTGGCCTGGTGTCGCCTCGGGGTCCCCGCCAAGAGCAGCTGGAGGAGCTGTGCGTGGATTGAGAAGTCTGGGAATCTCTGCTTAGACTGCTGCCTCCGTGACCCGGCCCTGGATAAAGCGGAAGAAAATGGATGGATGGAAATCTGACTGAGATAAACATCAGTTTGACTTCACAGATATCTGTTAAACATAGAAAATAATCAACAGGCCTGAGCAGCCGGTTTATCACACCCAGCAGGTTCTACAGGCAGTTTCTTCTGGTTAAAAGGAAGACTTTCCTTTCCACACACACCTCATGCTTGAATAGTAGATTTTGCTGGAAATAAAACAACAAAAGAATTAGTTGTGTTTCCCCAGTTTGAGAACCTTTCAAATGTCATTTTAATGAACTAAACTTGTAATAAATCTGAACCACAATTATACTCAAATGTATGTTGCTGAATTTTAATCTGTCTGCATGACTGAAATGATTTGATTCAACATTTGGTCAACTCATTAGACCAGAGAAGGTGTTTGTAATCAGCTTGCTTAAAAATGTGAATAGAAGAAATGAGAAACAACAGCGTGGGCACCTTTTTAAATAGTTGAAAACTGATTTTAAAATGAATGAGTCTGTGAATAAAAAATAACTGATTAAAGCCTTAAAGAGTCTAAATTATCCTTTCATGTTGTTTTCTGCCAGGTATTTAGACTATCGTGACCTCTGCAGTAAAAGCACTACATGTAATCTGTCTATGAATACTGCAGGATCAATGAGCTTCAGAGGAAAGACCTGTGGCGAGGATCCGTCACTGCCAAGGTTTGACACAGTTAAACATTCAGTTTGAATTTCTTTAAAGATGCTGTGAGTAGTTTGAGGAAAGGAAAAGTCTTTGATCCCAAGAAATCCCAGTGGGAGAATCTGATAGGCTTTCATTATTTGAACACATTGGCCGATCCTCGACCTTAATTTGAGCGTGGCATCCACTTCTCCTTCACTTATCCATTCGGACTTTGAAAGGGAGCAGAAAACAGGTGACATTTAAGACTGGGACAGTTACCACATTTAGCTCTCTTTCACATCAACAATATTCCGCTGCACTGAAATAAACTAATTGCTTTAAAAATACCAATAAATATTGTTACTTCACTTTTTTTTTTAAATATTTGCATTAGATGCTTGTTTGAATCCCTTTGTGTCTTTGAATGTTCCTTTAACTTCAAATCCCTGTATAAGTGCTACACAAACCAATCAGAACAAGAATGAATTCCTTATTAGCAAAGAAAATCTGTGGCTGTAAAAAAGACACATTTCTCAGTGTGAAGGCAGTCGGCTCAGGAATGTTAATCAGCAGGTGATGAGAGCGACAGCTGACCCTAAATGCAGCAGCAGGTTATTACAGCTTTCTGCGTCAGTCTCAACACGCTGATTAACATTGTTGAAGCCTGATTGTATATGTTCGCTAATGTGGCTTTATTGAGTAAAAAATAAGCCTCCTGTTTGAATAAAGACGTGAAATCAGCTTAAAACAATAGCTTTTACTAAGATTTAAAAATCATAGCCGCCTCCCCCATGTCCATAGTGTAAGAAAGAAGTAATGAGTTAAGGTAGAAGGAGAGAAGTAATGACCTCTCTCTACTCTCTACTTTTTTCTGTCCCTTTATTTCTCCTTTTTGTTAAGGAAAATATTACACACTCAAACATTCATTCATTCTTGCATCCATTCATCATTGGCCAAGCTGTTTTCTGCCATTCAGCTCATATCTACATCACTGATTTTCTTAGAAGTTAGAACAGTGTTGTCCAGCTCATAACGCTAAATGAGAGGCCTACAGAACTGCAATTTCACAGCCATAATCCAGCATCAAATTAGCCTTTCAGATCAACGCCACATCTAACCTCAGCCCAGAAAAAAGATCTGAGTGATCCAGGCTCAGGGAGGACTGCCAAATCCCCCCCGCCTCCTGTGCGGCGGTGGCGTGACAACGCTTTAGTCAGCTGTAAGCTCCCTCTGTGATTTAAGACAACCTGAAATATAACACTAATTCCCTTGATGAAAGGAATGTTATTTCTATAAATGTAAACACATGTAACACAAGCTGCAGGAGAGAGGAGGATGTGTGGGGGATGAGGATGAGGATTTGCTTTCTACCTAATGCACATCTTTGCTGAAGTGGCTCCAGTCAATGTCTTCTAAGCTGACCCCCCCTCTTCAGGCGAAGAAAAGGTTTTAGTGTGATACACTTTCCCACTTCTTTCCTCAACATGTCAGACGAGGGTATTGGACTTCACAAAGCCATGCCGTTGATACCCCTAGGATCAATATATCCCGGCTGGTCAATTCATTAAAGCTTTACAGTGATTAATTAAGTTGTCCTCCACATTGGAATCTGGGAACGACTAGGGTGGCTAAAAGGGTGCGAGAAGTGGGAAAAAAAAAACTGCTCCGGCTCAACGTGGGGGGGCGAAGGCTATGAAGTGGGAAGCAGTGCTATGATGTGGGCTTTTGTGCTTTTCATGTGTCTTCACCACCTCATCTGTCCTCTCCTTGGAGCTGGGCTGTTCATTAGAGAATGAGCAGGGCGCTGGAAACCACAGTGTGAAATAGGAAGAGATGCTAATCCTGACAGGTTAGTCATTAAGAAGCCCTCCGAGAGGAGGAAGAGAAGGAGCAGGAGAGAAAAATGAGAGTCCGGTAAAAACATGGCAGCCGTGTCATGTGGTCAGACACGTGTCTGACCCAAACAAATTCTCTTATTTTCTCTTCTATTTATAGAAATATTATACATTTCAGTTTGTGATGTATTTACATTTTCATTCTTTGCCCTGATCTTATGAAAAGATAAATATGCACATAGGATTAATGAGCAGAGGTCACCAGGTATTCATGTTTTATCTGACTGTTACAGGGAAGCAGCACACTCTGGATTCACGCCTGACCCAGGAGGGAGCAATGTACCTTTTTTCAGCTGACAACCATGGTGTGAAAAATCATGATAGTTAAACAGAAACTAAGATGGATTCTTTGAATAAATCAAATATCCTGGTGATGGAATGTGACATGAATAAACAAATTCAGTCTTTTTCTATGAAAAGTTACACATGTCTGTTGTGAAAGCACTCAAAAGCATGATAATGCTGCACCTATGATCATAAGAGTTGGAGAAAGGACCCTGGATAAGGAAGGAGCTTCCTCCATTGGCTCTTGCTTAGTTAGAGGGGTTGGAGCCAGGTGGAGCTCGAAGTAGAGCTGCTCATTTAAACTTAAATCCTTGTGGTCCATCTCTGCTTCAATTCAATTCAATTCAGTTTATTTATATAGCGCCAAATTCACAACACATGTCATCTCAAGGCACTTTACAGTTCAACCAGATCATACAGTCAAATTGATTCAAAGTTCTCTATCTTAGGAAAACCAGTTGATTGCATTGACTCATTGACTCAAATACAATCCCTCACACTAAGCATGCTTGTAGCGACAGTGGAGAGGAAAAACTCCCTTTTAACAGGAAGAAACCTCCAGCAGAACCAGGCTCAGTGTGAGCGTCCATCTGCCGAGGCCGACTGGGGTTCAAGGAGACAGAAGCAGAGATACAAAAAGCAGCTGTAAAAGGCGGCCCCGTCTAGGAAACACACAGCCAGGCAGACGAGCTCCAAGGCAGCTTCCATGCCAGAGGATGAAGAGAGCACATCCACTCAGTCACGGTCAGAGAAACAGGACCACACTGGAAAACAGGCCGATCTCCAACATCTATAAGCAAGGGTGTTGATGGAAGCAGCACAGCTGATGTTTCTTTCCAGGATGGCGTCACAGCCAAACAGGAACAGACGAGGCAAAGCTACTCTGAGGAAAAGCAGAGAGAGCAGAAGGTTAGAGATTGAACTAACAGATTCTGCAGAATAGGAGCACAGAGAGAGAATGAAGCAGAATGATGAAATGGGGGTCCCTATGTCCTCCAGAATTCTAAGCCTATAGCAGCATAACTATAGAGATAGCTCCGTATAACCTGAGCCACCCTAACTATAAGCGTTATCAAAAAGGAAAGTTTTAAGTCTAGCCTTAAAAGTAGACAGGGTGTCTGCCTCATGGACTAAAACTGGTAGTTGGTTCCACAGGAGAGGAGCCTGATAACTAAATGATCTGCCTCCCATTCTACTTTTAGAAATTCTAGGAACCACTAGTAAACCTGCAGATTGAGAGCGAAGTGCTCTGTTAGGAACATAAGGAACAATCAGATCTCTGATATAAGATGGAGCTTGGCCATTTAAGGCTTTATATGTGAGAAGGAGGGTTTTAAATTCTATTCTTGATTTAACAGGAAGCCAATGAAGAGAAGCCAGGATAGGCGAGATATGATCTCTCTTTTTAATTTTCATCAGAACTCTGGCTGCAGCATTTTGGATCAGCTGAAGGCTTTTAACTACAGTTTGTGGACTTCCTGATAGTAAAGAATTACAATAGTCCAGCCTTGAAGTAACAAATGCATGGACTAGTTTCTCAGCATCACCCCTGGACAGGAGATTTCTAATTTTTGCAATGTTCCTCAGATGAAAGAAGGAAATTCCAGAAACCTCTTTGATATGGGATTTAAATGACAGGTCCTGATCAAAAATAACACCAAGATTTTTTACTTTATTATCTGAAATCAGTTTAATCCCATCCAAATGAAGTGACTGGCTAATCAGCTTCTTTTTCAGAGACTCTGGTCCAAAGACTATAACTTCTGTTTTGTCTGCATTCAGAAGCAGAAAGTTAAGAGTCATCCAGGTTTTTATGTCTTCAAGACATGCCTGTAATCTATGTAATGGGTTAACTTCATCTGGATTTATAGACAGATATAGCTGGGTATCATCAGCATAACAGTGAAAATTAATCCCATGCTGTCTAATAACTCTACCAATTGGGAGCATGTATAAAGTAAAGAGAATTGGTCCTAGCACTGATCCCTGTGGTACTCCACAGGTAACCTTTGAGTGTGTTGAAGATCTATCATTAACATAAACAAACTGAATTCGATCAGATAGATAAGATTTAAACCAGTCTAGTGCTGTTCCTTTAATTCCAACAAAATATTCAAGTCTTTCTAAAAGAATATTATGGTCAACTGTATCAAATGCGAGACTAAGATCCAACAGGACGAGCACAGATACAAGTCCATTATCTGAGGCCATGAGAATATCATTAGTGACTTTCACCAGAGCTGTTTCAGTGCTATGATGAGCTCTAAAGTCAGACTGAAACTCTTCAAAAAGTTCATGATGGTGTAAGTGATCGCAAACTTGTTTGGCAACTACTTTCTCAAGAATTTTGGATAAGAAAGGAAGATTGGATATAGGTCTATAATTAACCAAGTCATCTGGGTCAAGAGACGGTTTCTTAAGCAGAGGTTTAATTACAGCAACCTTAAAAGCTTTAGGTACATATCCCTGTAACAGAGATAGATTATTCACATCTAAAATGGAGGAGGAGATCAAAGGGAATACCTCCTTAAATAACCTGGTTGGAACTGGATCTAACATACAAGTTGAAGGCTTAGATGAAGACAATAATTTTGCTAATTCAGAAAGTTCAACTGGATCAAAGCAGTCTAAACCCGATTCAGATTCCATGACTACCTCAGGTACAATCGCGGATAGAGGAGTGCTTATGATCTTATTTTTAATAAGATCAATCTTATTTATAAAGAATCCCATAAAATCATTGCTGCTAAGAGCAGGTGGAATGGACGGTTCAACAGAGCTATGGCTCTGGGTGAGTTTGGCAACTGTATTAAAAAGAAATCTAGGATTATTCTTATTCTCCTCTATTAATGAGGAGAAGTATGCTGCTCTTGCTTTTCAAAGGGTCCTCTTATACAGCAGTAAACCATTTTTCCAGACTAGGAAGGACTCCCGCAGGCCTGTGGAGCGATATTTTCTCTCCAGTTTCCTAGCATTTTGCTTCAAAGTACGCAGCTCTGCATTAAACCAAGGAGCAGGCTTTCTTTTTTTAACGGTTTTCATTTTCAAAGGAGCTGCGTTGTCTAAGGCAATACGCAGAGAACTAGCAACCCCATCAACAAAATCATCAACCTGTGAAGGGGAATAAGCTATGCTTTTGCACTCTGCAGCACTGCTCAGCGACACAGAGGAGAGAGAAAGTGAAGCAGATTCTTTAAAATTTATAACTGCACTATCTGATAAAGATCTACTAAAATTGAACCTTCTTTTGGGGGAGGAGAACTCTGTTAAAGTAATCCTGAAGGTTATTAGAAAGTGGTCAGAGAGGACAGGGTTGTGAGGAAATACTGTTATTTCTTCACATTCTATGCCGTATGTCAGCACAAGATCCAAAGTATGAAGATGAGAATGTGTGGGACTATTCACATTTTGAATAAAACCAATAGTGTCTAAGATAGCATTAAAGGCTGCTCTTAAGCTATCGCCTTCAATGTCAGCATGGATGTTAAAATCTCCCACTATGATGACCCTGTCAGTATTTAATACCAAATCAGAAAGGAACTCTGAAAACTCATCTAAAAGTTGAGAGTAAGGACCTGGTGGACGATACAAAGTTACAAAAAGAAGAGGTTTTCTTGCCTTGAAATTTGGATCAGGGAAATTAAGGGTTAAATGTTCAAAAGAGTTGTAGGTAATAACTGTTTTGGGAGTAATCAGTAAGTCAGACTGGAAGATTGTTGCTACTCCTCCTCCTCGCCCAGAACTTCTGGGTATGTGAAAATTTAAATAGCTTGAAGGAGTTGCCTCATTTATGCTCACATAATCCTCTTGCTGCAGCCAGGTTTCTGTAAGGCAAAACAAGTCAATATGATTATCACAAATCAAGTCACTAGCAGACTTTTAGAGGAAAGCGATCTTATGTTAAACAGACCGCATTTAATTGTTTTAACTTTTTCCCCAATTGGAGTTATTTTGATTTTAATTAGATTATCATGATTTACTCCTTTGGGAATCTTTGCTAATTTATTAGATTTTGGTCGTGGGCAAGACACTGTCTGGATGGAGTAAAGAGTGGGTAACAGTAGAGAAGCTGCAGAGATGTGTGTTAAACTACAACTCTGCTTCCTGGTTTGCACCCTGGGTGGTCAGGGTTTTGGAGGACTAATAAATGTGGCCAGATTCCTAGAAGGAAGAGCTGCACCATCCAAAGTGGGATGGATGCCGTCTCTCCGAATCAGGCCAGGCTTTCCCCAAAAACTCCCTGACTCCTATATGAGCTCATTAGTAGAGCTCTACAAAGCTTGACTGCATCGTGACATAGTTTAACCATTGGAACAGGTGTGTAGACACATGTAAAAGTTGCAGGACATTAGCCCACCTGGATTTTAGTTTGAGTCACTGCTCTTAAGTAAAAGAGCTCAGCTTGCAGCTTGGATGCTTCAACTGATCAGGATGCCTCATCTACACCTTCCTTTGGAGGCTGGTCTGGTAAATATAAGAAAGTGTGTATTCACTGCAGAAAGGTGATTTGGTCCGCTTATCTGGTCCTGATAAAAAGAAAGCCTATCATGGTAGGCCAGTATTAGGGAAGCAAATGTTGTCTTCTCAGATGAAAGCCTCTAGTCTCTGGAATTTGAAAATTTCCTGTGATTTCAGAGAAAAATGTTGAAGAAAGTTTGTTTGGCAGAGTATGGTTCTGAGATGACCAAAAAGGCCAGTCAGGAGGTTCTGATTCCCATAGCTTCATTCCAGGGTCAAAAAAGGGTTAGGGTTTATTTCTGGATGCCTTTGTCCCCAACTATTTAACCATAAAGGGACATAGGTCCTCAATGTCCAAAATTAATATTCTGACTTATGGAATTAAAATACTCTTTATCCCACTTTCTTTTCCATGTATGGAATTTGCTAAGCATTAAGCAAGCTAGTTTCTTCAACCATATCTCCCAAGCTTAAAACAAAGAAAATAATATATGAATGTTGTTACACTCGGAAGAAATATTCTGCTTTTAACGAGAAAATTATCAGAAATTGTTTATGACCTAAACTTAAGCACACTTATGCAGCAGGCTGGTTATATGGACAGTGATCCATAGTAAAACATCAAGTCCACCCCTAAAATAGCTCATAAAAGAAAATTCTTGTCCTCTAACTAATTACATGTAATTTAAATTGTTATGTAAATATTTCTTTCAAAGTATAATGCTAAAATCCAAATCATTTAGGAAATATAATGCAGGATCTTACTAATTCCTGTCAAAATATGTGGAAAAATAGTGAAGCAGAAACATTTTTCAGAAGTCTTACTAGATAAAAATCTAGACAGCCTTTTGAATGAGCTCTTTAGGTATATTTTGGCACCATGTTTACCTATTGAATTTTTTTTTCTTATTTTCTTAATTATCTATATTTCACCCTACATTGTGCGTTCTAATATACAGACAGTACAAGAAGCATTAAAAGCCTGGATCTAAAAGACTCACTATCAGTTACTGTTAACAGTGAATGCCATTTCCTCCCGTCACTGGTGGTACAGCCAGTTATTAGGTTTAGGGTGCAATTACTTTTCCAAATGGGGGGCAGCTTGGTTTGAAAGCTAAGATAAAACTGCAAAGTAGCCTAAATTTCCTATTATTAAGGTTACTTTACCATAATTTAAAAGAGAATATCTTCTACGAAAAATTCCTCGCCGTTCTTCTTTCAACACGTGTGCTCATTTCATGTTAGCACAAAAGGTGCATCCGTCTGTGCTAACATTACCACCATGCTGAAGGCATCCAAATTATAGGCTCTTTGAAGGCTCCAAGTGTAAATTGGGCAAAATTACAACTAGCGCGGGTGGCTGTCGCAGAGGCTGCTGTCTACATAATTACAGTTCCCTGCCCTCGTTGGCAAGAAAAGAAAGCTCTGATGAATCCGCCTTGATTGCCTGTATTTAGCATCCTCGTCCTGATTAGGCACGTACAGTACATGTGACGGCTGAGGTCTTTCTCTTACGCCGTACATCAGAGTGGTTTTATCTCCAAGTCCTGACCTCATATTCCACACTCTTTTGATAGCGGCCCCCATCTTTGTCAGAGTGTCAGCGGCGCTCCACCCCTGTGAGCGATAAAGGTGCTGAGATGTTGGCATTTCAAACGACACATGTTCAATTAATCGGGTTTTCATATGATTTGGAAGCAACAAAAGGCAGATTTGTCGAGCCAAATTAGATTATATGACCAAACAATACTAGACAGCAGGGAAATGTGGGTTAACTTTGGGCAGTATTATAAAAAGAAAATTTTTTGGCATTTTTTAAGATAGACCACATTTTGCGATCAAATACACAAATAAAGGAAAGCAAATAGAGAAGAGATATTTAAACAAAATGCTACAATCCTATTAGCCTTTGCCCTTGGTCGATAAACCTATTTCCATGCAGACACTTTAAAGTCTGTATTGTCTGAGAGCTCTTATTCAAGGAATCTTTATTAGTATCAAGCAGAGTTAAGATTAAGGAAAGGGGGAAAAAAATCCTAATCCACTAGTAGGATGTGGAACTCTGTGGAATCCAGCCTTCCCCTCCACCGAGGCCCTGGGGTCCTATTTTAGATAATCAGTTTTTCACAAATGGGACTATTCTTTGCCTCTGTGGAAATAGCTCCTCAGATGATGGCTCCACAATGAGACAGGATGGAGCTTTCTGTGCTGGGAGAGCGCTTTAAATAATAAAAGCACATGGGGTTTCATGAATAGAGTATTATGGTGATATGAATGAAAGCTTTTTCCTCCCTCACAGCTTTTTGCCTCTTCCTTCCCATGCTGACTCAAAAAACACTCTAACCCCTGTCCAGAAATGCACAGATATGATGGACAAAGGGAAAAAGAGGAAGAACCAGAAAAAAGTTAGAAGCAACAATAAATAACTATGTTGGGGTTTATATTGTTTGGATTCTTCAGAATCAGCATTTTAAAAACTTGAGCAGTTGTTTTTTTTTTGGATTTGTGACCTGATTGCAATTAATTCATGCTCAGGCAATTATGGCCACAAAGTGCGGCAGATGCAACCAAACTGGATATATTTTTGCATCAGGTCACAGTTGTCTTCAGTTCAGCTGATGCAAATATCATCCATACATTATCTCTATATGCTTATGCTTGCAGGGTTGAATGGATGGTGGGGTGGGCATTGATGCCTAACTGATGCTTTACTCTATTTTGGACAGAAACAAAGAAATTTATAGGAAAAAAATCCAGCTTCTGATATGATCAAAGTACATTTATTAACTAAAATAATATAAAAATTGTAATATTAATAAATGGTTTTTCTATACATTTCTATTAAGATGAACTCACTAATATATACAATCCCTTAAAAGACATTAGTTTTAAGAACAAAAGAAGACAAAGCAGCACACAAGGCAGTTTAATGAGTGTCATATGAAACTGGATAAAGTTAGATATAAAACTCAAATTATATAACATTGTTATATGCTCAAAAAAGATTTTTTTTTAAAGGCAACAAGATATTGATGTGAGTATTTTAATGTAATAAAGTATTGTGTTTATAATGTCTGAATGTGATCAGCATAGTAAAATAACACAAAACCTGTTTTTTAAAGGAATTATGCAATCTGTTATTATAATTTTTTTTTCTCTGTCTTTATCCAAACTTAACATAGACTTCTCCGGTTCTGGAAAGGGGCAGACCAACTATTTTTAGGGGCTTGGGAGCCACGATTTTAATTGTTCATCTAATGTTTTGGTTTTGTAGAAAAATTTAGCTCAGGTTTAAATCCATTTGGTCGATGCAAGCATCAAAATCCATTATCAGTGCTGCTATATAGACTAGAGACTGACATTTTTTCGGGAATCCCCGATTCCTGTGGGATGGGAGTCAGTATTAGTAACGATCACGTGATTGGGACGGTACAGGATTAAACATTAACGGGAGCAGACGGGAGCGGGAGCAAACCAATAGTAAGAAAAAAAAACAAGGATCGATGCCAAAAAATAAAATAAAATAGAAAGAAAAAAAATCCAGTACTGATGCCGCCATTTTGTTGTTTTTTTTCCTTGAAGCCTACACTATAATGCGAGTCAAAAAAACTACATGTACACGACCCAAAAACCAACAGTGCTTCCGCTCTGAGTTTTTCACCCGCGCTCAAAAACAACAATGGAGGGACCAACAGTTACTACAGTTAGAAACAGGAACTTAACTGACCCTTCATAGAAATTCAGATTCAATGTATTGGCAGAAATCTTATTGAAGACAACAAGAATGGGAGTGGTGTAGGAGGGGGAGTCATTCTGTATGGGAGCGGGATGGGAGTGTGAGTAATTTCACCAGGAGTTGGACGGGACAGGATTTAGATTTCTACTCTGGCCCGTGATCGGGACGGGACACAATTTGTTTCTGTGGGAGTGGGACGGGACAGGAGTGAAAATCCACTCCCGTGTCAGTCTCTAATATAGACCTGAATTTCTTTTAGTTTCTCTGAACATTTCCCTAAGTTTCTCACTACAAAATCTCACATAAGTGAAGCAATATTTTCTGTAGTTTTTCAATAGTCTCTCTTCCTTATTCTGTGACCATTTTATTTACGTTTATGTAATAAATAAGGGTGGATAAATTGTTGGTGCTATCCTTGACAAAAGAAGTGTATTTTCGTATATATTGGTGTAAGTTCCTGTGCTGATCTTAGCGCCATCTACTGGTTTGACTTTTTATCGTTGGACAAAGGAAAGGAACACCATGGCCATACAGGACATGTGGAAGAGATTGTTTTTGAAACTGAGAAATGCTTTATTTTCTATCACGGAGTATTGATTTATCTAATATGGTACATCTAAAATTATGTAACATATTCTCAATGAGATACTGAGCAGAACAGCTTAACAGTATTGCTTTTTATGCCAAAAGTACTAGAAATACTGGTTTGAACATGATCGATTAAATGGATCAAACTTGCTACTGATGTATCATTCCTTTGCAGTTCTTTCAAGTCAAGCAGAAATCCTCAAATGCATTTTTTGGGGCTTCTCAGAGAAGCCCATCTGCCCGGCAGCTAGCCAGAACTCTGACAGGTGGACTTGTGTTAGGAGCGATTCATATAGCCCATGGCCATCTTTAGCGACCATCAGGGGAATCCACTGCGTCATTTCTCCATTCCTCCCAGTTCATGCATCACCACCTGGCGCTCTGACAGCGGCTGCTGCCCATCGTGGCTTTCTTGTCAAACTCTGTTGCCACAGCCCTTGACACCTTCCTCCCATTTCTGTGCTCAAAGTGCCAAAAATCTTAGCGGTTGAATGTTTGATTTATATTTATGCCTGTGCTCCCTCCCTCCGGCTCTTGAATGCCTTTCAAAATATACTGTATATCTAAAGCACATAGCAGACTGGCTGTGTACAGGAGCTGTCAGGAGGCTGTCATGTTAGTCCGCTGTGCCTGGCATAGATGCTGTCTTATGAATTCATGGGCTTGAAGTTGAAAAAGCTCAGTTAAAGTGTGTGTGTAACTGTCTGAATGTACATGTTTGCCTTTGATTATGACTTTACATGTGGGTGGAGCAACTTCAACGACCGTTTAATGACATGTTGCTCTAAAAGATGAATATGGATGAAGCTAGAAAAGAATTTCAGGACATTGTTATTTTTTTTTAGTTAATGTTCAGACATGACATATTAGTCATAACAACATGTGTATGACATGAATCATCTGTTAAAAAGAAAGTTGGGGTTATTCCAGGTAAATAGATTCCCTGATGTCTGTGGCAGAATATTTTTCAGCTCCTCCAGTTTTTCATGTAAAAAAATCTGGTCTAATCAGGTCTCAGTATGGACTGATTTACCACTGGAGCCGATCTCTCCCTTTCCCTTAATCAAGCCCTCATCGTGTTTCCTGTGCTCCATGAATGATTCACTGTCAGCCAGAGGGGAACACATGAACAGCCTCTCAAGGACATGTTTTCGTCTAGAACTTCTTTTGCTTCTTCCAGCCCTTTAAGATGAGACAAAATTATTTAGTTAGCTTGAAGGGGGATAATTTTAATGTCACAGAAAACTTATTTCTGATAAACTCTTGGAGCAGAAATGTCCTGTAGCTCAGAGATGTGAGGTTAAGTTATCTGCAAGTTCAAGTATACATTTCAGTTCTACTGCCTTGGAAGACTGGTTGGACTTTGTTAAAGATAGTTCAGAGAGTTTATTTTAGACAGGGAGGGTTTTATCTTAAGACTTGCTTTGCAGTAACTATAGATCACCTGATGGTTATATTGTGAATATGGTTAACTATTGGTAAGCAGAGACAGCCCCCAACCTCTTAGGGGCACCTTCACTGACTCCTGGTAGGCCTCCTACGCAATTGTGGACTAGGATGTCTCTTTGCTGATGTAATGGTGTGAAAAATTCCTCCTAAACCCACATGATACTAGGTCAAATGACCACACCTTATTTATACCCCAACACATGGCAGATTTAAACCTGATGGTGAGCCGTTTAAACACACCAATAGCAAAGCAGACAGTGGTACTTTTAATTACTATGTTAATAACTGTGTATAGTTCATTAGACGGTTAGTAAAAAAAATACACTCATATAATATGTTTCAAACCAAAATAAAGATCTTAAAAGAACAATGCATCTGAGTATTTTATTTTTTACAATAGGACTTGGAATTATGGGTAATCCAGAGGGTAGATTAAAAGCATTACCTTTACATACAATGTGTTAGCGACCAAAAAGAGGTTGTTAAGTGTATTCCAGAAAAGGAAAAGCAAAGAAGAGCTGCTGGAAGAATGGAATAAACTTCCTAAAATAAACCTTTTCTTTCAAAGAACGGGATGAGGTGTTGTACTTCCAATGGGGCCCACCTAGATGATGTTGCTTACGGGCCAATTGTTAGGTCGTTACGCCATTGATTGTGAACGTAGGAAAATCTTTTTTGAGTGTGAAGCTGGTGTGGTCCTACTGTGTCTCACTTGTTGGCAGGTAGGCATTACCCTGCAGCTTTCTTCAGAGTCCATCCACTATTATATCAAAACGATTATCCAGGTTTGCTAATTCTCTCTCTTCCACTTGAGCTGGATGACTTCTTACTCCGAATAATTAAAATGCCAAAGAAGCGTTATCAAAGATCCTTCCTCCTACTATCTATGTAGACTATATAGCCATTCCCATTTATGAACCTTTTCTTTTCTCAGTTTTCCTCTTTGGATGGTCTTTTGTTGTTTTCCTCAGGTATCGTCAAAAATGTACATTTTCTGAGTTTTGTGTGAACCTGTTTTGCTTCCGTAGTGACCATATCATTTGGAACTAATTATCTAATCATTAAGTGCAACAGATATTAAGGTAACCAAGAAGCAACATGCGCTGAGCTTGCTGTGATAATTCAGAGATGAACACTATAATGGAGCCGATCCAAAGACCAACGATCCAAAGAGCTTTATCTATGAGGATTGTGTTCTCGATTCAGCCTAGTGGAAAACCGCTATCGTGCACAGGATGCAATTCAAAAGTGCTATAACAACAGAGGAAGACCAGACAGTTTGTGAACATTTTACAGAATACAGCACTGGTCTTAAATCATCAATATTTCAAACAGCTTTTGCAGCTTGAACAACTAGCAGCTTCGCTTGCTCATATTGACTGATCTGTTCGTATAATACAGAGATGTGCGAACAGGTTTTGACTTGGTTGGATCCTGAGGAGCTATGGAGCGCACTGTCACTTGGAAATCCAGGAGGGCTTGAACGGAACTTGTGGAGGTTTATCCCCTGCTCAGTGTGAGACTCAAAACAATCCTTCCGGGGGAAGAAGGCCAAAACATCCAGGTGCAGGATGACTTCCTGTCGAAAGGCAAAGACAAAAACAAAGTTAGGCTCAGTGAAACAAAGACTCGATTAGACTCAGCTAATCTCAGCTTGGCTAGAGTACCCAAAACTGGCAAACACTGGAAGTAGACCTCAGTGATGAGCCAACCAGCCTCAGGTGTGCGAGAGGATGGACAAGAACAGGGCGCCACCTGGTGGTGGAGGAAGAGGAAGACACAAAAAACACAACTCACACAAACTGGATTCCTAACAGAGATGAGAAGGCATAGATGAGTTTAGCTGATTTAATTAACATCCAAACAGGGACAAAAATCCAACATACTTAATACCAAAAACAATAAAAGGAAAACTTCAAGGAAAACACATGTGGGGAGCAAGGCGACGGCAGAGCAACTAAACAACATCCAGAAACCAGCACTGAATGACGGCTCTGCTGCTCTTTAAAGCCCAGCACTCTGATGAGACTGATGAGCTCCACCTGTGAAGACTACCCAGGTTCTCCACAAAGATCCTCTGTGAAAGAGATGCATAACTCGTACTCAAACACACACACAGAACCCTGACAAGAATGTAACCTACTGTGGGCATGATGGTATCATAGCTTCAAGATGAAAAAGGCCAACACACTCATCCCTCATTGAAATTCTGTAGTGAAGGCATTAGCTGTCACTTGTTACCAGGCGGTCCACAGAACCCAGTCATGGTATTGACCAGGATAGAGGACGACAGGACGTCACCATGGAGGTTTCCTGCATGTTCTGAGCAGTTGAATTTCTCTCACACTTCATACTGGGTAACAGGGATCACACAGTGTTAGATTCAAAATATTGTGAGTTCATATTTCATATTTCATATAGGACAAAAATGAATCTGAAGCACACAAAAAGATTTTTGAAACAGAGCTTTTCCTGCAGGAATGAGAATGGCTGCTGCTCACACCCCACCACCAATCTGACCCCCAACAGAACAGCAGAGTCTTTTATCCACAGAGCAAATGGGTGGGTCTTAAACAGAAAACCCTGTAATGATTATCTGGCAGGATGCAGGTCATAAGACAGTGTGAAATGACCATCTGGCTGGATGGAAGTCACACAACAGCGTGACTCTGCCTCATGACCTACTGGATGCAGGTCATAAAAGTTTATGACCCTCCTGATTGAATCACAGGACAGAAATGTAGCATCTTATTTCTTCAATGTTTCATATGCCCACACAATAATTGTATAATTATAACTCTAACGCACAGCACTAATGGTCCTGAAGACCATGTTGGATGTTAACAAGTATGAACCATGTACAGAACAAAGGCAAAGAAATAAAAGATACACATCCGAACAAAAAATATCTTTATCTTTATTTAAATCTTTTTATAAGGATAGAGTTATACATTTTTGCCTGATGTTTTTTCAAATTTCAGCTTTTGTATCCAACAACAAAATGGAATTAAAGTCTTTCTAATAACAAAAGAAGTTCTGATTTTTTTGGTCCCATTTGATTTCCTGAACTTTTCTTTCGTCCTTCCTCTCACCTCCTTTTTCTGATCTCCAAATTCAACATTTGCTCAGCTAATAAGCAAAGCGTCTCAACTGAAAACATTTTTTTCTTAGATTTACGGCGCCGTGGCGGCTTTCCAAATTAGAATGTTTATTTATGGCCATCAATATTTAATTGAGTTTTCTCTAATCTTGCATTAGCGGGTTCAGAAGTCTCTGCATGGCTGTTTAAATATTAAAATTAACTGGAGCGGAGATACTGTAAAGAGGCTTGACTTAATTGTTCTGGGAGAACAGGTAGTTTCTAAAGCCTGTCCATGCTGGAGACACCACACAGACACGCATTCAGACACGCATTGTGTGCCTTTGGTGGGTAATTGTCTTTGGGGATCCTGTTGAATGCACAAACAATTTTCCTAGTTCACAGTTCAGCTGTGTTAAAGGTTTTTCGAGAACCTGCCTCTCCTGTAGCACAAGCTAAAGGAGTTAACGAGGAAAAAACTTTAATTATCAAAGATTATTCCAATTAAAGCATAATTTTAAAAACACGATCACACAGTTAATTTATTTGACATTTCAAATGAAGTTTTCTAAATACATTGGAGTTGTTTTAGATCCATATTTAAACTGTTTATTACAAACAAAAAAATTAGAATGATAGTTCCCTTGCATAGGATCAGCTTATTATTAGTTTCAGTTCTTTATCGTTACTTTTTTCAAAGCCCATATAATGAAGTTTAAAAATGGCATTCTACAAAAAATTCCTGAAATATTAAAGAATGTAAATCATGTAAAAATCCAAATTTTTAGCTAAACACAGTGTTATAATGCTATTCCTTCATTGAAATGATGCACAAAGATGAATTTTGCTTGATTTGTGCATCTCTGAGAAATTTTCATTAGTTCTGCTGTTTGAGCAACAGCCCCTCCCCTACCTGTGAAAATGAGCAGTTGGAGAATAACTATGTGAGATTTCTCCCTGCAGGAAGTACCTGCCTTAATCGCACTGTAACAGCACTGTAAATAAATACTCTCTTTCTCCAATCCAGGTGATGTGAGGCAGAGCATGAAGATGCTGCAATTTTTGCATGGGGTAGCAACTTTTCTTTTTTAGCTAATGTCTAAATTTCTAAAATAATGTTTTGGCTGTGAGAGGTCTCACACTTGTTCTTTAGCCTTTAGAAGAAGAAGACATCACATCATGGGCGGCACCCAGACAGGAGAGGCTGCTTCGCTTTGAAGGAAAGCATTTTTCTTTGGTGTATGAAGAAAACCTGTGGGCGATTTTTAAAGGCTTTATATAGAATGTTGTACAAAAATTACGGGCTCAACCTGTTCTGAATCTACTAAAGAATCGGTGGAGGGAGCTAAAGTTGCAGGTGATGGCATGGAGGCCTTCCGTTGGAAACAGCCAATAAGCTGATCACAAATATGAGCAAAGATATGAATGTGTTATGATAATAACAAATTTTCTAAAAGAAAAGTTATTTTTAGCATAATGAAAATAAATTATATAGAGTGATACCTTCCGTTTTTTTATGCTCTGAATTGTTCATCCCTTTACATTTTTTTTAGGAGATACCAGCATCACTTTCTAAATAAACTTCTTGCTTGAAATGAATTTTGCTTAAAGCTAAGCTACAGGAGGTTTAAAATGAGCTATAGTAGTCTTTTTAAAATAATAAAAGCAGCCAAACCTGGTGCCATTTCTGTTGCTGGTTGGGAAAATGCTTAGAATTTAAAAGTAGATTATACTTTACATAATCTAAAAAAACTTTTTCTGAGGCTTTCTGGTGCAAACAACTGCTAACTACCTCATAGCATCGGTACTTCACTAAATATATCCTTTAAACCCATTTAAAAATATTCCAAAAGAGACACCTCCCTAACTGAGTAACAGGATATGAAAGATGCTTTTAGTGGATTTTTTTAGTTTTGGTTTTAAGAGCACAGGTGCACAGGTGTGAGGAGAATTATTTCTGATTCTATTCAATATGTTGATGAGATTCAGTGTGGGGAAGTTTCCCAGTGTGTATCAATTCAAACTTATTTTATATACGATTAGACTGTTTGTCTGGCTGAGGTATAGAAACAGATCTTAAAAGCGGCAGAGTGCCTGTGTTAGGCCTCGGGTTATGCTGCCGAGGTGATTTAAATTACACTGTCTCTCATTTCATTAATAAACCCACCCCCCTTCCACTGAGCCTAGGGGCGTACAGCTACAGGAGCAACTGAATGAAATTTGGTTTTTCAAAATGAGCTGCACACTCGAAAGCGATGGTAATCTCAGATGTAGAAATTGGAAAAGTCAGCCCTGCAAATGCATCTGCTGCTTTCCTGCAGACAAACATGCAATATTGATTCTCTTTCGGAACAGGTCATATTTTATGTATTTATTTTTAAGGTTTGAATGGGAACCCTAGTGTTTGCCTGGGTTTCAGCTTTTAAATGAACAGCTATAATGATGAAGAAAATAGTCTGTCTTCTGACCTCAGAAACCTTAATTAGCAAATTTTAATTTCTTTAGAAGTCGGAGGACTTCTAATGGTAATGTTCTTAGTCACGATTGTAATAATGTTTTCTTCCACCAGCATTAAGATCCTCTAATTAAGATCCTATTATGCATGACTGATAAATGCAATAACTATGATACTCATTCAAGTATGGAGCATCTGACAGGTTTTAAAGACTTATGCAATCTGGCCAGGGTTGATATATAAGGACTAAATTATCAAATATTTGTCAGGATGCTTTTGCCTTGAAGCAAGAAGGTTGTGGATTGAAATCCCCAAATGGTATAGTTTCATTTGCATGCTATCGGGTCTCCATGGGTACTCATACTTCCTTCAAAAGTCCGAAAACATGAAAAATTATTTTATAGAAAACTTTAGATTTGCCTTTAGGTTGTTTGTTTGGGATTGACTCATAATGTACAGAACCAACCCTGCAAGGATTAAGCAGGTATAAAGAAAGAGTGGATGGATGGTCCGTATAGGGAGACGGCAGACTGACAGTTCAGCTGCTCTTTGAGGTGATTGTGGAAGAGGGGATTCTAGCAGAAGTAAATAAAATAAAGGCAAATGGGAAAAGTGGCATAAAAAAGGAAGAATTGTAATGTTTACTGTAAAGCAGTATGACTAACAGTCAATCTTTCACCAAGTGCGGCTGACAATGAGCTGTCAAAGAGTGAGGACAGTAAAATGACAGACACTTCAATAAAATAACCTACACTGCCAGATAAACGGCAGGGTGGAAATTTACAGGTAGTTTGAAAATGAATGAGTAAAAACAAAAAAAAACAGAAAGATCAATGGATGGATGGATGGATGGATGGATGGATGGATGGATGGATGGACGGACGGACGGGTGGGTGGACGGACGGACGGACGGGTGGGTGGATGGATGGATGGATGGATGGATGGATGGATGGATGGATGGATGGATGGACGGACGGATGGGTGGGTGGGTGGACGGACGGACGGACGGACGGGTGGATGGATGGATGGATGGATGGATGGATGGATGGATGGATGGACGGACGGACGGGTGGGTGGACGGACGGACGGACGGGTGGATGGATGGATGGATGGATGGATGGATGGATGGATGGATGGACGGATGGGTGGGTGGGTGGACGGACGGGTGGATGGATGGATGGATGGATGGATGGATGGATGGATGGATGGATGGATGGATGGATGGACGGGTGGATGGGTTGGTGGGTGGACGGACGGACGGGTGGGTGGAAGGACGGACGGACGGGTGGATGGATGGATGGATGGACAGAGGGGTTTGTTTTTGTTTATTTGCTCTAAGAATCGTTGCAGATCATCAACTACATTTAATAAATGAAAACTTGTGTGAAAGAAAATTAAAGAGCCAAAAAAGAGCTGTTTGTGTTATCACATGTTGAAAGCTTTTTTTTCTGGTGATGAAGATCAGGTGCTGAAAAATGTGATTCCAAAAAAAAAAAATTTAAAACAATCCACTGGACTTTTTTTCCAACCTAGAAACAAAGTCCAGTGGATTGTTTTCTTTTTTTGGAATGACTATGACCTGAATGACTGAGAATCTTCACCAGCATACTGAAAAATGTGATTTCTTTTGGTACTTAAGTTTTCATTTGAATTCCACTTGCAATCGGCACGCTGCCTCTCTGCATTTCCTCCTGAACAGCAATGAAATAAGAGACAAATTAAAAAAATATGGGGTTATATGTTTCTTCTTTTATTTTTCTTTTGCTTTTCAACGTTTCCTGGTATAACCTGTTCATTCATCCTGAACTGTTAGATCAAAATGTTCTTTTGCACAAGATTTTATTAAGGGTGCAAAAGCTTCAAGCTGCTGGAGGATTAAAGCAAAACTTCAACATTTGTTTGTGTTGGTCTTTGTGCTGCTCCAAAAGGTGGAGCTGCAGTTTTGCTGAAGGAGATAATCTTCAGAAACTCCAAATGATTATAAATGTGGCTACAAAACACATTTCAATGCAGGTTTTAGCAACAAATGATGAGAAAACAGGGATTATCTGAGAGGGAGTGAAATAGGGATGAGAGGAAGGTAAGTGAAGATTTAGAAGAAAGGATGTGAGGCGTGTGTGTTTAGAGGTCCGACTGCTTTTAAATGAGATTCCACACTGCTGCAAAGGCTGGAGAATTTTATTAAGAGTCTTTATGTCTTCTGCCTTAAGATGCAGCGATCAGCATAATCCTTGTTTAAACAAGAGATAATGAATCTCCTTCCGATGGAGGAAAGCATGATGCCAGTGCAGAAATTATTGAATTTGGATTAGGAGAGGCCCATTTTAAAGGTTTTAAAGTAACAGCATTAATGAAAAGTTGCCCCAGGTCTGCAAGACTGTACAGGGTTGCATAGGTTTCAGTTGCAAATTAAGGACATTTTCTGGTATATTTATTTACCAACCCTCTGAAGACCGCTGTATGGGACAGATAAACTTTTTAGGGTTAGGAGTAATCTTTAAAGGCTTAATATGAATTAAGGTTTGGATAGGATCATTAAAAAAAACACCCTAATAGGGGTGGACATTTAAACTTGGGTGTATGTGGGGGGGGAGGGGGTGCCTGAGCCTCTTTTTAGCCAATGAAATCACCCGTACTCAAGTCCGGATCTTATTGCCTATTGTTCTTATCATGCTGTTCGGTTCATGTTGTCTTACATGTGTCGGATGGGCCGACCCCACCTTCAGACAAACGTTCTGTATTGTTTAAACCTGCTTATCTAAATAAGTGGTTTAATATAGATTTCCTTCCCTAGTTTGTTTTTCAGCTAAATATTATCATGTGCTGTTCGTTCAAAGCAAATGCAGATTTTTAAATACATTATTTACTTCCATGCAGTTGGGGGCTTTCGCTTCTTAAATGCTTCTGTTCCTGCATTGTTGTCATTGCTTTGCAGCCTTCCTGCAATGTCAGATAATACTAGACCGTATTCCTGAGGGCTTCTGTTTATTTATTTATTCATATATAAAGAAGGAGAGGCTGAAATTATGCAGAAATATTAAAACACACCTTGTTTTTTTTTTTCTATGTAACCTATAGTGGGTATTTTTACACCAAATGTAGGAGTATGTAGTAGGAGCTTTCAGAGGCAAGAGCACTTAACACAGATTAGGCATAACATTATGACCACTGACAGATGACGTGAATCACACAGATGATGTGAGAGATGACGTATTGGGCCGCAGGTGAACATTTCTACTTCAAAATGGATGAATTAGAAGGAGGAAAGATGGACCTGAGTGAGTTTGACACAAGTCAAATTATGAAGCAACTATCAGGTACTTGATATGACTAATGTCCATAAATCAGCCGGTGTCGTTGGTTATCATAATCCAATAAACTTCATCGCTCTTCCTTTAAGTTAACTTTTACTGAATTATTAATTACAGTATACCTTCCCACAGGCTTAGAAATTTGATCCATAAACAAAACAGTACATTTTGTAAAAATATTTACTATTAATATGTATTAAAAAAGTTTAACTAAAACATGTATTTAATGTTTTTGTACTCTTACAGTTTACAAAGGTTGTAGATTTAAAAAAAACAACAAAAAAATACATTATACTGCTACTTTGGAGTATAGTAGATACAACAAAGTGCTTGTGATCTGAAAAAGGCTTGATGGAGCTGGTTTGATTCCCTCAGTCACTCTAGCTCCCTGAGCAAGACCTCTGACCCCTAGATTGTTACTTGCCCACTCCCATTATCCATTATCCTTCCTCAAAGACCATTTTTCATTGTATGATTATGATTACTTGAAAATATTTCTAGTTTATAAAAATAAATGGGAATTTAAATAGGAAAATGAATCCAAATAAATTCATAATGATTGATTGATTGAGTTTATTGAACAACAGCCCATATAGTCAAAGAAGAAGAATGTGCCAAAGGAAAAAAAAGGTGCATGGATATATATACAGTATATACAGTGCATGACAGCAGTTTTTTTGTTTTTCTTTTTTCTTTTTTTTGCTTTTTTTTATAGTAGGATCATTATACACAGTTATTGCACAGGGTGTTTACATGGGTATTTATATAGATTGATATTTATATTTATTTACATAGTTATTTCACAGGGTATCAAATGGTAAATTGCATATTAGACATTGCACAAGTTATTGCTGTTGTAGTGTCGCATTGTAGTGTCTGGTGGCAGCAGGGATGAATGACCTGCGGTAGCGCTCCTTTTTACAAACAGGGTGTAAAGGTCTTTCCCTAAAGAAACTGCTCAGCTCCTTTAGAGTCTGGTGCAGAGGGTCGAAGGTGTTGCCATGATGGATGTAAGCTTGGACAGCACCCTCCACTCAGCCACTTCCTCAATTGAGTCCAGAGTGCAGCCTAGGACAGAAGTAGCCCTTCTCACTAGTTCAGAGTCCTCTGAGGACAGGATGGGTGCATACTGCAGGATCAGATCCTTAAAGTGACTTTGTGGATTTGCAGCCTCCTTCTTAAACTTAGAGACAGATCTACAGTCTGTTGGTCCTCGGAGGTCACTTTCAAACAGCAATTAACTCAATTCTTAAAGCTAAAGTTGCTGATGCTAAACATGAATCTGTTACTTGAAATATAATTAACCCAGTCATAATAGACAAAGTAGCAAGGCTACTGTAAGTTTGCAAATGAAACATTTTTCAGGGTCACAGCTCAGATGAGACTGTTTCCTCTTGACTGTTGCTGCATGGCTGCTCAGTTTGAAGGACTGCAAAGTCAGCAACTCAGTTCAGTCAGCTGGGTTTTCTTAGATAGATTTAACCAGTTGGTCTGTATGATTTGACTGAACTGACTATAAAGAGCCTTCAGATTATAAGTTTTCTTGAATTGGAGTCATATAAATAAACTGAATAGAGTTAAACTGGTCATGTAGAAACCACTTTGCACTATGTATTTTATGTATCTTATGCGACCAGATTGTAAGTTTTATAAGGGAAACTCACCTGCAGCTAACTGTTGTTGCTGGTTGGGAGGTGCTCACACAGTTTTGTGAATAAATGATAAAAATATCACAATGTCCTTTCAGTTACTTTAGGATACACACAGTACACAGCAGAGACAGTGTCAGCTGAGCGAACCTTCCACCAGCAATCATCCAGGTTTATCTTAACCTCCATGGGCCAGGTTCAGGTGATCTAGCTGGGTTGGGTTTATGGCTTGAAGTAAAAAAAAGAGAGAATTTCTAAAGTTCAGAACAAAAAAAAAAATCAGGAAACAACGTTTCACTGGTTAACGGGACCCATGTGGGGCCTCTTAGTCAGAAGATATCAAGGTCACATGACACTATTGTGTCATCATACAGCAATAAGAAAAGTGGAGTCTAAAGTTGTCCAATCAGCAAAAGTAATTCCTGTGTGACATCAGAGAATTTCAAAGTGTGCAACTTTATTAAAAATATTTCTTCTAAAACACACAAATAACAGCTTCTTTTCTCAGTAAATGTATGATTAAAATTGTGTTGGTTTGGGTGGCACCAAAAATACAGCTTTGGTTTAATATAATATAATAATATAGAACCACATGCATAATGTATACGTGCTGAACAAGAAGTACAGCCAGCTTCTGTAGCTCGGCTTCAAAAAGTGACACCGAAACCAAAGAGAGAAGATGCCCAGCTATTTATACACTTTGCTATTTGAGGGCATTAAGGTATCATTATTCCTTATTAAGAGTTAAATCATAAGAATGAAAAAAAATTGATTAACCCTATATATCATTAGTCTAACTGCTGGAGAGAGTTTTCATCAGTAATGTACAACAATTGTCGAAGAAAGACATGCATGTTTGAAACAAGCTGTTTTCACAATGGAGAAATGGGTCTTTTTGGCAAAGAGTTCATTTTATCGTACAAATAAAATTTAGCAGGATGAGGGCAGGAGAGCTAAGGCATTCACTGCAGTCGGCATATTTCCAGAACTAAAGTTTTGATGGTTGCTTCATGTCTGCAGAGGTCAGTATCTAAAACATTCCCTGGAAATTAACAACATCCATGGTTCCATGATTGACAAATATAGTGAGGACTGGTCGCTTTTTCCCGTCCAATAGATGAGTAACAATATTTCATATTGCTGAAGAAGTTGATACCTACTAGAAAAGTGACAGAAATTACGTCATCATGATTTAATGCTGGTCTTAGAGTGGAGCCCCGCCCCTAATGACAACCAATTAAACTCTGTTTGTTGCTATCGTAGCGTAGCCGTTTGTAGCCTAACCTTACTAAAGCATGGAGAATAAGTTAGTTTAAGGGAGAGGATTTTGAATTTTGAAGAATAATTTGAATGATCTTTTTTAACACTAATTTCTAACAAGAAACACCACAGAGGAAAACCGAAGCGTTTGTATGAGCGAGTTGCTTTTAGACCCGATCGCAGGGCTCTAGGGATGAAAACCTGTATCTGTGATGCAAGCAGGTATCAGCATGTTCCATTTAAACAAACCATAGTCAGGTGCAAATACCATCTTGGCACCAATGAGGCAGTTTTAAGACAAATGTAGAAAAAAACTAAGTAATCTTACCTAAAATGTTAAAAAATGCACCGCAATATTAATAAGAAAACACCCCATAGAATAAGTTTTATACAGTTTAAATGCTATAAAAGATGGATTTGGGAAGAGTTCTATTTTAGAGAGCAGGGTGTGATCATTGAAACCAAAACTAAGAGGTTTGGTGCAACCTGGAAACATCTGCATTTAAATACAAAAATAAAATCATTGAATTCTTGATTAGAATGACTTCTGTGTTAATCCTTCCTTGCCTTTTTTCCAGTAGACAACTAGAAGGAGCATTCAAGTTGACAGGCTGACTTTGATGGGCTTGATATACTTTGACAGCTCACATTCATACTGCCAACAATAGTTGCTACATTGTGGAAGTGCAAATATCTTGTATTGTGCCTGTTTTTTGGGTCCTCCATGTGACGTCCATCCAACTATAAAACAGGTTCTGGAAAGCAACAGAACATCTTGAAGTTGTTACTAAATGATGTTCTCACTTAAAGCAAATAAACACATTAGAGGACCAAACTGAAAATGAACCAGCTATCA
Organism: Cyprinodon diabolis; assembly: GCA_030533445.1. NCBI lineage: Eukaryota > Metazoa > Chordata > Actinopteri > Cyprinodontiformes > Cyprinodontidae > Cyprinodon > Cyprinodon diabolis. The sequence goes on along the minus strand of CM060080.1, from coordinate 32,846,229 downwards.
TAAAAAATATATTAATATTTACGAACGTAATTGTTGGTTACAGCCACATAATGAATGTTTGATCAGAACACGGTGTATCTGACAGCTGAGTGATTATGAATGAACTAAACATGCAGTAATTAGCAATCAGTGACAAATCTGTCCTGTTGTGAGACAATAAGATGGATGGACCAACTGGTGGAAAGAACAAATGGAAAAAAGAAAATGAACAGCTGTAGAAAATAAACTGCTATAGGATACAAGCACAGAGGAGCGATCAATTCAATTCTAAATTTCAATACTGAAAGATGATATTAACCTCTCAATTGTACCAGACAAAAGTAATAAAAAGCAGCCGGTGATTTCATGAATTAAAGGGAAATATCTAATGAAACCCACCTGAAGCTGTGAAAAAGCAATTAACCCCTTTGTCAAAGAATAAACTTCATGTGAAAACCACATTTCTCTGGTTAAATTTCCTTGCTACGTCTAAGTCCAGATGTTTTGAATCAAAACATCTATTCTGATTAGATGAACCAGGTTTGAAATTTGTAAATGGTAACACATTTCCAAATCAAGAGAGACAGATCAGCTGAAAAACAGTTTTGATTTTTCAAGGTTTGGAAAGTGAAGAAGTTTCAAAGCTTTGGGAATCCTGCAGATCACAGAGAGCCATTACTTGTTTGGTGAAGACACAGAACTTTCACAGGAGCGGCCAACCTACCAACATATTTTTTAGAGCAAAAAGATGACGCCATCCAGGAGGTAACAAAAGAGAAGTCATAATTTAAAGCTCCAAAGTCAAACGGTTTCTCTCTACTCCCTCACTGGTTCAATAAGTAGAGATGAGCTCACTACTCCATGACATGTTGAGCACAGAGGTGAGCACAGTACCCTGAAAGTTCTACTCAACTAAGAGTAGCTCTGCTTTAACATCTGTAACTCGTTGTCATCCAAGATATTACTCAAAAGTAAAAAAGCAGTAAAATGGCTACTATAGTAATGTATAATTGTGGGCTCATATCATCTGGTTTAATGTGCAACATTCTGTGTCAAAAGTATAAAACAAAATAAAAAATACAAATAAATGACAATATTACAAAAATAACAAAATCAGACAAAACAAAGTTCTCTAAATAAACCATTCCAGCATAAACTTTGTTCATATATTTCAGACAGACTACAGAACTCCCAGCAACATTATCTACCGTTGACTGTATATTAAGCTGATCACACAGGGATCCAGTTATTGTAATGAGTAGAGAAAAATGTTACCCAAGTGTATAGTAGAGGATTTTCGAGAATTTGTTAAAAGATCCACCCTCTCCACTTTAAAATAAAAAAATGCCCATGCACAACCCTGTACCTACTCCGAAGAGGGATCGCCTATTAAACGCATGCGAGAGCGTGCAAAGGTCCATTTCTACTCTGCACGCTCTGTTTAAAAGTTGCTGTTTGCGTCGCTCACACAAGCTTACTTTTCAAAAGAAGATTTGCAATTTTTCCACTATGTCAGACTCGATAAGTGAAAATGGGGACGAACACCTGAAATGGCCTTACGTAAACATACCACCAGAATGACTGACAATTAGGAGGACCACTTATTTAGATGATCCACCTGGGAAAATAACATCCTCCACTGTACCTTTAGTAGTATAGAATAGGGGACGGTAAAGTACAATTAACCCTAAAAGAAAACTTTGTAAAGTAAAGTAACAAAAGTTAATGTAACTAAACAAATGTAACTAGTTTCTATACTACAGACTTCTAGTTGAGCAGCACAATAATTGACAGATTAGACTGGAACATATAAATAACAAGCTTTAGCTTTTTCTCATACTGAAATACAATAAAGCCCCAAACTATTGGTACCCATATCAGATTCTGTTTTAACATCCTTTTTATTCAAATAATAAATTTGTTTGATTGTTCAATACATCAAAATTAAAGTATGCATTTTCTTCATTTAAAATTAAGTCTTTTTAAATCAGAAACTAAGTATACTCTATTGAATAATAATTATATATTTTTTTATTGTCTATACAGCCATCCACTGTTTTGAACATCAGAGGACCTCCAAGCCATCACCCTAATTGTTAAGTCAGAACTCGCCGGCTGTTGCAAAACATGAATATCAGTAGATATATACTGGTAATAGTAAAAAGATCACATAAAAACTAAATCTACCAGGGGTAAGAATAAAATAGAATAAAAGTTATATGCCTGTAGGTGAAGGGTTAAGTGTGTGGAGCTATAAACACTCCTTATAATACAGCTGTGTTTTGTTTTTTGTTTTTTTCAAATTAAATAAAGAGGAAATTTTCATCTGACCTTTGAAATTCAGCAGTGCTGCAGAGACTCGAACCAATATTTCGAGTTTAGGAATCCAAACCTTTACATGTACCATCCTTCAATCCTTAACCTCAGTTACTATCAGCCAAGTAGTTCCTTCTAAACGTTCAATTATCCACAGCTTTTTTCCTGACCTCCCCACTCCAGCCTTCGCCCTCTGGCCACTCAGCCCCTGTCCACCACTGACCTTCATCTCGAGCCCCAAATATTTCCTTGCTTTAACCCTTCTGAACCTTTTCCAGATGGGCCGCTCACCTCTGATCAAAGAGGGCTGTGTCTAATTGAAGTTGACAGCCACATTAGTTTCCCAGACTGCTGTGATAAAACATCATACTGCTGTACTCACACACAGCTCTGAAGAGATAGACCCAATGTGACACCAGAGAAAGCTAGGATCCAGTTGAATGAGGAGGCCTCAGTGCAGGAAGGAAACATCAACGGTTCTTTGAGGAACAAATCACAGACAAGGCATAGAGGAGAAAAACAGGGTTTAATTGAAATAAACATGGAAAGAAATAAAGGGTTTGTCGCAAGAAAAATTAGGAAATGGAGGTCAGAAGCATGACATAGGAAACCAGTGGGGTCTATTTAAGTGAAACCAGAGGATTGTCAGTTCAAGCCCCTGTTACGGCTTTCAGTTTCGTTCTGTCATCGGGGGAATGTTGTGTAAAGTGTTTGGTCAAGTCTCCTGACTCTAAAAAGCGGCATATAAGTACAGGCCATTTATCACTGTGAGATCACTTTTCCTAATTTTACTTCTGAAATAGTCCTCAAACTGTTTTCTTAACTCAACTTCCTTTGTGACGTCTTGTCTCTTTTTAACTTATCTATTGTTCCAAAGGGACCCTGAGAAGTAACTCAGTAATAAATTGTCACAAAATGAGTATGAGAAGCTCAAACTGATCTCAAGAGATGAGATTGAACAAAAGATGAGCAACAACACAGGAAGAGAATGGAGCAACAGGACTGAAGGAAAGGAGACTAATTAACAAAAAGAGGGATAAACTACATTAAAATGATCTACTCCAAAGGTGAACAGTCTAAAGTTAACATGAAGTATAAATCAAAATGCAAAGAGTAGCAAGAAAGAAATGAACAGAATATAGAATGCCTTTCTATAATAATATTAA